>NIVC01001000.1:294583-319583 GCA_002269645.1 Macrostomum lignano
CTAAGGCATTTGCGAGTTTGAGTTCTGTGCCCAGCTGGAGTCCCGGCTGCCCAGCGGCAGTTGCACGCTATGGTAGATCTGAAAATAACGGCTTGAAATTTTGTTTGCTGATTCAACTTAAACGAGTTAAAATCCGACAGAATTTTTCTTAGTTCTGGGGTCATTCATGGGGACTGTAGCCTAGTACACTAGCGCGGTTCTCTGATGTGCCAGCGGCCCAGGCTCGATTCCCAGTGCATGCAGTCACATTAATTTGAATCTAAATTGGAATCTCGGCTTGGCTCTGCTCGTGCAATTAACGGCCTTGAAGCCCAACCTCCGCCGCAAGGCACAGTGATGTATATGCCTAACGATAAATAAAGTTGGGGCCGCTGTACACTCCTGTGTGAGTGTGTGCCTGCGTACGTATCCGCGCGCTTGTGTGCCTACTCAGGGGAGTCGGCGGAATGGGCAGCAATGTCACTCGCCGATTGTGTGACAATGTCACTTAAAGTGCGCCGGGGAAAATAAATCTGTGCACAAGAAATCAAAGGTCAGCCTCTATAAATAACGCCAAGAAACAAAACGAACAAACCGCAAACTTACAGGACGCGCAGTTTCGACTACTCAAACAACTGCGCTCCTCGTAGCTGTGCCCGCCGCATTTGGCAGTGTCGGCAAAGCTGACTTCTGTCTGTAGGCCACCGCACTGACGACTGCGCTTTTGAACTCCCTCAGGTGGAGAACAGGTGGCGGAGCAAGCCGACCAGGCTGACCATTGCAGCCAGGCCACAGACTGCGATTTGGTTAGGTCTCGGATGGCTCTGAGCATTGTCAGCGCTGGCGCAGCTATTAGGGAGATATAGGAGAATGTTGCAATTAATATAGCTCCGCAACAACTCGCCTCCAAGAAGGTAGACTGCTAAAAGCATTTCTAGAAACTGGCGACACGGATACAAATGATACAACAGCGCTACTGATAAACCCAACTTGTCTATAAATAGTAATATCGGTGACAATCCATCCATCCAGTTATTCTAAATATGAATCGATTCAATGAGTGACTGAGTATAATGGATGCATTGACGGTTGCGAACTCTCGCGTCAAAACAGGCTGCCTAAGTTTACCATTGCGACCAATAGCGGTGCCTGCACCTGCTGTTTGGCACAGATAGCTACTGCTCTAATAGCTGTTAACGCCAATTCTTGTGAATCAGGATATTGAAATCCATTCGAATGGAAAAAAACGGCGGAGTGCCAGGTGTGACGTTGACGTGTCTTTTTAATTCCACAATCCTTCATTAATTATTCATTAAAAGTTTTTACTACGTATCTCAATTATATGAATAGTTTTTCATGTCAGAATTCACCTGACCCAATTAGGCCAGATGTGCAACCGACAGCTCAGCCGCAGCTAATGCTCGGCGCATCTGAAGGCTGCATACGGCTGTTCAGTCCAAGGACTGGGGGGTCGCCACACACAGCCTCAATTACCCCAGCTAATGCTGGCACCCATTTTACAGCTGGGTGAGCTGAAGCAATTCACCCAATTCAAACTCTACTATTCAAGAGTTAAGTAGTATTGTTCAAGGACACAAACTGTTTCAGTGAGACCCCTTCTAGTGGAGTCGAACCCCCGACCCTCAAATCGTGAGTCCGACGCTCTAACCATTAGGCTAAAACCCCTATTACGACGTAACAATACTTAATTGTAGACTGAATTTAAAGTCGCCGTTGGTCGTAATATTTAAACTGTTAAATTTTGCGCCTTCTCAGAGGAGGGCATTCTTGGGAGCTCGGCTGTTATGAGCTAGATATAATTGTATAACTAACAAGTTGATAGCTTGCGATAGAATTCTGCCCACCGAAATGCAGTGTCGCGCATTCGATTAATTATTCCTACCCATGCCAGTAGACATTAGACACCTGATTTCGTTACCACTCGTGCGTTTTCACCTGCACTAATTGGCGTAGCAGCAAGTCAGCACGCGAACTCTCACCGTCAGATATTCGTCACACGGGAACTCGACAATGAAGTAATCGTTTTGCACGTGCCAGCTATTAGGAAGCCAAAACTTCGTATATATAGCAAGCAAACAATAGACTTCAGTTCAGTAAAAAAATTAGAAGCCACACAATAATATAAGACTCTTACGCGTAGAACAAGCAACACTGCTGGGACCAGCGCAGAATTGTACTTGATCGGAGCCGCCAGCGCAAGATAGTTCAGTGGAACGAGCTCCTGTTCGAGCATCGATGCATTGGCGCGTACGCGATCGCATACCGGTAATCTGACAGGTGGCAGAACATGGCGACCAAGCCGACCACTGGGACCAAGAGACGGTAGAGACTGTACCATGCGAACCAGTGCTCATATTTTTCGCAGAGGTCGTGCTGTTCGCGATAGAACCATTGCCGACCGTACTGTTCATAGTTGTAGATGATGTGTCTTTTGTGTCAGAAGTTGAACCCGTTGAGGCTGAAATGTCAATCAAGGATCAAGGAGATGGCAATCTTTACATGAAATAGGTGACAAAGAAGGTTGACTTCAGCTCGACCATGGCATCCAGACAAACTTTTGATCCATCAGTGCCCGGCATTTTATTGAAGCAATGGGTGAAGTAAGGCCTTGTAGAATATCAGGTGGGAATCATTTGCGGAAAAGTATTGTAATATACGCCACTGGAGACACTGGAGACAAAGACTACAATTCTAAATGGTATTAAACTCGGTCGAAAGTTAGGAGCGTATTCCTAGAAATATTCAATCCAGAATTCCAGCGCACCTCGTCAAGGTTTAGATTAGCAAACCATAAATTAGCTTGCGAAAGAATTGACGAATGAGAAGTGCGAGACCGAAGATGCATTAACGAGATCAGGCACTGCCCAAAGAATGAAAGAACCATGTGGGATAGAGAGTGAAGTTTACTTCCTGTTCAAGTGTATAGTTGGAACTTTTACAATGGAAATTCCAACAGAGGAATTCATCACAATTCTACAATACTCTTTTCACTCCAATTAATTCGCCATAACTATTATCGTAAAATGTAAAAAGCAGCAATCCTATGAGTGCGTATTTCATAATACTTTTTATGATACATTTAGGAATATAGATCAGCTGAAAATAATCACGGTCAAGTCTAGATGCACTGGAACAGAGCGGCAGTAGCTGACAAGAAATCAGTCTTCAAACCGAGCTGAAATGATCTAATTTTTCACCTACAGCCTAAATTCCTAGAATATTTTCCGTTTGTAACACTTTTGTTTCGTGCACATGTACTATTTCAGAGAGCAATTGGACACTGAATCTGAAAATTACGGTATTTAACTCGAGGGAGAGGCTAACTGAAAACTGTCACTCACCCGATGCGGTGCTGCAACTGGTTCGATTTCCGCAACTCTGAGCTTCGTGGAACAGTCCGTCGCAGTGTTCCGCATCAATCACCTCCTTCTTCGAGTTCAAGCATTGGCGCTGGCGAACAAACAGACCGAATTCGCCACAAGTCTGCGTGCAGCTCGACCACTCCATCCAGTACGACCAAGACCCAAGCTCTACGGGGTGGAAATAGTAAAGGACAGGGGCACATCCCGCATGGTGATAAATTTCACCACTGCATGCTATGCAAAGTGTGTGCACTCACGCGGACAGGCATCGCTAGACTTGCATGGCTGCATCTGCATTGTCGTGACCGGGGAAGCTGTTTCGCTCTTGCCTTTGGCCTCGCTGAACCTGAAATATTTAGCATCTACACTGTATTGGTTTTCGCATTCTAACTCAGCCTACGAGCAACCAATCTAATTCAAAGCACAAACACACATGCTCTATGTGATTTTATCTTGTCTTCCTCCTTGACACTGGTGTAAACAACCAATGCCGACACGGCACACAGTTTAAGCTTGGGTGTGGACAGCTGGCTAGCCTTTGAGCAAGCGTATTATAGGAATAGAGTTGAAGACTAGCAGGGTGAACTGTGTTGTTAAATGCTTTTTCACGTACATGGAATCAGTCTTTAGAGATATGTATATAAATAATTTTGCTTGTCATGTAACTGCAATCTCAGCACTGCATATTAGGGTAACTTGAAGTCCGTGGCATTGAAATAAGCCATTTGGATGAGATAGATTGCTCGTAGGCTGAGTTAGAATGGGAAAACCAATCGTACGAGTATGTAGCGCTGCATTGACTTATAATCTAATTGAAGGCACTTGAGACTTCTTGAAATTTAGGTAGATAAAATAATTTTGATTTTCAGATTTTTCTTCAGCTTTCATCTGAAATAGTTTCCAAAAAGCGTCTATTTAAAAGTATAAATTTTCTAGAAACAAAGAAAGTCAATGAAAGTACGAAGATATTTCGAAGATAAAAATGTAGGGAATTTAGAATAATTCAGAAATTGCTGGAAATTATGATTATGAAATAATCATAGCCTCTTGCTTGGTCATTGAGCTCTTGGTCGGGGTGCATCCCAAGGATCCGGACTCTGGAACTAATCTACCGTCAATAGGTCTCCATGTCTCTGATGTCTCAAAATGATGTCTCTCATGCCTCAAAACCCTTTTGATGAGACGAAATAATGATTCTATCAAAACTGCAACGATTTTATCTGGCTAAAGGCTAAAGAGAAAAACGTTCAAGAAGTCTGGCACTCGACCTAACGATAAGTATAGGCATACCGGATCTTGTCTCCCGCGCTGCACCTGATGCTGTTGCTGCACTGCGCCCACTGCGTCCATACATACTTGACTCTGGCTTTGCTCGCTCGCGCCGGTCTAGACAAATTTCTGGTGCACAAGGGTCCCCTGTCTATGGAAATGCACACGGTGGTCACCGATAGGCCACCGATAATCAGGAAGATCAGCAGCATCAGCGGGCACATTATTGCGCAAGGCATCCAGCTGCATTTGTGCGACATCGAGCGCTGCTGTCGGTTGGAATTTCCGGCTTGCACCTGCGACTGTTGCAGCTGCTGTTGCTGCTGGGGCTGCTGGTTGTGTTGAAAACCGATCGAACCGTGACTGGTTCCCGGCATGGTTTCCATTGTATAGCGCGATTTGCAAGACCAATTTAGTATTCGTTCTTAGTATTTGATCTTAGCGTGGACTCTGGTCTGTTTCAATCACAGAAAATAAGTTCTGTGGTTTCAATCGTAACTTAGCGCGTCAGACAACAGAAGGCGCTGAATAGTCTTCTATTTCGTAAAGTGTCTATGGTTAATTGTTAATTTAACGTCGAGAAGAGCGTTACGTCTATATCTTTCTTAAAAATAAATTAACTAGATCGTGTCATTCGCGTTGTCCATAAGACACGGCCTGACGTAATGACAAACTCAACTGGCCATTATTTCAGCTTTAGCAGGCGTTTGAACCATAGACAATTAGTTAACTATCCATTTATTGACTGACATAAGGAAATAATGTTCGCCAACAGTCTACATCACATGTGGTATACATGGCATTCTGGAATACATTGAGTTGAAAAAAGATAGTCAAGACATTTTAGCCACCAAACAATGGATGGTTATTCATGAGACGTGCACGAGTGAGAATGAGGCGATTGTCCTGAAGTCTCACTTACGAAAATCCACATTGTCTAACTTCAGTGGATGGCCATAGACATAAAAGATGAGCCATAGACAAGATTAAACAGACAGGGGTTTAGTGGGTTAAGAGAAGAATAGAGAGGAAACATTGATAAGCTACCTACATAAGCTTGACTATGGTGGAGGACGAGAAATCTTATTTGATCAACTGGGCAAATCTGCCTGTCGAAAGCTTAGCCAACGTAACTAGCAGCGAACTTAATTGGATCTCGCAAGTCTTTTTATCAGGGAAGGACATGAGGGACAATGAAGATTTTTTGAACCTTTTGAACCTATCTTGCACTTTCTTGGAGGCAGGTGATACTGACGAGGATTGTCGGAGGCACCAGGAGATTTTGTTCAAAGCAGAAAGAAGCGAGGAATCAACTACCTCTTACTTAAGGACCTTAATGAAGGCGCTGAGTAAAGAAGTCTAGCTGTCGAAGGAATACACGAATCAGCATCCGGTAAGTTGGTGGGTCGATGAAAGTATATTTGACTTTTCCGATGTGTTTGTACGATTGAAATTAACTTGAATTTCCCTGGTCTTGCATCCTGCTCCGTTTACTAGAGTTAGCAGAGTGTGCGACCTGGAATCGGAAGGGCATTCAATGAGCGAGATCATAGCTATTACGGGTCGAAAATCCGAGAGCACCGTCCGGCGATACCTATAGATAAAACAGCACGAATCCTTGCAAAAATGCAGCGATGCAGTGTCGCGTGCTCTGAACATGGGGGAAAATGCACAGACCCACGGTCATGTAACAATGCCTGCAGACATCAGCATCCAGAGATCGGCAGATGAACGGCCGGAGTATCTTCATAGTAAAAAATTGTACTTTCAACAATTGTCAACTGTAATGGAGAATGGTACTGTGACAATTCTGCGGTACTTATGGAGACTTATTCTCACCATTCATATTTTATTGCGTTTATTCTTTCCTGTTCGCGTTGTTTAAAGAAAGAATTGCATCGTTGTTTCTGTTCTAAAAATAACCCATTGTTTAGCAATTTGACGATCATTATTCACATTTTTAATGCAGAACAATCCATTACTACAAACAATGCAGGATCGTCAAACAGAAAAACAATGCAAAGAATCAGCGGTCGCAGTGCGTGACAACGATTGTCTATGGCTCGCGCCGGACTGGGACCGCTGATTATTTATCCATTGTTATCCCGAGGTCAACAGCATTATCCAGAGGTTTCAAGCATGGATGAAGGATGAAGAAATATATGGGTGTGAATCAGGTTTGACCATAGACACTTTCATTATCATAAAGGCTGATTTTTTACAATGGAAAACGCGCACATTGAGCACAAAAACAACACAGTAGTCATAGACTGTTCATCATAAGTTGCTCATTAAAACCGAAACGTGCAATTCTTGAAGTGACAGTTCTCGAAGAAGCGAACTGCGCGTTCCGAATCCATCCGACCTGCAGATTAATGGACAATGTAAAAAATTCACAGTTTCTACGAGCGTATGTAGCCATTAGTGTAGCCACAAATTTACTTGCAATGTTGACATACTATGCTTACCATGCTTTACCCGCATCTCCTGTGTCATCTCCACTGAAGCATAGGTCGCACGGTTCGTTCAGTCATCGACAAGCAGATTTTTCCAATTAATAAGCGGGGCTGTTTGAAGAGATGCACCAGCCATAGTTGTTTGACAAGGCAAATAAGCTTTCCCTAGCACTACCCGCTTTCCTGATTTCTTGCAAGACGCAAACGAAATCAGCACTCATCACAGTGTGTCTATGTCAAACTAAAACACATCTCAGCCGTCTATGGGTAAAATAACTACCAAAACAGCCAATTAAAGCATGATAAAAAAGTGTGAAATAATGACCGCTTCCGGCACGCTGAAATAATGGCCGCCAGACTACGCAATGCTGAAACAATGGTAGATTGTATAGTATGCAACTGAGTTGAATAATGGATAAATAATCGTTGTCACGTGCTGCGACCGCTGATTCTTTGCATTGTTTTTCTGTTTGACGATCCTACAGACAATGCATTATTTGTAGTAATGGATTGTTCTGCATTAAAAATGTGAATAATGATCGTCAAATTGCTAAACAATGACGTTGCGTAGTAGGTATAGGGCCTGAGATAATGGCCATAGACACTCGTGCGCTACTCGTGTTTGGCCATTATTTCAATCCCCTACGAGAGATATTCAACGATTCTTGTCGAAGACACTGTTGGCAAGGACAACCAACAATACACTGTATAAACCTTTATGGTGAATGGTCTTATGGTTTATGGTCCGTTGAAGGTCCCGAAGGTCGCCTGTATGTCTACAGGTCAACCTAGAGGGTCGCCATTGTCCATTTCATTCACCGATTATGTCTACTGACTGCATGAATGCTGCATGCAGAAGAGGATTATTCCATTTCAGTTTTGGGAACACAGCCATCTCTGAGATGCCGATCGGGTGCTTTTGTTGAAGGTCCCGACGGTCGCCGCCGATGCTCCAGACGTTGATGAAGGGAACCCTGGTGCATGGGATGCGGAGAGCAAAGGCCTCTACGACTGATATGCATAGTTTGTTCAGCCGATGTGGTTTCTTGATGAGATTTTGTGGGCAGAAAAATGTTGGTGGTTTTGCCACCAGACACCCTGAGGAGAATCGTCGAATATCTCGACGATGCCGATTTTTCGTGATTCTCGAAGTTGCTCCATCGAATAGAGCGGAAAATTTTAGCCCGTGTTCTGGATTTTCATGGCAATTGGTTGAATATTCTTGGAGATCCAGACAAAGGAAAAATGTGTGTATTTGAAATACACCCTATGGTATTTCTACTGTTAATGACTGAGAGCCTTGACATTTAGTCAAGAGTGAAAGCCTTGACCACTCTCGTGAAGTGTTCCAGGGCGGGTGCCTTTTAACTCCGCACAGTATTGGCACCCACAATTGTCGGACTTGGCTTCTGGTTTCTTTCTCCTAATACTAAAACCGACGCGATGTTTGTCTGTCTGTCTGTCTGTATGTAGCAAGTGAACTCCTACAATTCTGCCAAGTCAGCGTCGAAACTTATATGGGGAAACTGCAAATTTTCCGGAGCAGGCTTTAGGCTATTTTAATTTTTAATTTTCTCATTTTAACATCCCTAAAAAAGCAGAAAACTGCTTTTTTAACCCTCAATAACCTTATTTGGCCACTCTGACTGGGGCTGCAGCCAGTTTGTAAAAATAGCCACCCCAACCTCCGCCCGCGGGCCGCTGTGTATTGAGGGGTGGTAGGTGCGCGTGTTCTGGGTTCAATGCAAATAAAACCCCCCGCGTGTTGGGGGGTTGAGTTAAATTTAATGCTTCCCCCAGAACGGGGGTTGGGCTTGGGCTGAGTGTACATAGCAGTTGTACAGTGTAAACAGATAGACTGTGTCGAGATTCAATTGGTTTTATTATTGGCGCCTTTTTTCCATTGGCAGCCCTGTGTATTGTTTGGCAGTGAAATTCAATGAATAAACTTGCGAGCTTCTCTATCTCACTCAAGCAAGCAGTCGGGAAATTGGTAAATTTCAAACGCTAACTGTTCCTCGAGTTTTAAACTTTGAGAGGAGACACTTATATTGCTGGAAAGATCTTGCAACGCTGAGTTCGGGGATAAAAGTTGTTTGCTTTATATATGAAAAGAAAAAGCACCGCATTTAAAAAACTATTTGCATACTTTTAACTTTGCAAAAATTGTACTCAGTTTTGCGAGACGAATAGATAAAGTTGGGGGGAGGGTTCAACTTCTCACTGCTGCTGTGTATTGGAGGGTTGATTTAGATTGCGCAATGTTTTTGTTAACTTTAACTGAGACTGATACTGACTGACTGTGAAATCGGTTGCGCAGTGAATTGATTCAATTAGTTCAATATTTTTTATCAGTGCCTTTTAACACGAAGCTGTGCGTAGTTCTAACCCTAACCCTAACCCTAACCCTAACCCTAACCAATGAATCCGGAGAGTTGAGTTGTTTGACGGAAAAAATTCGATTGAGTCCAGTTTAGCGGAGACGATTTCAATGTTTTAATTTTGACGGACAGGATTTCTGTTTCGTGGAGAGGATTTCGATGGTGTTCAGTTTCACGGAGAGGATTTCGATGGTTTTCAGTTGTACGGACAGGATTTTTCTGCTTCGCGGAGAGGATCTTGATGGATTTGGCATCTTCAATTAGTCAGAGAAGAGAGTAAAGAGAAGAATGAAAAGAGAAGAGAGATGAGATGATAGAAAACAGAGTAGAAATGAGTGGAGAGATTAGACATGACAGATGGGAGAGAAGAGGGGAGTAAGGCGGGAACGAAGGAGAGAGAAGAGAAGAGGAGAGAGGAGATGAAGGAAGAGGATATGAGAGAGAAGATATGAGATAGAAGAGAGGAGACAGGACAGAGAAGAAAAGAGGGATAAGAGCGCACAGAGGCAATAGAAGAGAGGAAAGAGAGGAGAGAGGTGAGAGTTGAGAGGAGAGAGATGAAAGATCAGAGATCAGAGATTTGAGAGAAGAAAGTAGTGAGGAGAAAGAAGAGGGTAAAGATGAGAGTGCAGAGAGGAGAGAAACGAGAGGAGACAGGTGGTAGAAAGGAGTGTAAAAACAGGAGATAAGAAAGGAGAGAGTGAGAGTGAGAGCATATAGGAAAGTGTAAAAGGGGAGCAGAGTAGAGAGAATAGATAAGTGAGTAGAGAAGAGATATGAGAGAGGAGAGACGAGGGGAGAGAGGAGACAGGAGAGAGTAAATTTGAAAGACCTGGGAGAAGAGATAAATAAGATAGTACAGATGAGAGGAGAGAGATGAGAGATGCAAATAGAAAAGAGATAAGTGAGAAAAGAGAGAGAGAGAGATTTGAGAAGAGAGGGGAAAAGATGAGAGGAGAAAGGAAAGGGGAGAAGAAAAAATGGAGAGGAGAGAAAAGAAAGGTGACAAGAGACGGTAGTAAGGAGGGCAGAAAGATGGAAGATAAGAAAGGAGAGGGTGATATGAAAGATATGAGATATGAGAAATGAGAGCAGAGACATGAGAGTCCGAGTCTGGACAATGCCAGTGAGTTTTTGCAAATAGGGAAAACAAGATATCCGGTAATTGAAATGCATTGTAGAGGATTTGGAGATGATTTGGAAGATGGGATTCAAGTCATGGAATTTCAGCTGATGGGAGTTCTTCCCCTTCAGAATTCCAGTGATGGGAGTTCTTCCCCTTTCTCCTCCAGAGGAGGAGTTCCACTCGTCTTAAACTATAATCATATCTCTACCTATAAAAATCAAAACTCTGTGTGTGTGTGTGTGTGTGTGGACAATTTTGATCGCTATGGACTCCCAAACCGCTCAACCAAATTACACCAAACTTTACACCCACCCTAAACTCACTACGGAGAATGTCTTAGGCTACCTTTAAATTTCCTAAATTTGAGTCTTCCTACCTAAAAGTGCAAAAAACTGCTCAAAATGCGCGATTTTTTTACTAAAGCCTCCTTAGCGCCGCTCCACTTCTACCGATCCTCTTCAAATTTTACACAATCAATTTTCAACTATTTTGACACAATCGTGTAAAATTCGAGTCTCAAAGTTAATCCTGAACGGCGCTGTGCACTTTTAAAGTTTGGCTGTTTTATTCAGCGTAGCAACCACCCAACCTCCGCCCGCCTGCCTCTCTTTCCCGATCCCGATCTGGGCCCAGATGTGTAAAAGGGTTTCAAAATTGACTAACTTTCAGCTGCCATAAGTTTGCTCCACGTAAAGCGATTGACTTCAAACTTTACACAATTTTTCATTGACCCATTCTCTATCTTAATGTAAAGTTTCAACTCTGTAACTCAACCGAAAAAGAAACTGTAAGAATGTGAAGTTTGTCTGCTTTTTCTGTTGTTTGCCGCTCATCCAACTCATTCCCCCAGACGAAGGATCAGGCGATAGGGCTCAATGTACACAGCGAATGTACAGTGTTTTGGAATAACTTTTTAATAGCCTTCTCTGTACCCCCGCGAGTGGAGAGGCGTGGAGAGGAGAGAGTTTAGCGAGAGATTCAATTTCAAACCATCAAACCACGACCCTCTGAATAGACAAGTCGCAGCATGCAGTTAAACAAGGATGGCAAATCAAGGCGATACGGGATGGTTTATAAAATATCTAAAAATTAATGAATAACTGATTACAATGCAATCCTACTTAATTGGTTACACCATGAAAATTTTAACATTAAGATTCGCATAAGGTACTTTAAAATTTAAATGGCCTCCTAAGAAATGCGTATTTCCATGGTACTGCTGCAGACTGTGGTGGTGGAGCTGGAGCCTCTTCATATCACCGATTCGAAAAACGGAACCGGTTCCGAACCAGTTCGACGCTCTTCATATTGATGGTTCGAAAAACAGAATCAGTTCCGGAACATGGTTCTGGTTCTAGAATATGGTTCGAGAAATTTTGTCGAACCGTTGTCATGTTTACACTTTAACAGTAAAATATATTTGAAATCGTCAATTTTTTATTATTGTTATATAATTATTCCTTTTCTGTCATATCCAATAGGAAACAAAGTCAAAGAACGACAAAATTAAATTGTAAAGACTGTCAAACATAAAATGGGTTCGAAGCTCCTCATTTCACACTGGTTCTGGTTCTAGAACTCGAATTTATTCTGGTTCTAGAACCGATTTTCGTGAAGAGGCTCCTGGAGATATACAAATTTCTCTCAGGGCTGCTAATTGGCCAGAAAGATGACGTGATTAAAGCGTGAGAAATGATAACAACCATGATAGTACTACGTCCCACAAACTGGCTTTCCAAGCAGGAATCAGCAGATTTTTATCTCAAAGGCCAGATAAAGAATCCAGCTCATAGCTGAGGGGCAGATGAAAGTGGAAAGAAGGAATAGACGATTCGAAGAGAGGAGAGGCGACAGAGGGGATAAAAGAAAAGATAAAAGATAATAGGAGAGATGAGGGGGTGAGGACGATGAGAGAGAGGGGGAGAAGAGGGGAGAGAGGAAAAGCGAGAGGAGAGAGTAGAGATGAGAGAGCAGAGAGCTGCAGATGAGAGGAGAGAGGAGACAGCAGAGAGGAAACAGGTGAAAGAAGAGATGAGAGAGTAAAGGGAAGAGAGAAGAGATAAAGATACATATCTACATCTCTAAGGTTGTAGAGATAAGAGAGGTGGAAGGAGAGATGAGAAATGAGAGATGAGAGATAACGGAGAGAGGAGAGTGGAGTGAGAGAAGAGAGGGAGACAGAGTATAGAAAAGGGAAGAGAAGAAAAAAGAAGAAAGGAGAAAGGAAAGTGAGGAGTCAAAAGAGGGGAAAGAAAAGAGTACAGAGGAGAGAGGTGAGAGAATATATAAGACAGAGATGCCAGATTAAAGAGGGGGATGAGAGAGCAGAGACGAGAGTGAACAGATAAAAGATGGGAGAGTAGAGAGAACAGAGGAGAGGTTACAGAGACGAGAGGAGAGAGGAGAGACAAAGGTAGAGAAGTGAGTGAGGAGAGAGGAGAGGAAAGAGGAGAATGGAGAGGGGAGAGAGTAGAGAGAGGAGGGAGATAAGAGAGAAAGACAGAGAGAGAGAGAGAGAGAGAGAGAGAGAGAGAGAGAGAGAGAGAGAGAGAGAGAGAGAGAGAGAGAGAAGAGAGAGAGAGAGAGAGAGAGAGAGAGAGAGAGAGAGAGAGAGAGAGAGAGAGAGAGAGAGAGAGACAGAGAGAGAGAGAGAGAGAGGGGAGGGGAGCAGAGAGAAATGAGAAGAGATAAGAGAGAAAAGATAAAAGAAGAGAAAGGAAAGATGAGAGAGCAAAGACGAGAGAGAAAAGAGGTGAGGGAAGAGACGAGAGAAGAGAGGAGAGATGAGAGAGTAGAGGAGAGAGTTAAGAGAAGAGAGAAAAGAATAGAAAGGAGAATGAAGATCAGAGAGAAGACAGGGTGAGAGGAGAGAGGAGAGAGAAGAGGAGAGAGGAGAGGAGAGAGAGAAAAGAAGAGACAAGAGATGAGATAAGAGAGATGAAAGAGAAGAGAGATGAGGGAAGATACGAGAGAAGAGGGGAGAGAGGAGAGACGAGGGACGAGAGAGATGAGAGGAAACAAAGAGACGATAGAAATTTTAAAGGATCCAAGGGAAGTAGGGAGAGTCAGGGAGAGACCAGAGTTTAGCAATATATGCTTTAGAGTCAGACAGACATTGCCTGACATTCTGCGCAGTACCCCAGCCAACAATGTCTCAAACCTTAATTTTACACGAATGTGCTCCATTTTATGTCTACCTCTATCCTACTAACTATTAACAAGTTTTTGTTTGTGTATGGCCTTAGATTTCAGAATACATGCAAAAGTAGTTCCGGGTATTGGAATTCCCCGGGTTCAAAATCCGCGGGTTTCAACAGCTTGTCTATCTATAAAAATCAAAACTCTGTGTGTGTGTCTGTGGACAATTTCGTTCGCTATGGACTCCCAAACCACTCAACCAAATGACACCAAACTTTACACCCACCCTAAATTTACTACGGAGAATGTCTTAGGCTACTTTTAAATTTCCTAAATTTGAGTCTTCCTACCTAAAAGTGCAAAAAACTGCTCAAAATGCGCGATTTTTTCACTTAATCCTCCATAGCGCCGCTCAACTTCTACCGATTCTCTTCAAATTTGACACAGACAATTTTCAACTATTTTGACACAATCGTGTAAAATTTCAAGTCTCAAAGTTAATCCTGAACGGCGCTGTGCACTTTTAAAGTTAGGCTGTTTTTTTCAGCGTAGCAACCACCCCAACCTCCGCCCGCCTGCTTCTCTTTCCCGATCTGGGCCCAGATGTGTAAAAGGGTTTCAAAATTGACTAACTTTCAGCTGCCATAAGTTTGCTCCACGTAAAGCGATTGACTTCAAACTTGACACAATTCTTCATTGACTCATTCTCTATCTAAATGTAAAGTTTCAACTCTGTAACTCAACCGAAAAAGAAACTGTAAGCGTGTGAAGTTTGTCTGCTTTTCTGTTGTTTTTGTCACTCACTCACTCATTCCCTCAGAGCCAGACGAAGGGTCAGGCGATAGGACTGAATGTACATAGCAAATGTACAGTGTTTTGGAATAACTTTATTTATAGCCTTCTCCTCACCCCGAGAGTGGAGAGGCTACGTTTAGCCATGACAGTTTAGTGAGAAATTCTAACCCCTGCCCTCCCCTCTGTATTGGCAAACTCTGCAGCAGTTTAACAGTGGATGGCAATTGGCAAATCGAGAGGGAATCCACTATCCAGCAGGGTTTGTAAAAGCGAAGGATTTATGAAAAGGCGATGCGATGCAATGCAATGCAATACAACCCTACTAAATTAGGCACACCATGGAAATTTTAGGTTTCTTTTAAAGGTACTGTGTAAATTTTAAATGGCCTCCTAAGAAATGCGTATTTCCTTGGTTGTTAGACTGATGCAAATTGCAGACTGCAGTGGAGCTGAAGATACACAAATTCCTTTCAGGGCTGCAAATTAGCAAGAAAGATGACGTGATCTAAGCATGAGAACAGATGAGAGATTACAGAGACGAGAGGAGAGAGGAGAGACAAAGGTAGAGAAGTGAGTGAGGAGAGAGGAGAGGAAAGAGGAGAATGGAGAGGGGATAGAGTAGAGAGAGGAGGAGAGATAAGAGAGAAAGACAGAGAAGAGAGAGAGAAAGAGAGAGAGAGAGAGAGAGAGAGAGAGAGAGAGAGAGAGAGAGAGAGAGAGAGAGAGAGAGAGAGAGAGAAGGGGGGAGCAGAGAGAAATGAGAAGAGATAAGAGAGATAAGATAAGAGAAAGGAAAGATGAGAGAGCAAAGATGAGAGATAAAAGAGGTGAGGGAAGAGACGAGAGAAGAGGGGAGAGATGAGAGAGTAGAGGAGAGAGTTAAGAGAAGAGAGAAAAGAATAGAAAGGAGAAGGAAGATAAGAGAGAAGAGGGGTGAGAGGAGAGAGGAGAGGGGGAGAGAGGAGAGAGGAGAGGAGAGAGAAAACGAAAAAAGTAGAGAGGAGAGAGGAGAGGAGAGAGAAAACGAAAAAAATAGAGAGGAGAGAGGAGAGGAGAGAGAAAACGAAAAAGTAGAGAGGAGAGAGGAGAGGAGAGAGAAAAGAAGAGACAAGAGATGAGATAAGAGTCTCTACCTATAGACTCTTTCAGGTCTTTAAGAGTCTCTACCTATAAAAGTCAAAACTCTGTCTGTGTGTGGACAATTTTGATCGCTATGGACTCCCAAACCGCTCAACCAAATGACACCAAATTTTACACCCACCCTAAACTCACTACGGAGAATGTCTAAGGCTACCTTTAAATTTCCTAAATTTGAGTCTTCCTACCTAAAAGTACAAAAAACTGCTCAAAATGCGCGATTTTTTCACTTAATCCTCCATAGCGCCGCTCCACTTCTACCGATTCTCTTTAAATTTGACACAGGCAATTTTCAACTATTTTGACACAATCGTGTGAAATTTCAAATCTCAAAGTTAATCCTGAAAGCCGCTGTGCACTTTTAAAGTTAGGCTGTTTTTTTCAGCGTAGCAACCACCCCAACCTCCGCCCGCCTGCTTCTCTTTCCCGATCTGGGCCCAGATGTGTAAAAGGGTTTCAAAATTGACTAACTTTCAGCTGCCATAAGTTTGCTCCACGTAAAGCGATTGACTTCAAACTTTACACAATTTTTCATTGACCCATTCTCTATCTTAATGTAAAGTTTCAACTCTGTAACTCAACCGAAAAAGAAACTGTAAGAATGTGAAGTTTGTCTGCTTTTTCTGTTGTTTGCCGCTCATCCAACTCATTCCCCCAGACGAAGGATCAGGCGATAGGGCTCAATGTACACAGCGAATCTACAGTGTTTTGGAATAACTTTTTAATAGCCTTCTCTGTACCCCCCGCGAGTGGAGAGGCGTGGAGAGGAGAGAGTTTAGCGAGAGATTCAATTTCAAACCATCAAACCACGACCCTCTGAATAGACAAGTCGCAGCATGCAGTTAAACAAGGATGGCAAATCAAGGCGATACGGGATGGTTTATAAAAATATCTAAAAATTAATGAATAACTGATTACAATGCAATCCTACTTAATTGGTTACACCATGAAAATTTTAACATTAAGATTCGCATAAGGTACTTTAAAATTTAAATGGCCTCCTAAGAAATGCGTATTTCCATGGTACTGCTGCAGACTGTGGTGGTGGAGCTGGAGCCTCTTCATATCACCGATTCGAAAAACGGAACCGGTTCGGAACCAGTTCGACGCTCTTCATATTGATGGTTCGAAAAACAGAATCAGTTCCGGAACATGGTTCTGGTTCTAGAATATGGTTCGAGAAATTTTGTCGAACCGTTGTCATGTTTACACTTTAACAGTAAAATATATTTGAAATCGTCAATTTTTTATTATTGTTATATAATTATTCCTTTTCTGTCATATCCAAGAGGAAACAAAGTCAAAGAACGACAAAATTAAATTGTAAAGACTGTCAAACATAAAATGGGTTCGAAGCTCCTCATTTCACACTGGTTCTGGTTCTAGAACTCGAATTTATTCTGGTTCTAGAACCGATTTTCGTGAAGAGGCTCCTGGAGATATACAAATTTCTCTCAAATTCCTTTCAGGGCTGCAAATTGGCAAGAAAGATGACGTGATCAAAGCATGAGAACAACCATGAGAGTACTACGTCCCACAAACTGGCTTTCCAAGCAGGGATGGGCATACTTTTACCTCAAAGGCCAGATAAAGAATCCAGCTCATAGCTGAGGGGCAGATGAAAGTGGAAAGAAGAAGGAATAGACGATTCGAAGAGAGGAGAGGCGACAGAGGGGATAAAAGAAAAGATAAAAGATAATAGGAGAGATGAGGGGGTGAGGACGATGAGAGAGAGGGGAGAAGAGGGGAGAGAGGAAAAGCGAGAGGAGAGAGTAGAGATGAGAGAGCAGAGCAGAGAGCTGCAGATGAGAGGAGAGAGGAGACAGCAGAGAGGAGAGCAGAGAGGAAACAGGTGAAAGAAGAGATGAGAGAGTAAAGGGAAGAGAGAAGAGATAAAGATACATCTCTACATCTCTAAGGTTCTAGAGATGAGAGAGGTGGAAGAAGAGATAAGAGATAACGGAGAGAGGAGAGTGGAGTGAGAGAAGAGAGGGAGACAGAGTATAGAAAAGGGAAGAGAAGAGAAAAGAAGAAAGGAGAAAGGAAAGTGAGGAGTCAAAAGAGGGAAAGAAAAGAATACAGAGGAGAGAGGTGAGAGAACATATAAGACAGAGATGCTAGATTAAAGAGGGGGGTGAGAGAGCAGAGACGAGAGTGAACAGATAAAAGATGGGAGAGTAGAGAGAACAGAGGAGAGGTTACAGAGACGAGAGGAGAGAGGAGAGACAAAGGTAGAGAAGTGAAGTGAGGAGAGAGGAGAGGAAAGAGGAGAATGGAGAGGGGAGAGAGTAGAGAGAGAAGGAGAGATAAGAGAGAAAGACAGAGAAGAGAGAGAGAGACAGAGAAGAGAGAGAGAGACAGAGAAGAGAGAGAGAGAGAGAGAGAGAGAGAGAGAGAGAGAGAGAGAGAGAGAGAGAGAGAGAGAGAGAGAGAGAGCAGAGAGAAATGAGAAGAGATAAGGAAAGGAATGATGAGAGAGCAAAGCCGAGAGAGAAAAGAGGTGAGGGAAGAGACGAGAGAAGAGGGGAGAGATGAGAGAGTAGAGGAGAGAGGAGAGGGGGGAGAGAGGAGAGAGGAGAGGAGAGAGAAAACGAAAAAAGTAGAGAGGAGAAAGGAGAGGAGAGAGAAACGAAGAGACAAGAGATGAAATAAGAGAGATGAAATAGAAGAGAGATGAGGGAAGATACGAGAGAAGAGGGGAGAGAGGAGAGAGGAGAGACGAGGGACGAGAGAGATGAGAGGAAACAAAGAGACGATAGAAATTTTAAAGGATCCAAGGGACGTAGGGAGAGTCAGGGAAAGACCAGAGTTTAGCAATATATGTTTTAGAGTCAGACAGACATTGCCTGACATTCTGCGCAGTACCCCAGCCAACAATGTCTCAAACCCTAATTTTACACGAATGTGCTCCATTTTATGTCTACCTCTATCCTACTAACTATTAACAAGTTTTTGTTTGTGTATGGCCTTAGATTTCAGAATACATGCAAAAGTAGTTCCGGGGATTGGAATTCCCCGGGTTCAAAATCCGCGGGTTTCAACAGCTTGTCATATCATATAATGCATGTAACTCATCACGCTAATACTCATTCTCATTCTAATACCTCATACTCGTACTTTTACTTATAATCATGCAATTTTAGCTGCAACTTATGAAAAAATGAAGATGCCCATCGCGTTGTTAGAACTATATGTATACCGCAAAAAATGTCACGACAGTCATATTATATGAGTTTAATTACGCTCATAGCAATCTGTATTTTTTTATTCTAGCGCTTTTTTCCTTGAAGGTGATGATTTAAGAAAAATATTAGTTTAAAAAAGAAGCATCTTTGCCTCAATTTTATGCTTAAGAAGATTCAATATAAAATATAGTGGATTTTTTTCATAAATTTTTATCTGTGTGTACACGGTGATATACATGAGCTATTTATAATTAATAGAGTACGGTACTAAGGCAAAAAATTGCAAGCCGACTTCTTCCCCCGGGATCCGACGCAGCTCTCACTTTAAGATCGCTGTTTGAACCATCTGCCGTGTTTTGTTTGATGAACTGCAGGCTGATCAGTTCTGTTGTGGGGGCCCATCTTGCAGAGGCTGTAATGTAAAATTACGTGATAATTTACTCAAAACTGAGTTTTTCGTAGCCAAAGACCTTTAGCATCAAGGGGCTTTAGCACCAAGGGGCTTTAGCACCAAGGGGCTTTAGCACCAAGGGGCTTTAGCACCAAGGGGCTTTAGCACCAAGGGCTTTAGCACCAAGGGGCTTTAGCACCAAGGGGCTTTAGCACCAAGGGGCTTTAGCACCAAGGGGCTTTAACACCAAGGGGCTTTAGCACCAAGGGGCTTTAGCACCAAGGGGCTTTAGCACCAAGGGGCTTTAGCACCAAGGGGCTTTAGCACCAAGGGGCTTTAGCACCAAAGGGCGGAAGTTTTTGATCAATATCAACTCCAATTTAATGTATTTGCTTTAAGTGGACATGCTATGTGCAAACCTACTTTAACAGCTGCTGCTGCACTTTTTAACCTCGTGAAACATGCCGTCGCACTTTGTGATATCTGTGACTACATTTTGCGTGTTGAGACACTCTCGCTGTCGGACATGCAGGCCAAACGGACCGCATGTACAATTGGACCACTCCATCCACTGTGCCCAGAAACCTCGTTCTGAAATTAAATTATTTTATCTATGCAAGGTACGCTCGTAGAATGTAAACCCGATGGCTGAATTCTTCTCACGTGGGCAATCGTTACTGTCGATGCAGTGGTCGATCTGGATCGTTCGTATTCCAATCAGATCAGGGTCTTTACTGTTCATATCGCTGAATCTAAAAAAGACAATTTAGATAATTTAAACGCCATTTCAATACTAAGAACGCAAGTTAGGGGAAAAGGGAGAGAGAGGAGATAGGAGAGGGAAGAGAGGAGAGTAAAGTGAAGAGAGAAGAGGGAAGAGAGGAGAGGAGAGGGAGGGGTAAGAGGAAGGAAAAGAGATGAGAGGAAAAAGGGGAGAGGAGAGGAGAGAAAGAATAAAGAGCATAGACCAGATGAGAGAGAGAGGAGAGAGGAGAGAGGAGAGAGATAAGAGCAGAGTGGAGAGATGAGAGGAGAGAGGAGAGAGATGAGAGCAGAGTGGAGAGAGGAGAGGAGAGAGGAGAAAGAGATAAGAGCAGAGTGGAGAGAGGAGAGGAGAGAGGAGAAAGAGATAAGAGCAGAGTGGAGAGATGAGAGGAGAGAGGAGATGAGAGAGGAGAAAGAGATAAGAGCAGAGTGGAGAGATGAGAGGAGAGAGGAGATGAGAGAGGAGAAAGAGATAAGAGCAGAGTGGAGAGAGGAGAGGAGAGAGGAGAGATAGAGATGAGAGCAGAGAGGAGAAAGGAGAAAGGAGAGAGGAGAGAGGAGAGAGGAGAGAGAGAGAGATGCGAGCAGAGTGGAGAGATGAGAGGAGAGAATTTTCAAAGGATCCAAATTTTAATGTTTACGAATTGACTCCAATTTTTCTTACTTCTATCCTAACTATTAACAAGTTTTTGCTTGAGTATGGCCTCAGATTTAAGAATGCTTCAAAAATATTCCCGTGCATTGGGGAATTTAGCGGATTCAAAATCCGCGGGGTTCAACAGCTTGTAAGAGTATATTAATAGTCTTCTGGAAACGAGAAAGTCTTCGTTTGTCAACAGCCCCCATACGCACCTAAACCTGTCTCCGATTCCGCACTTGTAGTTTTTGCTGGAGCATTGAGTCCACTCCGACCATTGCAGTTTTCTCCTGTCTTCAACAGCTGATGGCGACGAAGAGGACGTACAGAACAGACCTCTGTCCAGGTAGAGGCAGGTGGTGGTCGTTAAGAAGCAAGCGACTAAAATAAGAAATATTATTATCAGCAGAATCGTAGCCCAGCGATGCGTTGAGTTCAATAATTGAGACGGGTGTCCCCATTCTTTGCGCAGGGCCCGGATTCTTGACACGGGCAGCTGGTGCAGCGGACGTTCTTGCTCTCTTGACATAGTTTTTTTTCTAATATAGCTTTTGCGTTCAAGTTCAGAAAAGGTTGCGTTCAATTTAAGAGTTCCGTCTGCCATATATTTCCACTGGCTTCGCTTTATTGTCTATGGCTTTTCTGAAGGATTTTGCGTTCAATTTAAGATCGCGCCGAGTTAAAAAAACAATTCTAATTCTAATATAAAATACGATTGCTTATTTAATCGTTAAAAATTTGTACTATTCTGAGCCGAGAATGTGTTGTCTATGGAAAATTTTGGAGAGATTATTTGACAAAAACTAGGAGATTATATGATATAATCTCCTCGAAATCAGGAGCATTATTTAAAAATTGAAGTGAACAAGCCAGCATATTTAGCAACCAACAACTAACACGACAACAAAACTTTGCATACTCAACTAATTGTATGATACGATACAACGACAATAGACTTGACACCTAGACGACGCCTGTCTGTGACTCGATCGGCGCCGACTTGCTCAGACGATTCACCAGCTGACGCCAAGACAGCGCGAGTTTGCTCAGACGATTCACCAGACGAGACTGATGATCCAGACGAGACAGAAACGTTCTGCAGAACATCAGATCCTCGGTTGGCTTGAGAACCATAAGTCCCGAATCTTCGCCTGCCAATTGACGGTTGACGCGCGTCTCTTTCCATAGATTAAAAAACTTCATTGCCCATTTTTCCTTCGCTCTGGTAGCGACAGGCAAACTTTCTTTGATTCTTTTTTCTAGAGCAGCTTCGTCCAGGGACTCAGCAGAAACTCGAGTTGTCGACTCAATTCCGACAGCAGCGTCAAAATTGACGTCTTCTAAGCCTTCCATATTGTATTTTTTATTCTATTTCGAAGAAGAAGCGACTCTAAATTCGGCTTTTACATTTTGCCACCACTGATTGACTGGCTGCTTCGTGACTGTATCTTCGTGAGAAACGTATTTTATTTTTCTATGGTCGGAATAAAATGGCCTAAGCCTATGTGTCTATCAATCAGATGGGATGCCCCCGAAAAATAAGCAATCGAATTTCATATATGATAAACGCCGTTTAATTCACCATAGTCTATGGTTAAAATATCCCCGGCTGCAATCAATGGTCCTCGGCTCGCTTTGCTCTCCTCGGGACCATTAAATGCAGCCTCGGACATTCTAACCACAGAATGTGTATTAAACGGCGTTTATTATTTACAGAATCTAATTTTTCTGAGTTTCTTGAGTCAAATGGAAATGGAATCGAAGATGAGAAGCTTTCTTATGTTGCAGGCTGGTTGCTACGCAGACATCTGACTTCTTGTTTGGATGCTCCATGCGGCGAATGCACGTCAGAATCGCAGACTGCTGATAATTCCTGCAGACTCTTCATCAATTTGAAGAGCATCGCAGAGTCCAGTCTGACTTATCCAAGTGACAAGTTGGTATCTGCCGTCAGGATCATGGAGCAAATCTTTCTTGGCAGTGACAAATCCTATTTCCAACAGAAAGGCGTTGGCAAAGACCTTCAGCGAAAATTTGCTGCAGCGATTCAGCCCGCCCTCAATCTGCACATTGAGTCCCATTCGGTAGGTTGTGCAATCAGCTTTGCAGCGCTGTATTGCCGCCTGCGGCTGCACCATTGGTTGGCAACTAATGACAGTGCTTTATTGACACTTGTCCGCTTTTTATCCAACTTTTTGAGTTGCATCACTTCAAAACTTTTCATTCTCCAGTTTACCTGGTTTCTACGTTTCATGTTTTACGTTTCGATTGCTGGTTTCTGGTTTACTGACTTACTTTTTTGCGATTGAATTCGTCCAAACAGCAAAACCTTTCGTCCACAAACGCTTTCTTAATGGGAACTAAACTTAGATCATACCATAGACAACTGTGTTCACGCAAAACGGTTCATCCAGTTTGTAAAACATTTCGTCTAAACCCTTCGCCCAAACAGCTAACAGCTAAACGGAGCGACTTTATTTGATATCACGAGATATTGAACAAAGCAAAAACAGTGTCTCTTGTTAGAATGTTAGTTCAAAATGTCTTCGTAGTCCAAACAGCGGCCGTAGTAACCCACAGTGTGATTGGTCCATTGCTGGCACTTCTCCTGTGTAATCACGTGCAGTGCAGCTTCGACCTCTCTCTTCAAAATGTGCATCCGCCAGGCATGCAGAGTCAGGTTCGCAGCAGCAGCAGCTTGCCGATTAGAGAGCTAGGGGCCTCGGTTCATCTTCGACTGTTTTGCCGGGTTCAGAATGGAAGATATGCGTTGCTGTAGCTGTAGTGGTAGCAAAAGCGAACTGTCAATTGGATGTTAACTATGGTAGGAACAGTACACTCGGTCTCTAGTCTAGGGGACGAAATGGTTTACAAACTGGATGAACCGTTTTGCGTGAACACAGTTGTCTGTGGTATGATCTAAATTAAGCTCCCATTAAGAAAGCATTGGTGGACGAAAGGTTTTGCAGTTTGGACGAATTCAATCGCAAAAAAATATAATTCAGGCGGTCTTGTGCTACACATTTGAGTTTGAGTAATAGTCTATGGCTACTTATGCTTCTTCATCGGATTAGTAGTTTGTGCGTATCTCTAACTCTACGCAGTTTAATTTCATAAATTCGCTGATTGAGCATTCTGGGTAAGTTCTGTGGTGTCAGCCACTTAGGGTTTGGCCATAGACTTAGCAGAAAGCAATTTGGAAATAGCTGCGTTCAATTTGGTTTTGCACAAGAACAGCTCCTGCAAGAGAAATGTTGAGACATGGCACAATCAGCTTGGTCGACCTTTGGAGAATCTTTAGATAGCCCAAATAAAACGCAGTTTAGACCAAATTGGTTGCTTGCTGGTTATCTGCACATGTCTATGGCAAACTATGCCTTTCAGCTTGGCTTGTTTCCGCTGCGTGTGTCGCTCCAAATTGAACGCAAAAACGTATAGTAATCATAAATTTCATCGCGTACTCTTATGTAAGCATATCAAACCTATTCAATGAGTCTTGGAGCTCTTTAAAACCCTTTTGATAATTCCTAATCTGTTTTAGAGTCATGGGCCAAGTTTGCCTCATTTAGCTCGTAAGCGTAATTAGCGGTAACAAAGAAAGTAGAACATTCAACGTTTACACGAGCATTTTTGGTGTCCGCTACTTTTTGCATGTATGTATGAAAAAACATTGGTTTCAATACAGTTTGTAATATAGTTTACCAAATACAACTTGACTCAAGTTGCGACTACGAGTATAAGCGGGAAAAATGAACAAGTAGATGCAATCCACTGAGTGAACCATACATTCATCTGAATTGGAATGCCGCGTTTTAAAACGAAAAAGTTAACCAATCATATTTAGCTCGCTCAGCTGCCTTCATTCGAATGGAGACAAGCACTCGCAAATCCCGCCGTCGAGGTTCGCATCGCTTTCGTCGTTTAGTAAGCGTCTGTTGTTTTTAGAAATTTTAGAAATTACTGCGATATCTTCAACGTTGTTAACGTTGTTAGGCTCGCCCGCTGACCAGAGATTTCGTTCGATGGGGATTTTGCAGGTCTGCCAGGACCAGTGACCATCTGGTTCTTTCCTTTTCGATTGCTGCCTTCCACCCACAGCATAGGTGGAAGATATCGAACCGTGAATTTTAATAACTGCGTTTAAGTGGTACAAAGTGGTGCGGTGCAGCGGCTCCGCTAGTATTACTAGTCCTTTTTTTTTATCGCAAGTGTTCTTTATGAAGTCGAAAGTAAAGACTAGCGGATAAAATAGCTTGTACTTGATGCCGCAGTTGCTATGGCCGAAATCGCTGGGGCATAACGACCCCGGATCTAAGCCAGTCTGAATCTTTACATATATCGACGACTTTCGGTTGCAT
>NIVC01001000.1:324583-332325 GCA_002269645.1 Macrostomum lignano
TCGAACTCTGGGACGAACGTATGGTAGTACGCGTTGTTTTATTCTAATGATGAGGACGCACTTTTTCCCAAATCCCACGCTAGCACATGGGCTCTAAACTTACTAGCCTACTGACAGCAGGCTAATGGCATTTTTATTCTTTTTCTGCGAATTGTCCTAGAATCTATACTAGATATAATGTCTGGTCATACTAGTAGTCATAATAACATAGGCGCAGCTTTTTGGGTCGTAAATCATCGCTTTCAAAGTTTGTCTGACAGCCACCTGCGCCTCACTCAGTGTTGAGGCTGGCGCCAGATGGTCTGGGAGGATGCTGGCGGTAGCTTTTTTCTCATCATTTTGACAGGCCATCAAGATTTATGAGGTCAGAGCCTATTGTTCGTGTTCACTCAAGCGTATGACAGCTTTGACAGCTATGCGTCTTACCCCTAAAAGTACCTTGGGATTAGCGATTAGTGATTTCTCTTCATTATCTTCACTTTCTATTTAATAAGAGCTTTCTAATGTATATTTTTTCATTAATTTCTGTCAATCCTACGCGAAAGGTCATAAATCATTTTTCTGATCTGTTGCATCACTTCAAAACTTTTCATTCTCCAGTTTACCTGGTTTCTACGTTTCATGTTTTACGTTTCGATTGCTGGTTTCTGGTTTACTGACTTACTTTTTGCGATTGAATTCGTCCAAACAGCAAAACCTTTCGTCCACAAACGCTTTCTTAATGGGAACTAAACTTAGATCATACCATAGACAACTGTGTTCACGCAAAACGGTTCATCCAGTTTGTAAAACATTTCGTCTAAACCCTTCGCCCAAACAGCTAACAGCTAAACGGAGCGACTTTATTTGATATCACGAGATATTGAACAAAGCAAAAACAGTGTCTCTTGTTAGAATGTTAGTTCAAAATGTCTTCGTAGTCCAAACAGCGGCCGTAGTAACCCACAGTGTGATTGGTCCATTGCTGGCACTTCTCCTGTGTAATCACGTGCAGTGCAGCTTCGACCTCTCTCTTCAAAATGTGCATCCGCCAGGCATGCAGAGTCAGGTTCGCAGCAGCAGCAGCTTGCCGATTAGAGAGCTAGGGGCCTCGGTTCATCTTCGACTGTTTTGCCGGGTTCAGAATGGAAGATATGCGTTGCTGTAGCTGTAGTGGTAGCAAAAGCGAACTGTCAATTGGATGTTAACTATGGTAGGAACAGTACACTCGGTCTCTAGTCTAGGGGACGAAATGGTTTACAAACTGGATGAACCGTTTTGCGTGAACACAGTTGTCTGTGGTATGATCTAAATTAAGCTCCCATTAAGAAAGCATTGGTGGACGAAAGGTTTTGCAGTTTGGACGAATTCAATCGCAAAAAAATATAATTCAGGCGGTCTTGTGCTACACATTTGAGTTTGAGTAATAGTCTATGGCTACTTATGCTTCTTCATCGGATTAGTAGTTTGTGCGTATCTCTAACTCTACGCAGTTTAATTTCATAAATTCGCTGATTGAGCATTCTGGGTAAGTTCTGTGGTGTCAGCCACTTAGGGTTTGGCCATAGACTTAGCAGAAAGCAATTTGGAAATAGCTGCGTTCAATTTGGTTTTGCACAAGAACAGCTCCTGCAAGAGAAATGTTGAGACATGGCACAATCAGCTTGGTCGACCTTTGGAGAATCTTTAGATAGCCCAAATAAAACGCAGTTTAGACCAAATTGGTTGCTTGCTGGTTATCTGCACATGTCTATGGCAAACTATGCCTTTCAGCTTGGCTTGTTTCCGCTGCGTGTGTCGCTCCAAATTGAACGCAAAAACGTATAGTAATCATAAATTTCATCGCGTACTCTTATGTAAGCATATCAAACCTATTCAATGAGTCTTGGAGCTCTTTAAAACCCTTTTGATAATTCCTAATCTGTTTTAGAGTCATGGGCCAAGTTTGCCTCATTTAGCTCGTAAGCGTAATTAGCGGTAACAAAGAAAGTAGAACATTCAACGTTTACACGAGCATTTTTGGTGTCCGCTACTTTTTGCATGTATGTATGAAAAAACATTGGTTTCAATACAGTTTGTAATATAGTTTACCAAATACAACTTGACTCAAGTTGCGACTACGAGTATAAGCGGGAAAAATGAACAAGTAGATGCAATCCACTGAGTGAACCATACATTCATCTGAATTGGAATGCCGCGTTTTAAAACGAAAAAGTTAACCAATCATATTTAGCTCGCTCAGCTGCCTTCATTCGAATGGAGACAAGCACTCGCAAATCCCGCCGTCGAGGTTCGCATCGCTTTCGTCGTTTAGTAAGCGTCTGTTGTTTTTAGAAATTTTAGAAATTACTGCGATATCTTCAACGTTGTTAACGTTGTTAGGCTCGCCCGCTGACCAGAGATTTCGTTCGATGGGGATTTTGCAGGTCTGCCAGGACCAGTGACCATCTGGTTCTTTCCTTTTCGATTGCTGCCTTCCACCCACAGCATAGGTGGAAGATATCGAACCGTGAATTTTAATAACTGCGTTTAAGTGGTACAAAGTGGTGCGGTGCAGCGGCTCCGCTAGTATTACTAGTCCTTTTTTTTATCGCAAGTGTTCTTTATGAAGTCGAAAGTAAAGACTAGCGGATAAAATAGCTTGTACTTGATGCCGCAGTTGCTATGGCCGAAATCGCTGGGGCATAACGACCCCGGATCTAAGCCAGTCTGAATCTTTACATATATCGACGACTTTCGGTTGCATTGGCAATTGCTGACGCCCTTACTGCATTTGTTAAAAATAAACAGTTCACAAAATCCTCGACTCATGGTGAAGGCCTGGCAGTTGGCTTTTTCGTCGCATTTTTTAGAGCAAACTTCTGCTGTTTTTGGATACTTTAGCTTGAGAGAGTATTTCGAATCAATGCAGTCACTGCCGTTGATCTTGTGATAGTTCTTAAGATTTAGAAAGTCTGAAGTTTATGTTGCGATAAAAGCATGAGGTTAGTGCACCAAGACTGTTACTTTTGAATTAATAACTTCACTCAGCCATGAACACACCTTCATGCATAGGTACGCATGATACTAATCAGCCAGTCACTATAGCTAAATCAGGGTTAGGGAACCACATGCAAAGCCTCTATATCCGGCCCTCGGGACCTTTGAAACAATAGCAATCCGGCTCACACAATGTTTATATCTCTTCTCAGCGCTCTTCTCACTAATCTCCTCTCTCCTCCTCTCCCTCTCCTCTCCTCTACTCTTCTTCTCTCCTCCTTCATCCTCTCTTTTTCTTTATTCCCTCACCTCTCCTTTCTCTTAACCAACTTCTCTCTTCTCTATTCTCTCTGCTCTCTACCTCCTCCACCCCGCAGTCATGCTCAAAGGGTCTCTATTAAGCCTTTGGGGTAAAAAAAAGTTTGCCAACGCCTGAGCTAAATAATTACATGTTCCAGGACTCCGGAGTTAATAATTTGTATAACTCACCGTTGCACACGCATGCGACTGTCTCTTTGTCATTTCCGCCTGGGCATTTTTTGCTATCAACCGGTTTCCAAGACTTCCCATCGTTGCATTGTCGCGTTCGAGTGCTGTTTTGCTGAATGCACTGCTTGTGGCAACTCGTCCACTCGGACCAGCTGGTCCAAGCAAATGACACTATATGAATAGAAAGTTTTCAAATAAGGCTGTATATCGTATGCAAGGATTAGTTTTCAAATTTGTACTTAGCGGAAAGGTGACAAACAATGACATTCTCTGTGAAAGTAGCACGCACCGCACAGCTTCTTAGAAGTGCAAGTTTTTTTTTCGAAATCGGTTCCAGATTGGCACATGCTGGACGGCAGAGTGTGGCCAGATGTGGTCGAACGCAGTGCCTTTGGCGAGTTTCGCTGCCTTTGCCACACGTCTGACTGCAGGAAGACCAGTCCGACCACTTTGACCAGGCTTGGGCAGCGCCTTCCTCTGGATTCGCTGCATAGGATGATTTAGGTACGATGAGAGATTACATTAAAATACCGATGCGGGATCTGTTTACATAATCTATCGTTTTTACTAATAGTAGTTAACTTTGAATCTTTCTTCCCAGCCAATCAAATAATTTCCCCTAATTTGTTTAACATAAAGTTAATATCTTTGTTTTAACCTTTGTATACACCTTTGTTTTAATCCTATAATATTTTGTTATAAATTCGTTAATTTTGTTTGAATGTACCATCCAATGATAGTTGTTTGTCCCTCCCCTCAAATTTAGTATATAAAGATTTAGTATATTTAGAAGGAAGCAAGTTGGCCCGAAAATAAAAGCAACCTTTTCTTAACCGTTTCTTCATCCTTGAGAAGCTCTTGGTAAAAACAAGCTTGAAGTTTGGCTAAGAATTATCTCGTCGTTTCTTTTTGGAATAGGGAGAACTTGAGGTCGTGGAGACCCAGAATAGAAGTCTGGAATAGGGAGAACTTGAGGTCGTGGAGACCCAGAATAGGAGTCTGGAATAGGGAGAACTTGAGGTCGTGGAGACCCAGAATAGGAGTCTGGAATAGGGAGAACTTGAGGTCGTGGAGACCCAGAATAGGAGTTTGGAATAGGGAGAACTTGAGGTCGTGGTGACCCAGAATAGGAGTCTGGAATAGGGAGAACTTGAGGTCGTGGTGACCCAGAATAGGAGTCTGGAATAGGGAGAACTTGAGGTCGTGGAGACCCAGAATAGAAGTCTGGAATAGGGAGAACTTGAGGTCGTGAGACCCAGAATAGAAGTCTGGAATAGGGAGAACTTGAGGTCGTGGAGACCCAGAATAGGAGTCTGGAATAGGGAAAATTGAGGTCATGGAGACCCAGAATAGAAGTCTGGAATAGGGAGAACTTGAGGTCGTGGAGACCCAGAATAGGAGTCTGGAATAGGGAGAACTTGAGGTCGTGGAGACCCAGAATAGAAGTCTGGAATAGGAGAACTTGAGGTCGTGGAGACCCAGAATAGGAGTCTGGAATAGGGAGAACTTGAGGTCGTGGAGACCCTAAGAAAGCCGTGCAGGCTAATAATAGATAGTAGACGCTAAGGAATTGGGCATTAGGGGGCTACCGCTGGAAAAAATAGGTCTGTTACAATACCAACGACTACTAAACGGAGTAGGACGGGAAACTAAAACGTTTCTTAGAAAGTGTTGAGTCTGGTTTTCGGAGATAAAAACTTTTCACTTTTTTCATATTAAATTTGTTATTGCTTTCTATAGGAGGCAGACACAATGTTCATCTCTTGATATGTTTTGCCTGTTAAAAACATATCAAGTGAGTTATTACAGCAAATTATATTTGTGTCAATTTTTAATTCTAATTTTTCTACGTTTTGGTCCACCTGAAATTAGTATACTGGTAGAATAAAATCCAAGCAAAGCAATAAGTTTCTCACTGTTATTGCAGCCAGATTTTTCGAAGCATTCGCGCGTTTCAGTTTCTGTGTGGCTTTTTCCGGAGCTTGACCGACTGCTGCAAAAAGTTTATTTTAGAAACCAGTGGATTTTTAATGGCAGTAAAATAGCAGAAGCGGGACAAGTAAGACAGGAAAGCACTATGTCAGATCAAACAGACACTTTGATAGAAAGTTAGACGCTAAGATAGACGGATAAAAATGACGGCAGACACTAGGACCCTAAGACACAGACAGATAGACAGACAGACAGACAGACAGACAGACAGACAGACAGACAGACAGACAGACAGACAGACAGACAGACAGACAGACAGACAGACAGACAGACAGACAGACAGACAGACAGACAGACAGACAGACAGACAGACAGACAGACAGACAGACAGACAGACAGACAGACAGACAGACAGACAACAGACAGACAGGAAGACAGACAGATAGACAAACAGACAGACAGACAGACAGACAGACAGACAGACAGACAGACAGATAGACAGAAAGACAGACAGACAGACAGACAGACAGACAGATAGACAGACAGACAGACAGACAGACAGACAGACAGACAGACAGACAGACAGACAGACAGACAGACAGACAGACAGACAGACAGACAGACACAGACAGACACACAGACAGACAGATAGAAAGACAGACAGACAGACAGACAGACAGACAGACAGACAGACAGACAACAGACAGACAGACAGACAGACAGACAGACAGACAGACAGACAGACAGACAGACAGACAGACAGACAGACAGACAGACAGACAGACAGACAGACAGACAAACAGACAGACAGGAAGACAGACAGATAGACAAACAGACAGACAGACAGACAGACAGACAGACAGACAGACAGACAGATAGACAGAAAGACAGACAGACAGACAGACAGACAGACAGATAGACAGACAGACAGACAGACAGACAGACAGACAGACAGACAGACAGACAGACAGACAGACAGACAGACAGACAGACAGACAGACAGACAGACAGACAGACACACAGACAGACAGACAGACAGACAGATAGACAGACAGACAGACAGACAGACAGACAGACAGACAGACAGACAGATAGACAGACAGACAGACAGACAGACAGACAGACAGACAGACAGACAGACAGACAGACAATCTAGCTTGTCAAAGACAGACGGACAGACAGCTGTAGTGAGCCAGTTTCTCACCGAGTCTGATTTCCAGGCCCGCACAGGCTGCTGCATTTGCTCCAGTCGCTCCACGTATTGCCAGACTTCATGCAAAGGAGGCCTCTACCAAGTAGCAGGCACGAAACAGAAGCAATTGCAACTCCGACCGCCACAACAAGGAGTACGATTAAAATTTTTCCATAGACGGAAAACCTTCGTCGGGATCGTCGGTAAAATTTCAGTTTTTTGACGGGTTTCTTCTTTGTACGAGTATCGGTCGAGATTGTCTCAACCTCTTTGATATGGCGCGGTACCGCCGAAATGATCGATCAACATTGATATCCATGCTTACAAGTAATCAATTGTTGCGAGAGTCAATCTTTGAAATTCAAACTAATTATGGAAGCATTAATTATGAGGAAAGACGAAATCGCAGTAATTGCAGCCATAGACACGTACGTATAGCAAAATTACGCGATTTTTTGTAATTCCTGCTTGATTTTGCGGGCAAAACTGCTTAAGAAATGGCCCATTCTCTGCCCGATATCGGGCTGGGCCATAGACGAAGCTGAAACGATTTATATTAAAACGTTAAAAGTGCAACATTACAAAGAGGACAACAGTAACGATTTAATATAGTCATGTGGTGCAACCCACGCCGTCTTTACAGTACATGGCGTTCAGAGGTACTCACTTATAGGAAAAATAGAACACGGGATCCATTTTTCTCAAGCACTGCAGTCGGCAGAACTCCATTAAAGTCCCTTTGTTCGCAGTCAGTATCAGATACTTTTGGGTCGCCACGCTCAACGCTAAAATCAGGCGATTGAGTGGACGTCGCTCGTGACTCGTTTAACGATTGACCAGGCGGCGAAGATCCATTGTCAGAGCATCGGACAGTTGACGCTTCTTCCCTGGCGAGATCCGCTTTGTGTACCTCTGAAACCGACTCTGGCCTCTTGTGAACGGTAACACATTGAATGTCGCCACAGAAATGCCCTTGTTTGCTAGTGTCGTGACAACCGTAGCACGAAACAATGATTGGTGTAGGTCTGTGATAGATTCGCTCTTGTAGAAATCCGAGCCATCATGTCGTTCAGGGTGTTTTTACCGAGCACTTGCGTTGCACTGACCACTGTACCGAGGAGAACTTTAACAGAGGTCTTGGAAACAAATCACTCACACTAGGGGCAACAAG
>NIVC01001001.1:0-47500 GCA_002269645.1 Macrostomum lignano
GCAGCTGGTGCTGTTCATGGACGCTATTTGTCACGTGTGCCGCATCGCTCGGATTATTCGACAGCCGTTGGGCAACGCGCTGTTGCTGGGCATGGGCGGGTCTGGCAGGCAGAGTCTCACAGACTGGCTGCTCACATGTAAGTTGAGAGAGCGACTCTCATTATTGACGCGTTACAATTGCGTATTGCACTTAAAATGATTATTTTTGTTTTTTTTGCAGGGCCGAGTTCGATTGTTTCCAAATCGAACTATCGAAGAACTATGGCGTCACGAGTGGCGAGACGATCTCAAAAAAATCATGATGAAGGCCGGTCTAGAAAACAACCGGTTGTGTTCCTCTTCTCCGATACTCAGGTGAGATTGCTTTGTCGAGCGATTCAGGGCCAAACCAAAGGTATTGTGCTAGCGATAACCCTGAGAATAACTGAGACTTCGGAGGGCCGTAGCCTAGTGGTCTAGCGCGGCGCTCTGATGTGTCAGCGGCCCAGGCTCGATTCCAAGTCCAGTCACATTAATATGAGACGAAATAGTAATTCTCGGCTTGGCTCTGCTCGTGCAAGTGTACATGCCTAACGATAAATAAAGTTTAGCGGCGCTGTACACTCCTGTGTGAGTGTGTACCTGGGCGTATGACTGCTTACGTATCCGCGCTTGTGTGCCTGCTCAGGGGAGTCGGAAAGAACGGCAGCAAATGCTCTCGCCGGTTGTGCGACAATGTCGCTTAAAAGTGCGCCAGTGTGCACACAGCCACTGCCTCTAATAATAAGAAAAAGCCGCTGTACACTACCGGGTAGATGTAATTGATCCATGTTAAACTGATTTATAGATTAAATCGAGTCCTTCCTCGAGGACCTCAACAACGTTCTGAACGCTGGCGACGTGCCAAACATCTACGCTCCGACGAGCTGGACGCAATATTCAACGCCATGAAGCCGCTGGTGCAGCAATGCGGGTATGGCTGCCACCAAGACCAACTTCATGGCCGCATATACGCGTCGAGTTCGGAGCAATCTGCACACTGTCATCACCATGAGCCCTATTGGCGAGATCTTCAGAGCTAGGCTACGCCAATTCCCAGCCTTGGTTACCTGCTGCACAATTGACTGGTTCAGCGCTTGGCCACCGGAGGCTCTTGAGTCTGTGGCTCTTCGATCCCTTCACGATATTCAGGAGTTGGAGGTGAGACCAATCGCTACAGTTACCTCTACAAACCTAAGTACACTCACTGCATACCAGTCGCTTATCGGTCTGTAGAGTGGAGCTATGTAAATTCACCCCCTTACTCCACTCGCTTATCAGTCTGCAGAGTGGAGCTATGTACACTCAACCTCTACCTTAGTCGCTTATCGGTCTGGCAGAGTGGAGCTATGTACACTCACCCTCTACCCCAGTCGCTTATCGGTCTGCAGAGTGGAGCTATGTACACTCAACCTCTACCCCAGTCGCTTATCGGTCAGCAGAGTGAAGCTATGTACTCGTACATTTACCCCCTCACCCCAGTCGCTTATCGGTCTGCAGAGTGGAGCTATGTACACTCAACCTCTACCCCAGTCGCTTATCGGTCAGCAGAGTGAAGCTATGTACTCGTACATTTACCCCTCACCCCAGTCGCTTATCGGTCTGCAGAGTGGAGCTATGTACACTCACTCTCTACCCCAGTCGCTTATCGCTCTGCAGAGTGTAGCTATGACAATTTTTTTTAATTTCGTATTTATATTTTTCTGTCCTGTCAATTGTAGGTTCAATAGTACAATACAATGTTTTCACGACAATTCTAAAAAACATTTTTCAGGTCACGGAGGACACCATTGCCTGCCTAGTTACCATGTGTCAGGCTATCCACTCTGGAGTCACTGAGACAGAACACGCTTCAAGGCCGAGTTGTCGCGCTACAACTACGTACCGACCACGTTACCCGACCAGTTACCTGGAGTTGCTAGGCATATTTAGCAAGCTATACGGAATGAAAAAATCCGAAATTTTAACTGCTCGAAATCGGACAAAGATGGGTTTGGACAAACTACTCGAAACTGAGCAGATTGTCTCTAAACTTCAAGAGGATTTGGAAGTGCTCAAACCGCAGCTTGAGGAGTCTGTGAAAGAGATGGCTGTGATGACGGCTAAGATTCAGGAAGATCAGGTGAATTAACTTTGGCTTTACAAAATTTCTTTCCTAACCAAAAGTACTATGCTCAAACCCTATGTATCCTAACCAACACTCTGCAGGTGACAGCAAACGAGGTAAAATCGGTGGTGGCCAAAGAAGAGGCTGCCGCACACTGTCAAGGCCAAGCAGTGCAAAGCCATCAAAGACGATGCTCAACGCGATCTGGACGAAGCTCTGCCCGCTCTGGAGGCTGCACTGGCGTCGCTGAAAAATCTCAACAGAAACGACATTGTGGAGGTTCGTGCGATGATGCGACCACCTGCTGGTGTTACCATGGTTGTGGAGGCTGTCTGCATTATGATGCAGGTGAGGCGTCCTTTCGAATTATAGCTTTTGGAATGGAGCGATCTATGTACATTCCCTCACTTCAAACCCTACCCCAGTCGCTTATCTTTGTTTTGAATGCAGCGATCTATGTGCATTCCCTCACTCCAAACCCTACCCCAGTCGCTTATCTTTGTTTTGAATGAAGATCTATGTGCATTCCCTCACCCTAAACCCTACCCCAGTCGCTTATCTTTGTTTTGAATGAATATCTATGTGCATTCCCACACCCCAAACCCTACCCCAGTCGCTTACCTTTGTTTTGAATGAATATCTATGTGCATTCCCTCACTCCAAACCCTACCCCAGTCGCTTATCTTTGTTTTGAATGAAGATCTATGTGCATTCCCTCACCCTAAACCCTACCCCAGTCGCTTATCTTTGTTTTGAATGAATATCTATGTGCATTCCCACACCCCAAACCCTACCCCAGTCGCTTACCTTTGTTTTGAATGAAGATCTATGTACATCCCTTCACCCCAAACCTTACTATAGTCGCTTATCCATGTTTTAAATAAAGCGATCTATATACATTCCCTCACCCCAAACCCTACCCAGTCGCTTATCTCTGTGTATTATTGAGCAATGCGCACTCCCTCATGATACTTCTCTATTTGAAATTATTCAAACAGGTGAAGCCCAACAAGGTCGCCGGAGAAAAGCTGGGCACAAAAGTGGACTCATACTGGGAGCCTGGAAAAGTTCTGCTAACGGACCCTGGCAAATTCCTTGATAGCCTGTTCACCTACGACAAGGACAACATCCCAGAGGCTGTGATCACTAAGATTCAGCCCTACATCGACTCGGAGAATTTCCAACCAGCCGCCATAGCCAAGGTGTCAAAGGCGTGCACCTCTATCTGTCAGTGGGTGCGCGCTATGCACAAATACCATTTTGTGGCGCAAAGTGTGGCGCCAAAGCGAGCGGCGCTGGCGGAAGCTGAGCAGGAGCTCAATGAGACCATGCGCACTCTGGAGGATGCCAGGGCCAGGTTGAAGGAGGCCGAGGATAGGATTGCCACTCTGCAGGTAAAACTGATGCTCTCAATACTTGTACAATTTAGAGAGGGGAGACTGGAGGAGCGTAGGAGACTGAGAGAGAGATAGACTGGAGAGAGGTAGACTGGCGATAGAGGTTGATTGGGGAGAGAGGTAGACTAGGGAGAGAGACTAAGGAGGGTTAGGCTAGGGAGAGTTAGACTAGGGAGAGTTAGACTAGGGAGAGAGGTAGAGTGGAGAGAGGTAGAGTGGAGAGAGGTACAATGGGGTTAGAGGTAGACTGGGGAAAGAGGTAGACGGAGGAGAGATGTAGATGTATGTGGAGAGAAGGACATAGCCATTCAGACTGGCGAGAGAGATATACGGAGGAAAAGGGTAGACGGGTGGATCTTTTGTAAACTGGAGAGGAGCTTAATTAGAGAGTAAATAATAATTAGGAGTTACTTCCATTAAAAAATGCATTTTCTTCTTGCTTACAGGCCAGCTATGACGAGAAGATTCGCAGCAAGCGCAAACTAGAAGAAGAGCAGGCCACCTGCGAGGCCCGCCTCTATCGGGCTGACAAACTCATCGGTGGCCTTGGAAACGAGAAGGACCGATGGAAGGAAACGGTTACCAGGCTGGACTTTGCCCTGAACAATATTGTTGGCAATGTGCTGCTATCGGCCGCCTATATTGCCTATCTGGGTCCGTTCACTAGCGACTATAGAAATCGGATGTGCAACGAATGGGTTGACGAATTGCAGAAGTTCAAGGCAAGTCAAACACCCCTTCCTTCATCACCCCTCACTTCGCTTACCCCCCAAACCCTATCCTCCTTCCTCACCCCTCACTTCGCTTACCCCTCCCCCAAACCCCATCTTCCTTCCTCACTTCGCTTACCCCCAAACCCAGTCCTCCTTCCTCACCCCTCACTTCGCTTACCCCTCCCCCAAACCCCATTTCCTTCCTCACTTCGCTTACCCCCCATACCCAGTCCTCCTTCCTCACCCCTCACTTCGCTTACCCCTCCCCCAAACCCCATCTTCCTTCCTCACTTCGCTTACCCCCCAAACCCAGTCCTCCTTCCTCACCCCTCACTTCGCTTACCCCTCCCCCAAACCCCATCTTCCTTCCTCACTTCGCTTACCCCTCCCCCAAACCCCATCTTCCTCCCTCACTTCGCTTACCTCCCGCCCCAAACCCTTTCCTCCTTCCTCACCCCTCACTTCGCTTACCCCCCAAAAACTATCCTCGTTCCTTACCCCTCACTTTGCTTACCCCCCAAACCTTATCTTCCTTCCTCACCCTCTATTTGTTTACACCTCACTCCCCGGCCAACTGAAAAGCCTAACTTTCTTCACCCATTTTATTTTCCGATAATTAGAGCAATTAAATAAAGCAATAAACGAAGCGCAACCCCCCTCAACTCATCGCAGGTGCCATTTACGCGCCAACCGGCCCCAAATCTAACAGACACCCTTGGCGATCCCGTGCGCGTACGCAGCTGGCAAATCTACGGCCTGCCCAAGGACAACTATTCCACTGAGAATGCTGTCATTGTGCAGTACTCCCGGCGCTGGCCATTGTTCATCGATCCCCAGGGCCAGGCCAACAAATGGGTCCGCAATCTGGAGAAAGACCAAGGCGTTGACGTCATTAAACTGTCGGACAAAGACTTCCTGCGAAGCTTGGAAAATGCCGTCAGATTTGGCAAGCCCTGCCTGCTAGAGAATGTGGGCGAAGAGCTGGACCCGGCATTGGAGCCCATCCTGCTCAAGCAGACTTTCAAACAGCAGGGATCCACTGTGATTAAGCTTGGCGACGCTGTAATCCCTTATCATGAGGATTTCAAGTTCTACATCACCTCCAAGCTGTCCAATCCTCACTACACTCCCGAGGTGAGCAATGCGGTTTTCATCTCCTTACCCCTCCTTAGACTATTCTAAACCAATCAGCGCCCACCCCATTTTATTACCCCTTCTTGGACGATTCTAGGTCAATCAGCGCCAACCTCATTTTCCTTACCCTAGACTATTCTAAACCAATCAGCACCCAACCCGTGTTTTCCTCCCCGCACGCTATTCACAGGTAAGCACCAAGGTGACAGTGATCAACTTTACCCTGTCGCCCAGCGGTCTGGAAGACCAACTGCTAGCAATCGTGGTCGCAGAGGAGCGCCCTGACCTTGAAGACGCCAAAAATCAGCTGATTGTGAGCAACGCCAAAATGAAGGCCGAACTAAAAGAGATCGAAGACGAAATTCTTCGCCGACTCAGCGAGTCAAAAGGTTCGCCAGTTGACGACGAAGATCTCATCAAAACTTTGGACGCTTCAACGGCAAAGTCGGCCGAAATCAACGCCAAGGTGATCGTCTCAGAGCAGACAGAGAGAGACATCGACGAGACCAGGTCAAAGTACGTTCCGGTCGCCGTGCGTACCCAGATACTGTTCTTCTGCGTTGCCGACTTGGCTAAGATCGACCCGATGTACCAGTACAGCCTGGAGTGGTTCATCACCATCTTCTTAAACGGCATCACCAATGCGGATAGAGCAGGTGAGAATTTATTAACGAAAGCTGAATCCAGTCCATCGGTAGCTTTCTAGAGCCTCCCCAGCCTATTGGTAGCTTTCTAGAGCCTCCCCAGTCCATTGGTAGCTTGCTGGGCTCTCCCCAGTCCATTGGTAGCTCGCTAGAGCCTCCCCAGTCCATTGGTAGCTTTCTGGGCTCTCCCCAGTCCATTGGTAGCTTGCTGGGCTCTCCCCAGTCCATTGGTAGCTTGCTGGGCTCTCCCCAGTCCATTAGTAGCTTGCTGGGCTCTCCCCAGTCCGTTGGTAGCTTTCTAGAGCCTCCCCAGTCCATTGGTAGCTTGCTGGGCTCTCCCCAGTCCATTGGTAGCTCGCTAGAGCCTCCCCAGTCCATTGGTAGCTTTCTGGGCTCTCCCCAGTCCATTGGTAGCTCGCTAGAGCCTCCCCAGTCATTGGTAGCTTGCTGGGCTCTCCCCAGTCTATTGGTAGCTTGCTGGGCTCTCCCCAGTCCATTGGTAGCTTTCTGGGCTCTCCCCAGTCCATTGGTAGCTTTCTGGGCTCTCCCCAGTCCATTGGTAGCTTTCTGGGCTCTCCCCAGTCCATTGGTAGCTTTCTGGGCTCTCCCCAGTCCATTGGTAGCTTGCTGGGCTCTCCCCAGTCCATTGGTAGCTTGTAGAACTTCATTTATAAGTTCTAAAATAACATCATGCTCTTTTTCAGGCGGTATGTTAATTGGATTTTTTTGAATGACGAGAGAATTTTTCTTAGAAATATTTGTTTTGAATTTTCCTAGCATTGCCTCGTGTGCAGCCAATACTACTTATTTTTTAGTTTGTTTTTATAATTTATTTTGTTATAATTTATTGTTTTCATAGACATTTTCGATTAATTTGATGGTTTTTTTTCAAAAATGTTTTAAAAACAATTTTCAAAACTTCTCAGATAACATTGAAAAGCGAATTCACAACATCAACGAGTACTTCACGTACAGTCTGTACACTAACGTCTGCCGCAGTCTGTTCGAGAAGCACAAACTTCTGTTCTCATTCCTGTTGGCCAGCAGAATCCTACAGAACGAGGATAAAATTAACCTGGTGAGTAGCAGTTGCTTTGCTTTTTCTTTAGCGAAATACATTGGATTTCTAGCCTGGTAATAATGTACATTGAAAATCTCTAGCCTGGTAACAATGTACATTGAAAATCTCTAGCCTGGTAACAATGTACATTGAAAATCTCTAGCCTGGTAACAATGTACATTGAAAATCTCTACCCTGGTAACAATATACATTGAAAATCTCTTACCCTGGTAACGATGTACATTGAAAATCCCTGCCCTCATAACAATGTACACTGAAAATCTCAAAGCACATTGAAAATTTATGCCCTCGAAACAATGTACATGGGAAATCTCTACCCCAAGCACTGTACATTGGAAATCTCTACCTCAAGCACTGTACATTGGAAATCTTTCCCCAAGCACTGTACATTGGAAATCTCTACCCCAGCACTGTGCATTGGAAATCTCTACCCCAGCACTGTGCATTGGAAATCTCTACCCCAAGCACTGTACATTGAAACCACCCTTACTACTGAAATTTCCTACCCAGCCCAGCCAATCAGCGGCCCATCCCAACCCACCACCCCAATTCAGCTGGAGTGGCGATTCCTATTGGCCGGCGGCACGCACCGGGCCAAAGAGCTGGACAACCCGGCGCCAGACTGGGTCTCCGACCGCTCCTGGAACGAGGTGCTCACCCTGGGCGCGCTGGACACTTTCAAAGATCTGCCAGACGAGTTCGCTCATCATCTATCCGAGTTCAAAGCCATCTTTGACAGCCTCGATCCGGAACGAGAGCCGCTGCCAGGCCACTGGGACTCCGATCTGGACGCTTTCCAGAAGCTGCTCATCGTTCGCTGCCTCCGGCCCGATAAGGTCACCAACGCTATGCAGGATTTCGTGGCCAGCTTCCTTGGCCAGCGTTTTATTGAGCCGCAGACAGCAAACCTCAGTCTGGTGTTCAAGGACTCCAGCGCTACCACACCGCTTATTTTCGTGCTCAGCCAGGGCACCGATCCGGCTAGCGATCTGAAGAAATTCGCCGACGAGATGAGGTTCTCAAAGAAGCTGGACTCTGTGTCGCTCGGACAGGGCCAGGGCCCGGTGGCCGAAAGCAAGATGCGCTCAGCTATGGAGCGAGGCAAATGGGTGTTCTTCCAGAACTGCCACCTGGCACCCAGCTTTATGCCGATGTTGGAGCGCCTGGTTGAGCAGATCGACCCGGACAAGGTGCACAGGGACTTCCGATTGTGGCTCACCAGCATGCCATCGCCGAAGTTCCCGGTTTACATTCTGCAGAACGGCAGCAAGATGACTGTGGAACCGCCGCGAGGGATCAAGGCCAATCTGCTGAAATCTTATCTGGGTATCAGTGACGATATGCTCAATTCAGTTGGGGAGAAGGTAAGTTCATCCCTCGTGATTTTTACACCCCAAAGTTAATTCGTTAGTTAGTTAGTTAGTTAGTTAGTTAGTTAGTTAGTTAGTTAGTTAGTTAGTTAGTTAGTTAGTTAGTTAGTTAGTTAGTTAGTTTGTTAGTTAGTTTGTTTGTTAGTTTGTTAGTTTGTTAGTTAGTTAGTTAGTTAGTTAGTTAGTTAGTTAGTTAGTTAGTTAGTTAGTTAGTTAGTTAGTTAGTTTGTTAGTTTGTTAGTTAGTTAGTTAGTTTGTTTGTTAGTTAGTTAGTTAGTTAGTTAGTTAGTTAGTTAGTTAGTTAGTTAGTTAGTTAGTTAGTTTGTTTGTTAGTTTGTTAGTTTGTTAGTTTGTTAGTTTGTTAGTTTGTTAGTTTGTTAGTTTGTTAGTTTGTTAGTTAGTTAGTTAGTTAGTTAGTTTGTTTGTTTGTTTGTTTGTTTGTTTGTTTGTTTGTTTGTTTGTTAGTTAGTTAGTTAGTTAGTTAGTTAGTTAGTTAGTTAGTTAGTTTGTTAGTTAGTTAGTTAGTTAGTTAGTTAGTTAGTTAGTTAGTTAGTTAGTTAGTTAGTTAGTTAGTTAGTTAGTTAGTTAGTTAGTTAGTTAGTAGTAGGTTAGTTAGTTAGTTAGTTAGTCAGTTAGTTAGTTAGTTAGTTAGTTAGTTAGTTAGTTAGTTAGTTTGTTTGTTTGTTAGTTTGTTAGTTTGTTAGTTTGTTAGTTTGTTAGTTTGTTAGTTTGTTAGTTTGTTAGTTTGTTAGTTAGTTAGTTAGTTAGTTAGTTTGTTTGTTTGTTTGTTTGTTTGTTTGTTTGTTTGTTAGTTTGTTAGTTTGTTAGTTAGTTAGTTAGTTAGTTAGTTAGTTAGTTAGTTTGTTAGTTAGTTAGTTAGTTAGTTAGTTAGTTAGTTAGTTAGTTAGTTAGTTAGTTAGTTAGTTAGTTAGTTAGTAGTAGGTTAGTTAGTTAGTTAGTTAGTCAGTTAGTTAGTTAGTTAGTTAGTTAGTTAGTTAGTTAGTTAGTTAGTTAGTTAGTTAGTTAGTTAGTTAGTTAGTTAGTAGTAGGTTAGTTAGTTAGTTAGTTAGTTAGTTAGTTAGTTAGTTTGTTTGTTTGTTTGTTTGTTTGTTTGTTTGTTAGTTTGTTAGTTTGTTAGTTAGTTAGTTAGTTAGTTAGTTAGTTAGTTAGTTAGTTAGTTAGTTAGTTAGTTAGTTAGTTAGTTAGTTAGTTAGTTTGTTTGTTTGTTAGTTTGTTAGTTTGTTAGTTTGTTAGTTTGTTAGTTTGTTAGTTCGTTAGTTAGTTTGTTAGTTAGTTAGTTAGTCAGTTAGTTAGTTTGTTTGTTAGTTAGTTAGTTAGTTAGTTAGTTAGTTAGTTAGTTAGTTAGATAGTTAGTTGGTTTCTTACCTTGACCCTCTTCCATCTTCGCCAACTTGCAGCACAGCGAGCGCAACTACCAGTTCAAGAGCCTGCTCCTCTCGCTGTCTCTGTTCCACGGCGTTCTACTCGAACGGCGCAAGTACGGCGCCCTCGGTTTCAACATTCCCTACGAGTTCACTGATGGCGATCTGAAAATCTGTCAGGACCAGCTGCAGATGTTCCTGAACGAGTACGCCGATATTCCTTACAAAGTGTTGAAGTACACGGCTGGTCATATTAACTATGGTGGCCGAGTCACGGACGACTGGGATCGGCGCTGCGTGATGAACATTCTTGGCGAGTTCTACCATGAACAGGTGAGGCAGCTGCATTCTAGTAAAGCTGGTGCAAGAATCTAAGTGTACATGAGGTAGTAGGGGTTTTCTATGACTGTACATTGATGGTAGGGGTTGTCTATGACTGTACATTGATGGTAGGGGTTGTCTATGACTGTACATTGATGGCAGGGGTTTCTATACCACTGTAAATTGATGGCAGGGGTTTCTATACCACTGTAAATTGATGGTAGGGGTTTCTACGAGTATACCACTGTACAATGTGTGTACATTGATGGTAGGGGTTTTTATACCACTGTACATTGATGGTAGGGGTTTTTATACCACTGTACATTGATGGTAGGGGTTTCTACGAGTATACCACTGTACATTGATGGTAGGGGTTTTTATACCACTGTACATTGATGGTAGGGCTTGTCTATGACCCTAAATTGATGGTAGCGGTTGTCTATTTCTCTGTAGGTGTTGATATCCTTAATAGCAGTGTGATTAATTAAAGTTATTGACTCAATCTATACCAAGAAAGGTATTTAGAGTTTTTATAACAAAAGTAACTAATAAATATGGTGTTTCTATTATCACAGGTGCTTGATGGAGACTTCCGTTACTCGGAGTCGGGCACCTACCGCCAGATAAATCCGGAGAGCGATCACGCAGCCTACCTGGCCTACGTGAAAAGTTTGCCAATTAACGACACACCGGAAATATTCGGTCTACACGACAATGCGAATATCACGTTCGCCCAGAATGAGACTTTCGCTATTCTGGGCGGCCTGCTGCAGTTGCAGCCGAAAACTTCAAGCGGCGGCGGCAAAAGTCGCGAAGAGGTCACCGAGTCCGTTGCTAGGGCCATCTTGGCTAAGGTGAGGCCTCTTGCTATATTATAATGTTACTGCTATTTGCAGCAATTTTTTCACTAGAATTACATGTTAAAATTAATTAGCCAGGTTATCATGGGGATTAACACTAATTAGCCAGGTTCTCATGGGGATTAGAACTAATTAGCCAGGTTCTCATGGGGATTAGAACTAATTAGCCAGGTTTTTACTTAATTACCCTGTTTATAGCGCTTAATACCTAGTAAGTTTTGATACAGCCACACGTCTATTGATTTTTTCCAGGTGCCAAATCCAATTCCAACTGAGCCAGTTCTCAAGAAGTATCCAGTGATGTACGAGCAGTCAATGAACACTGTTCTAATTCAAGAGGTCATCCGGTTCAACAATCTTCTCAAAGTGATTAAACAATCGTTGAACGATCTGCTCAAAGCAATCAAAGGTCTAGTAGTGATGTCGCAGAGCCTGGAAGACATGGCTAACAGCCTATTTGACAACCTGGTCCCGGCGCTCTGGTCTCGCAAAGCCTACCCATCACTGAAGCCTCTGGCCAGCTGGGTTGAGGACCTTGTCGAGCGAGTCGATTTCATAAAATCCTGGATCGAGCACGGAATGCCGGCCGTCTATTGGATCAGCGGCTTCTTCTTTCCTCAGGCATTCCTGACTGGCACGCTGCAGAACTATGCCAGGAAAATGGTGAGAGATGTTCTGGATCTGTGTCTGCTAATCTGTGTCCTCTAGTGCCCCTAGACTGTGTCCTCTGGTGCCCCTAGACTGTGTCCTCTGGTGACCCTAGACTGTGTCCTCTGTTGACCCTAGACTGTGTCCTCTGACACCCCTAGAATGTGTCCTCTGGCACCCCTAGAATGTGTCCTCTAGTGACACTAGACTGCGTCCTCTGTTGCCCCTAGACTCTGTCCTCTAGTGACCCTAGACTGTGTCCTCTGGTGCCCCTAGACTGTGTCCTCTGGCCCCTAGACTGCGTCCTCTGTTGCCCCTAGACTGTGTCCTCTGGTGACCCTAAAATGTGTCCTCTGGCACCTCTAGAATGTGTCCTCTGGCACCCCTAGAATGTGTCCTCTAGTGAACCTAGACTGTGTCCTCTGGTGCCCCTAGACTGTGTCCTCTAGTGACCCTAGACTGTGTCCTCTGGTGACCCCCTAAAATGTGTCCTCTGGCACCTCTAGAATGTGTCCTCTGGCACCCCTAGAATGTGTCCTCTAGTGAACCTAGACTGTGTCCTCTGGTGCCCCTAGACTGTGTCCTCTAGTGACCCTAGACTGTGTCCTCTAGTGACCCTAGACTGTGTCCTCTAGTGACCCTAGACTGTGTCCTCTGGTGCCCCTAGACTGTGTCCTCTAGTGACCCTAGACTGTGTCCTCTAGTGACCCTAGACTGTGTCCTCTAGTGACCCTAGACTGTGTCCTCTGGTGACCCTAGACTGTGCCCTTTAGTGACGCTAGACTGTGTCCTCTAGTGATCCTAGATGTGTCCTCTAGTGATCCTAGACTGTATCCTCTGTCATCTCTAGAATATGTCCTCTAGTGATCCTAGACTATGTGTCTGTGTCTTCCCTGCAGAGTATCCTACTATTCAATTAACCGCAACAACAAACCATCCTGCATCAATTCAGGTAATCTCAATCGACACAATTTCGTTCGAATTCGACGTACTGAAAGAATCCTACCAGGAAATCAAGGAGGGCCCCGCCGACGGCTGCTACATCCGCGGCCTCTTCCTCGAAGGCGCCCGCTGGGATTATCAGCGTCACGTGCTGACTGAGAGCAAGCCGAAGGAGCTGTACACAGACATGCCAGCAGTGTGGCTGATTCCCAAGGCCAATAGGAAAGGCCCCAGCCATCAAGTGTACGACTGTCCAGTGTACAAGACTCTGACCAGGGCTGGCACCTTGTCTACGACGGGACATTCAACGAACTTTGTGTTTGCCATCGAGATTCCTTCGGACACGGAGCAGAAGCACTGGATCAAACGGGGCGTGGCGCTGTTCTGCGCGCTTAACTATTAAATTAACTGCATGGCGAGTTTATTCAGTTTGAATTGGCGCCGGAATTATAAAAAAATTACTATCAAAACAAATCTGACTTTATTAAGATAAAATTCATTAAATAAAAAAAACAAAACACTGGCTAGTAAAATACTCGTATCCAGCTAATTATTAAAACACAGAGAAAGTTTTATTTTTGGCGCCAATTTGAATTGATCACGTGGATTTTTGGTACGAAAAATGTGTTTTTTAAGACTTATAAAGACGAAGACTAAACTTATTTAATTTATTTTTATAAGGTAAAATTTGCGTTATTGCTTAAGCCGTCCAGTGCCTTTTTATTCAAATTTTTGCTACATGATTTTCCGTCCAATTCTTGTTCAGTGGAATGAATTTGCAAAGTGACTGGCATGTTTAATTTTACTCTGATCTATGAAATAAACATTCCAAAACTGTTTAAATGCTATTTAATTCAATAGATATTGCATCTGTGATCAATTAATTATTAATTGTTATTTTTATCGATTATCGATTTTCTGCTCACTTTGTCGAGAGTGACATTTTCCAACAGTTTTTTAAAAATATACTCGTACTAAACAGTAGAATTAGAAATTTCAGTTTGAGTTTACAGATTTTTATTAAGTTTATTTCGACCAACTTTAGTCTCCCACCCACCCTTCTATCCCACCCGCTTATCTATCCCACCCGCTTATCTATCCCACCCGCTTATCTATCCCACCCGCTTATCTATCCCACCCGCCCTTCTATCCCACCCGCTTATCTATCCCACCCGCTTATCTATCCCACCCGCCCCTCTATCCCACCCGCTTATCTATCCCACCTGCCCTTCTATCCTACCTGCTCTTCTATCCCACCTGCTCTTCTATCCCACCTGCTCTTCTATCCCACCTGCTCTTCTATCCCACCCATCATTCTATCCCGCCCACTCTTCTATCTATCCCACCCACCTTTCTATTCCATTCACCCTTCTATTCTACCCGCTCTTCTATCGCCCCTCTATATGCGGCAATGCTATAATAAAGACTTGTCTTCACTACTCCTGCAAGCATGCGCGTCACGGCCGGGGTTTTCCTATTCCGTCGGCTTGCCGGCTCAGCTGCTGGCTCCTCAGACCCGGACCAATTCGAGGTACTTCTGCTCCATTCGTCAATGAAACAGGGCCGCTGGACAATGCCCAAGGGCCACTTGGATACTGGCGAATCCCTACTGCAATGCGCCAATCGAGAGACACTGGAAGAATCGGGTTTAACTGTCGACAAAGACTATAATGTGATTTCGGAGTTCGAACCAGTGACCTTCAATTTTCCGGCATCCTCTAATCCGTCAATATTGAAACGGGTGACGATTTGGATTGGCGAAGTGAAACCGGATGCGTCGCCGGTGAAAATCTCGCACGAGCATCGGGATTATCGCTGGTGTCGACACGACGAGTGTCAGGCTTTGCTGACTGCGGGCTTTCCAGAATCTGTTGACACTTACTTAAAAATGCGGGACTTTATCAATCGCAAATAGTAGGATAGTAGACAATACCAATTATTATAGATGATGTCACAAGTTTCTTCTACCTAACACATATATCATTACTAATTCTATTATTTCATTACTATTTCATTACTAATTTTACTTATTATTATTGACTTTCCGCGTTTATTAGGCAATGCTTTTATTAATTTAAACTGGTTTTATATCAAAGCTTGTTATAGACACTTGTACTGTACAGTTGTTATCATAATCAGCTTATTATTTAGCACATTGTGACGCTAATAAACTGTCTGTATCCATGATGTACACAGCTGTACAACTTAGGCATCTAAATTGAGTTTAAATACCTCCAATAATAATTTATTGATAAACTAAGTCTTTATCGATGCTTGGTTAAGCGGGATTATTGATAATGATCGGTTATAAAATAAGCGCACAGATATTGATCGGTAATGGATTGAGCACGCAGATATTGATCAATAATGGATTGAGCACGCAGATATTGATCGATACTGGATTGAGCACGCAGATATTGATCGATACTGGATTGAGCGCGCAGATATTGATCGATACTGGATTGAGCACGCAGATATTGATCGGTAATGGATTGAGCACGCAGATATTGATCGATACTGGATTGAGCACGCAGATATTGATCGATACTGGATTGAGCACGCAGATATTGATCGGTAATGGATTGAGCACGCAGATATTGATCGATACTGGATTGAGCGCGCAGATATTGATCGATACTGGATTGAGCACGCAGATATTGATCGATACTGGATTGAGCACGCAGATATTGATCGATACTGGATTGAGCGCGCAGATATTGATCGATACTGGATTGAGCACGCAGATATTGATCGGTAATGGATTGAGCACGCAGATATTGATCGATACTGGATTGAGCACGCAGATATTGATCGATACTGGATTGAGCACGCAGATATTGATCGATACTGGATTGAGCACGCAGATATTGATCGGTAATGGATTGAGCACGCAGATATTGATCGATACTGGATTGAGCGCGCAGATATTGATCGATACTGGATTGAGCGCGCAGATATTGATCGATACTGGATTGAGCACGCAGATATTGATCGATACTGGATTGAGCACGCAGATATTGATCGGTTTTGGATTGAGCACGCAGATATTGATCGATACTGTATTGAGCACGCAGATATTGATCGATACTGGATTGAGCGCGCAGATATCGATCGCCAACAGAATCGATAAATAACAAGTTAGACAGAACACAACAAAATTTGTCTATGGATTGATTTTGCACTTTTATTTTTATCGAAGATGTTTATATTTATATATACTTTGATTTGTTTCGAATAAATCAGTTTAGAATGGTATTAAGCTAGGGTTAATTCAATCAGTTTTTTTATTCTGAAACGATTTGTGCAACAAAGACTGATGGATTTAACAGTTGAACAGAATGCAGTAAGCTGTAGATTGAATGATAATTGAAACGACATTGTATATAATATAGGCAGGGGGTGTAGAATTTATATACGAAGGGGTTTCATAAATTGATAAATTTGTATACGTGTAGTACATAAGACCCGGTTTAAATATGCGTGAGTAAGGGTTAAAAATTTGGATTGAAAAGGCGTTTTTTCTTTACTAAAAAAGAGCGTTAATAATGAGTAAGTAGCGGGGAACTTGAACGAAAACTAGAAAAATAAAAGATTCCAATTTTAATAACTATCTAAATTGAACTTTTATTATTGCTGCTGTAATTAGTATCTGTTCTTTAGCACTAAATCTATTTTAACCACAACCGTTCAACATTAAATATTAACCGAAATAAGGGGGGGGAGACAAGCAGAAACTAGAAAGTAAAACGGGAAAAAATTCCACTAGCTTTGGCGAAACTGTCAAGAGGAAAAAATATTAACCCCAGCGTGCGCTCAACTCAACTCGCGCTACTGAAACTGGCACTACTTATAGTAGCTAGGCATCGAGATGGCTGAAAAATCCTCGCGCGGATTGGCATCATTATTACACAGTTCTGTTTTAAATCGATTTGTAAAATTAAAAAAAAACGGCGAAATTTGAAAGGACAAAGGAGAATGATAAAATTAACATTTAACTAAAACCATTTAAAGTTAATTTGTTGCTCTCTGTGGGAACCACAGTTCAAGAAAACTGATTTAAAAATTCTAATTAGCTAATTCCAGGCAATGCGTAAGGGAGAAGAACTTGGCTTAAGATATGATCAACTGATAAATACTTAGGGGCAAAAAAACAGTTGATAAAACAACGAGAGTTCTATCGGGAACAACGGTGTCGATATAACAGTACAGAGCGAGCAAATAAAAACAGTCGAATAGGACTGACGAAACAAGCATTTTGCTGCTTGTTTTCTTGTGTTGGAAATTTCAATCTTCATTTTAAAGAAGCTATAATAAATACGTAAAGCTAAAAGCAAACTGCATTGTACGGCTACTCAAGATCTCGGATTTAATAGTAGCATTGAAAGGAAATCTTTATGAGGATTTCAAGGATTAAAAACTAGTTTTTTTAGGAAATGAAAAGTAAGACTACGAGTATAATTAGATTGTTACAGTAAATTATGACGCAAACCTGCAGTTTCTCAGAAACTTTTCAGCATTTCATTAAAGAGTTTAATATGGCTTTCGGTTCTCAAGTTCAGAGTTGCACTGCATGCTTACCATTCGTGTCCAACGCTCTCATAACTAATCATTCAGTTGCCGTGCGAAGTATGGTCCATGTACTTCAGTCCGGGACGACCGTCGCCTCGGCCTCCCAGCATGAGCCGAGCTTGAGCCTGCTGTTGCTGCTGCTGCTGTTGTTGCTGCTGCTGCTGGCTCGGAGGCACGCCCGGGCCTTTCTGCACCTGGGCAGCGTATTGATGGTAAAGCGGCGCCTGGGCGGGCGAGTACGGCACCAGGCCAGGGCTGAAGCAGTCACCACCGTTAGCGGCAGCGGCAGCAGCGGCAGCGGCGGCTGCGGCAGCAGCAGCGGCCGCGGCTGGGCCTCGAACGGGTGAGCTCTCCGAATCAGTGTTAGCGTCCAGGCTGCTAGGGTCCGAGCAGGAGCTATAGTCGCTGGTTAGGCTCCCGTTATAAGCGGCCGGAGCGTAGTAAAGTATGTCTGCGCCGGTAGATCCAGGATTTCTAGAGCCGGCGGATGCCGCGGCGCCGAAGCAGGGCAGAGCAGCAGCTGCGGCGGCCGGATTGATGAACTGCAGACCGGCCGCGTTCTGGTGGCCGGCGGCGGCGGCTGCAGCCGCAGCGGCTACAGCTGGTGACCAGGGTATCGGCACGTGAGCCCCCGATTGGCTAGCGAGGCTGGATGCGATGCTACAGACTGGGTCGCCGTTAGCGCCTACGCCAGCGCCGTTCTGCGCTCCGCCTGCGCTTCCATTGATTGCTGTGCCGGCGCCGCCGCCGCTGGAAATCAGCGGGCTTGCGATGGCATAGGATGGATACTGCAACTGTTGAGGCAAATAGAAGGCAGGAGCGTAGGCTGCACCGTACTGCGGCGTCTGTAGCATAGACTGGGTTGTAGCGTAGCCTAAAGGCAGACCGTCTTGACCTTGGAGCAGCACGTACTGCACCTGGCCCGGCGCCGCGACCACTGAACCCGGTCCTCCGGCGCCGATATGCGGAGCCTTCGGAAATGTGTTCTTTTTAACCGCCTTGGATATGTTGAGTTTGCGATCCTTGTACATTAGATTCTCGTACTCTTGCGAATTCAGAATCTTCTGCGCCACATCCTTGGAGTCAAACGTAATAAAGCCGTAACCTTTAGAAGCGCCTGTTCGATCAAAAATAATCTTCACATCTTTGATCATGAACTTGTCGAATGTCGATGTTAAAAAATTTCTAAATTCGTTTTCGTCGGCGTGGGGCGGTATTCCTCCGATGAAAATCCGGTTCTCAATTACTGTCTCAGTCGCAGAGGATTTAGCCAGAAGACTCAGATCAGCAGTCATGATTTCGCAAGCAGGGGTAACTAATAGAAAGCAAGATCAATGCAAAGCAAGATTAAATCTATGTTTTACTGGCTGGGCTAGGCGCGCTCTCAATCTTTCTCCTAAGTTTTAACCGACGGGCGGGAAGCGAAGTGAAGGCTCGAGAAGACAGGCCGCAGAGGTTTTATTTAGCGAAGCCCTAGACAAAGAAAACAGTTTAAATCGTCTTTGGTCGAAGCTAATTTCTCCTGCTCCCTCCCGCTTCTGATTGGCTCTCGTGAAGGTGACGAAGTTTACGATTAAGCCTTGATTTTCTTGCTCCTTCTTACCCCCTAAACCGTTACTGTAGTCTAATATAGAACCATTTAGAATTCCATTCCCTCACCCTTTTATCGATCGGTTTTGCTAAGCCAAAACAACCTACCACCCAGCTAGCCGACTTCGCCACCCCAACCCTCTTAATTATTTTGGCATTAACTGGCGCAAGCCAAGACCGCTATTTTATCGATCGGTCAGCAGTCAGCAGCCTGAAGAGTAACAGCGCCCCAGGCCCCAGACCCCTCCCACTCCGCCACGCCCGTACACCAGCATCAGTTAAGCCAGCCACTGCTTAAGTTCTTATCAGTACAAGGGAAACTTGATTCTTTTTAACTGTTTTATCAGCTGGGCTTATACTCGTAATAATAAAGTTATAGCTGACGAGGCGTGTGGGCGTGGCTGATGTAAATAACACCATCAGACGTGCACCAGTTGAAGTTGTACACCATGCTGGCAATTAAACCAATTAACCTACATGGTAAATAGCTAGTTAAATAGCATAAAAATAGCTAGTTTCAGCCAGATTATTAGACTTCTAAATCAGAAAATAGTAGTAAAACATAAGATTGAATTGAAAGTATAATTGGCACGCAAAACTCTGCACAATCCGAATTACGAAAACTGCGTCTGCATGCAATCCATAATTTGGCCTGATTTCAAGATGAAAATAATTAATGTATCAACCTCTATTTACGTATTAATTAACAGTCTAGTGATTAGTCTCGACTCTCAAAACATGATAGCTCTCTTTTTCATCAATCTCATTTTTATTTTCTATTAAATTTTGGTATGTTGAGTATCAGCCAGTCAGGCTCTCGTTGACTAAATAGAAATCTCAACCATTTTGAAACTTTTACTTATTTGATAAAGAATTTGTCATTGGTCTATTTGCCATAGACAAAATATGGAATCAGCCATTTCAAACTTGCTTTCCTTTCCTGCTTTCAACCATCAGCTTGCACTATTGAAAGGTAGCCAGGCGCAATTCAAAGCCGAAATATTTAGCTGTCAATCATTCTGATCGGTAAATATATCAACACAATAAATACAGTGATGCTATTTCCATGTTGCTTGTGCATGGCTAAGGGCTCAGTGATGTCATGAGGCCTCAACGTGTCGCCGTCATGATGCTCACAACAACTATTACATGAAGAAAATTAGCGAAAGAGAGTTAAATAACTGAGGTTAACTTGTCCCGTTTCCCTAAAGTCTAAAATAAAATATGAGAAACTTACAGAGGATGTAAGCATTGTATTTGAGCTTGAACCTAGAAGGAATGTTATTGGAAAGAAAGGGGTCAGAGCGCTAGCCCACTGAATGATCGGGAGGGGGAGTTGCAGATGCCCACTGAATAATCAGGAAGGGGGTCAGAGAGGCCCACTGAATAATCAGGAAGGGGGTCAGGAGGCCCACTGAATAATCAGGAAGGGGGTCAGAGAGGCCCACTGAATAATCGGGAAGGGGGTCAGAGGCCCACTAAAATACGAGTATTCGGAAAGGGCAAGGGGTTAGAGCTCACTGAGTAATCAGAAATGGGGGGTCAGAGGCCAAATGAACAATCATGCCAGTAGTTCATTTCAAACGGCAAAGTGTATCCAATCTTTTCTTGGGGTAGCTACTCGCGTAATAAAATATATTTGCAGTTTTCCGTAGGTATACACGCAGTACACAAAAAACCCGGAACCAAACAAAAAGGATAACAAAGACAAGACAATAACAGTACATCGTATTTTATATAGGAATATCAAAGCATAATTGTAAAACTGTTTTTTTTCGAACATTTGTGCATCTACATTTAGAAATACGTCATCTTCTAACGCCGCTACCAACGCCTACCAGACCTCCCATCAGAGGATTGCCCGCGCCATCTCGCTGATCCCCACCACGATCAGCACCCGGTTGCAACAGACGTCGAAGACCGTGCGTCCGCTCCATGTACAGACTGCGCTGGACTTCGCCGTTGATCTGTCGTTGCCGGAGCAGCTCCGATCTGGCGCTATTTGTAGCCGTTGGCATCGTGATTGAAGTTTTAGCTCGACGAACTGGCTCGAACGCGCTACTATCGTTAGTAGTATTGTTGGTATTGTTAGTAGCGGCCTGACTGCGGACTGACTGCAGACGTCGACGACGGCTGCTTTGACGCGTGGGCAGGCCGCCGTCTCGATTCGGTAAGGGCCCGACGGCTACAGCTGCTGTCGCTCCTGCTGCTTTTGTTGCTGTTTGTTGGCCGCCATTGCCTGCAGATTCTGATTGCAGTTCGGTCATTGTCTTGGCCCGGCTTACGGGCATGATTTCCTGCGTCGAGCAACATAGAAGGTTTTTTCTTGTTTTTCGTGAAGAAGGATAATTCAATATATTCTATTTGATATTTCCCCATTTCTTCATCTCTGCTCACAACCCCTTTTCTTCTCACAAAAATGACATTAAAAAAAATGGGTGTCAGATGAGAGTCAGCTTGGATGTCAGCTGAGAGTCAGTGGGGTGTAAGCTGAGAGTCAGTGGGTGTCAGCTGAGAGTCAGCTTGGATGTCAGCTGAGAGTCAGTGGGTGTCAGCTGAGAGTCAGCTTGGATGTCAGCTGAGAGTCAGTGGGTGTCAGCTGAGAGTCACTGGGTGTCAGCTGAGAGTCACTGGGTGTCAGCTGAGAGTCATCTTGGGTATTAGCTGAGAGTCAGTGGATGTCAGCTGAGAGTCACTGGGTGTCAGCTGAGAGTCATCTTGGGTATCAGCTGAGAGTCAGTGGGGTATCAGCTGAGAGACACTGGATGTCAGCTGAGAGTCACTGGGTGTCAGCTGAGAGTCACTGGGTGTCAGCTGAGAGTCAGTGGGGTATCAGCTGAGAGTCACTGGATGTCAGCTGAGAGTCACTGGGTATCAGCTGAGAGTCACTGGGTGTCAGCTGAGAGTCACTGGGTGTCAGCTGAGAGTCACTGGGTGTCAGCTGAGAGTCAGTGGGTGTCAGCTGAGAGTCACTGGGTGTCAGCTGAGAGTCAGTGGGTGTCAGCTGAGAGTCACTGGGTGTCAGCTGAGAGTCATCTTGGGTGTCAGATGAAAGTCAGCTTGGGTGTCTGCTGAGAGTCAGTGGGGTATCAGCTGAGAGTCACTGGATGTCAGCTGAGAGACACTGGGTGTCAGCTGAGAGTCACTGGGTGTCAGCTGAGAGTCAGTGGGTGTCAGCTGAGAGTCAGTGGGTGTCAGCTGAGAGTCAGTGGGTGTCAGCTGAGAGTCACTGGGTGTCAGCTGAGAGTCACTGGGTGTCAGCTGAGAGTCACTGGGTGTCAGCTGAGAGTCAGTGGGTGTCAGCTGAGAGTCACTGGGTGTCAGCTGAGAGTCATCTTGGGTGTCAGATGAAAGTCAGCTTGGGTGTCTGCTGAGAGTCAGTGGGGTATCAGCTGAGAGTCACTGGATGTCAGCTGAGAGACACTGGGTGTCAGCTGAGAGTCAGTGGGTGTCAGCTGAGAGTCACTGGGTGTCAGCTGAGAGTCACTGGGTGTCAGCTGAGAGTCAGTGGGTGTCAGCTGAGAGTCACTGGGTGTCAGCTGAGAGTCACTGGATGTCAGCTGAGAGTCACTGGGTGTCAGCTGAGAGTCACTGGGTGTCAGCTGAGAGTCACTGGGTATCAGCTGAGAGACACTGGGTGTCAGCTGAGAGTCACTGGGTGTCAGCTGAGAGTCACTGGGTGTCAGCTGAGAGTCAGTGGGTGTCAGCTGAGAGTCACTGGGTGTCAGCTGAGAGACACTGGGTGTCAGCTGAGAGTCAGTGGGTGTCAGCTGAGAGTCACTGGGTGTCAGCTGAGAGTCAGTGGGTGTCAGCTGAGAGTCAGTGGGTGTCAGCTGAGAGTCACTGGGTGTCAGCTGAGAGTCAGTGGGTGTCAGCTGAGAGTCAGTGGGTGTCAGCTGAGAGTCACTGGGTGTCAGCTGAGAGTCAGTGGGTGTCAGCTGAGAGTCAGTGGGTGTCAGCTGAGAGTCACTGGGTGTCAGCTGAGAGTCAGTGGGTGTCAGCTGAGAGTCACTGGGTGTCAGCTGAGAGTCACTGGGTGTCAGCTAGTACTAGTATTCTAAAGGATGTCAGCTAGGCACCAATTATTGGTGTCGGTTGGGACTCACTGTGCGTCAGTCAGCCAGGGGTTTTTAGGTAGGTCATAAAGTTCCTGGGGTGCCCGAATGAGTTTCAAAGGTTTCAAAGTCATTTGATGCAAAATATTTTGTTTCAAGGGCATCGATGCCAGGGACGCCATTGGGTATCGGGGACGCAGTGACGTACAGATGTCTTGGGACGCAACAAGGTGTTGCGGACGGCTGAGTGTCAAAGGAGTGACACATCGTGAGTCGCATTTGCAACTTGTAAGACCGTACACTCACCCGATAGACATTCCGCACCCTCGGGTCCAGCCTGGCCGAGCCAACCACGCTGATCCTCGCCGCATCCTCTTGGTCCAAATCAAGCATCGCAACGGAGCTGGCGATTCCACGCGATAAAGCATCGACTTCCAGTTCGCGCACCCGGGTGCTGAGGTCGCGCAAAACGGCGTGACGTCGTCCGGACCTAGCCGAACTAGCCGACAATGAATACTGGCCGTGAAGTACCGCTCGACGTACCGGAGTTCGAATCCTGGGCTGACGAGTTCGCCGCCATCGAGTCGAATTTTCGAGCAGTTTTTCCACTTCCAATTCGATTCTGGCGCTCTCCCCTCTGACCACAGGATCTGCCAGTTGGTGCTGCCGAGTTTTGCTGGCCGCTCGTTGAGTTTTCTCAGGAGATGGCGGAGGCGGCGGCGCAGCGTCCAGGAGACCCGTCAGGTACAGGCCGGACTGCTTCAGTTGCGGCGGCTTGTTTTTCCGTTTCTGTCCAGCACCAGGGTACTCTTCTGCTTCGGTGTCGCTGCTCATTTCAAATCATCTGAGTTTTGTTTGTTGGAGACCATAGGAGTGAATTGGAGAGTGGGCTTAACGGGTATACTGGAAACAGACTCTCTCACGCACCTGCCCATCATCAGTCTATATACTGTAGTTAGTCTCTCATTTTTATACCCCTTTCCTTAGCTATACTACACTGTATTTTTTGGCCAGACAAATGTACACTAAAGACGCGAGAGCACCTGTTTGAGTTGCTTCGAGACAATGAAGCTTGCTATAGCTACTAGTAACTACTATGCCCCACCAGCTTCTCATATAGGTTTTCGGTTGAGCGAGCATCGTCCCATGCCATCTGCATCCACTTGAGTTGCTCTTCAATGCTGCAGTTATACTGTAATTTTCCGCCATAACTGAGTTCTAGAAAATAGCGAGCACTTTTTCGGCTTAAGGAAAATTTAGGAGTTTCGAATGTTTAATTATGAGAAAACGTACATCCGCGGGTTGGCCAACAAAGCTTTTTATTCAAGTCACTTTCACTGACTTCGACGCCCCTCTAGCACTGATTTGATGCCTCTGTCAGTGACTTCGACGCCCCTGGCACTGATTTGATGCCTCTGTCAGTGACTTTGACGCCTCTAGGACTGATTTGATGCCTCTGTCAGTGACTTTGACGCCCCTATCACTGATTTGATGCCTCTGCCAGTGACTTTGACGCCCCTAGCACTGATTTGATGCCTCTGTCAGTGACTTTGACGCTCTATCACTGATTTGATGCCTCTGTCAGTGACTTCGACGCCCCTGGCACTGATTTGATGCCTCTGTCAGTGACTTTGACGCCTCTAGGACTGATTTGATGCCTCTGTCAGTGACTTTGACACCCCTATCACTGATTTGATGCCTCTGTCAGTGACTTTGACGCCCCTAGCACTGATTTGATGCCTCTGTCAGTGACTTTGACGCTCTATCACTGATTTGATGCCTCTGTCAGTGACTTCGACGCCCCTGGCACTGATTTGATGCCTCTGTCAGTGACTTTGACGCCTCTAGGACTGATTTGATGCCTCTGTCAGTGACTTTGACACCCCTATCACTGATTTGATGCCTCTGTCAGTGACTTTGACGCCCCTAGCACTGATTTGATGCCTCTGTCAGTGACTTTGACGCTCTATCACTGATTTGATGCCTCTGTCAGTGACTTCGACGCCCCTAGCACTGATTTGATGCCTCTGTCAGTGACTTTGACGCCCCTAGCACTGATTTGATGCCTCTGTCTGTGACTTCAACGTCGCAGGCGAATTGAGATTGGTGCCTCCGTCACTCATTACGCAATTCGCTGTAAAAAAGTGAAAAACAGCTTTTACATCAGTGTTGCTGCAGGCATTTGAAAAAAAATAGACGCAGCCGATAAAAAAAACGCAGGCAGTACTAAAAATTATAATGAAGCTCAGAACTACTCTATTGTACATTCATGCCTGTGCCCTGCCTACGTGGGTGTGCTCTGTGTTTTTGCATATGTACACGGCACCGTGTAAAGCAACAATTTTCTTAACAAATCCGAAGCCTGCTGTCCTTAATTTTTAGATGCGAACTGCTAGTACATTACATGTTAGATGCCAGTCAGTAGCTAATACAAGTATTAAGAAGCTGTTCTCGAGTTGCACAACTGCAGGCTGTACCCTTGTCTGTTGAGCAAATAATGATGAACGACATCAAGGAGTTCGAGGAACAAATTTACATTGCACTATTAGTAGAATACAGAGAAATGATCTAGGCCCTGAAACATCCTAGCACTGTGCCCTGGACATACAACTATACTGTATAAATGCACACAAGTGACTAGCAGCCCTAGGATGATTAACAACAAGATACATTAGCAACGAAACATGTTCTTATATCTAATGCATAATAGAAAATCACGACGATGCTGAGCAATACGATAGTAAAAAGGCTGAGAGTACATCAGTACATTTTATTCCAAAATCAACACGGCTACCAGCCAACCAGCAGATGTCATAAATGGTCACATGCAAAAATTTATGTTTTTCCTCTTTAATCAGCAGCGGCCAGCGAGTGCACAAAAATTGGCCGATGGATATTGGCTAACAGACAAACTAGGATACGCAACTTATCCTGCACTTATTGGGTTGTCCAGAAAGTTCTGTCCAATTTTTTCACATGGTCTAACTTCCTTATACTAAAACTTTCTTATCTATTATCCATTGTTGTTCATATTTGCCTATTAGCAATGCATGTTACTCACCTTTCTACCACCACCTGCATCTAACTGAAAGTTGCTTCTTTCCAGCAAAGAATGGCACATGATAAGGAGCACCTTTTGCACTGCTTGCTCTATCTATCTATTCCGCGCCATTGACCGGCATCTGCAAGGCAAGAGCTTCGACAACAAACTGGCCCTCATCTCGGAGATCGGCAACTTTTTCGACTCTCGGCCAGAGCAGTTCTACAGGGACGGCGTTGGTTCCCTGCCACACCACACCGCTGGCGACAGGTGGTGGACCGTGGACACCGATGTCGCATACATTACCGACTGAAACCAGGTTATTCATGAAAAATAGTCGAACGAACATTTGTATAAAAAAATGGACAGAACTTTCTAGACATTGGACAACCTATACATATAAGAGCGACAGTGAGTACGTATACGTGCAATATGTGTATCTCGATCGATGACCGATGCAAACATACATGGAAACAGCACGACAACAACAATGCAACAACTTGAAGAATAAATGTAAAAATTCATGTCATCTGTTACTCTTTCAGTTCTCACTATCTCTACCCTCTCAGTCACTCAAAGAGCAAGATTGCGAGCATAGCTGTTCGTAATAAAATGCATGTAAAATAAAACTGATGCCTAGATCATACCTGGATGCATCTTTGTTGCAAACCCTGTATCCCCATATGCAGTGTTTGGCAAAGTTCATTTTTGGAAAAGTTCAATTCATTTTTAAAATGATATTGAAAGAATAGCAGAATGAGATCATTTTTAACTGTTTGGCAGTAGAATGAGGTAAAGAAATGGTTGTTACTCGAGCATGACTGACCAAGTAGGAAATGCCCTTGCATAAAGTTCAAAAGTTCGTTGTACGAAAGTTCCTTTTTCGTGAACTTGCCCAACACTGCCTATCTATTTATGTCTATGTAAGCCCAAAAATCATTGTTACCAAAAGTTACCGGCGTCACTTTTTGAAATAACTGGCGATGGTAGACTCGGTCGCCTTCTCCTCCAACTTTCTCTTTTTCTCTTTGAGGCCCTCAGTCTCCTTCTCCAGTGTCTTGCGCTCAATCGCTAGGGCAGCTACCTGTCGCTGATATTCGTCAAGCATTGCGGCAGCTCTGTCCGCTTGCGCATCTACCTCCAGTCTCCTCTTCCGTATGCTCTCCTCCTTTGCCTGCAACTGTGCAGAGTGTGTTGCCTTCTTAATTTCCTGTGCAATTTCTACTGCCAACTCTCTCTCCTTTGCCAACTTCTTCTGCTTCTCCTCATTCTCCTCCCGCTGCCGCTCCAGGTGCTGTAAACAGCTAGCAAGTAAAAACGCAGAATGAAAAAAAACGCAGAAAAAAACGCACGAACGCAGATTTTTCAAAGAAAAAAACGCAGCTGCGTTAAAAACGCAGCCTGTAGCAACACTGTTTTACATCTTTTTAAAGCTTTTATAGTTTTCAAAAAAAAACTTCCAACATTGCACCAAACAGCAAATTATATATAGTTAATGCTGGGGCACCAGAAACTTTACCAAATAAATAGTTTATTTTAATAAAAAAAAACTGCAAATAGAATTGTACTGTTGCGCTTATAAACAGTCTAGTATGCATCTACTATATTCTGTGCGTGTAAAAGTAAGCCTATATTAATGTATTGTACTTTGCAATTCTAAAAATAGCATTAATTAACAGTTTTAAAAATCTTATTAAAACGCGAAGGCACAATGGCCGCAAATATTTAGATAATATTATAGATTAGTTAAATATCTAATTAGAGAGAATGATGAAATCTATTGAATTTTTAATTAAAAACGGTTAAATTAAATTGTGTCAATAAACGCTCGTAAACCTACTGCAAGTATAATAGAAGCGTACTTTTCAATAAATAAATATGAAATGTTTCGGTCCGTCTGTTTGTCAGTAGATTAGCTGTGTTTAGTGCATTAAATTCACAAAGCAATGTATATACGAGGTTGGGCCATAGACAATACGCAGTTTCTTGACTGAGAAACAACCCACCTTGCATAGAGAACTTTGCGTGTTGTCTATGGCCCAACCTACCCTCATTCTATTGTTTAACTTGACAGACAATAGAGACAACTATGCATTACATTCATTAGTTAATATTTGCAAAACAGAGAACTACTAACCAAATAAACACAGTAAAGCCGAACTGTAGTTGCCAGTAAAAATAACCAATCAAGAGACACATCAATCAATCAACGCTAAGTACTTGGTACTTTCACTTCTTACGAGTTCAATACATCAGTGCTCATAATAAAAATATACTCGTATATATGGAATCTGTTTTATATACAGAATAAAAAGAGGAAAAACTGTATAAAATAATTCGATCCATCACAATAATACTAACATTATAGTTACGACATAGCTGTAGTGAAAAAATCTTCCCCAAGATTCCCCATGGTCCCCAAGTTCGAGTCCAACGAGTAATTCAATAGTTACAAGTTTCTTTTTACTTTCTATAAGTTAATTGCATATCCGACAAAGCATAAAACAATAGAGGACAAACAGCAATACAAATATATATATAGAGATCCAAACAGCTAAATAAAATCATAAATGAGATTTTCAAGACAGTTCGAATAAATGTAGAACACACAGACAGTGAAAGATGACTTACTTACACACAACTGAAGTTATGTTTTTTTCTATAAAGCCTTGAGATAGACTTTCTATCTCCACAAAGATTTCACGCTAATAGCTTTCGATCCGATCCGGCCGGCTGGCGAGGGCCCCAAGCAAGGTAAGTTGCGAAATTGCCCACCAAAATAGACGTACTACTAATTAGGTGACGAGGCGTTTAGGTTTAACAATACAGTTATTGTTACTCCCGCCGTTTACCCACAAATTACGTTGTTTTTTCTTAGGTCTTAGATTTCCTTCAGGGGGATTGCGGATGTATGTTTACGAGTACATATTATAGCTTGATGGTGTATAAATTCTCGCGTCATGGACAACCGAAGTACAAGGACGCTATATGCGACTTTCTTTAGAAATAATCTAACCATTTTGTAGCTCATTTCTAATAAAATCAAATGTATCATTTTTCTACACTGTACTTCAGCTGCCCATGACTCGTGTACAGTTTAAACAGTCGCTTGCATTTAAAACCAACCAGAGATTAAAGAGGCAGCAAATGTAAGACTTTAGACAATCACAGCCAATTGCTGCTGCTCTGCTTTCACTCGATCTCTAGCAGCATTCAAGTCCGCTTCCGTAGCCGACTGTATCAAAAATGTTCGATTGAAGGAGCGCCATCGGCGACACAAACCAAAATAAGTCCTACACTGAACGTACATGAACAACAATCCGCCAGTGAAGCCAATGGCTACAACGACTAGTTTAGTCCAGAACGACCATTCCAACTTGCCGGAGCCAACTTCCATAGCGGTTTTCTCAATCAGCACGTACAGTGACCAGACTACGCAGGTCAGTGCGATGACGTGGAAAGCCACGCTGCAGATCACTTTCCGACGCTCCATTGGTGTCATGTCCAGTTTGCGCCACTGAGGAAATTAAAAAGTTAAAGTTAAGTTTAATTTCTAAATTAATTAGAAATTAAAAAAAATGTTGTTAAACTACTTGTCTTAAATTAAGTAGTATTTTATTATTCGACACTGAGGCTAAATTCCTGGAAAAATCTTTTTTTTCATCACAAAGGCAATGATTGCATTTGATCTGGGGCAGTGAACAATAGAAAAATGATATTGATAAACATTGCCTACATATTATTTTGTTATTTAGACAGAGCTAGGAATAGCTACTAATATGCGTTTAAGTGGAACTATACCTACAATAATGGCTTGAGAATACCTGCATGCAACTTTTTAGAAAGAAATACACGTTGCACTTATTATTTTTCCTATCTCCGCAGTGCATTTTTTCCAGGAAATCGGCCTCCTAAAAAAACTACACGATTTCTGAACGTAACGACCTGATATACTGCTAGTGGTCCTCATGTAAAAATTTACAATCATTAAAATATTAAGCTACTTATCAGTTAAGTAGTATAGAATAATATTATCTGCACCAGTATTTACAGGACTGCTAGAGGGATTTTAAAAATCCCACGATATGTTTTGAATTGGGCGTTGGCTCAGATTTAAAAATAGAATTCGAAAATGACTCTATAGACGTTCACAAAGCCAATTTATTGATTGTCAATACCGGGTATAGATGCGTTTTAATCCCAACCTTCATATCTACCTTCATATCCTCAATCGATGGGAAGAGAATTCATCAAATGGCGAGAATCGTGTTATTTAGCTTTATAAATCCGTCCCATTCAACCGGAAGGTAAACAGGGCGAGATTGGCGGCTATGGTTAAAAGTACACACACACTGAGCAGTCTCACTATTAGCTAGCAAGCAAAAAGAAGTCACGAGACTCATCAAACAGGAGTGACACAATGTGCTTCCTTAGCTATAGGTGGAAAATTAATTACAAAGCAGTGACAAACTGAGAAGTCACGCCCTGCAGATCAATGCGAAAAGGCAAAGCGGAATTTTTGCTTCCTTGCTTTCCTGGATTTTCAAAGTACCAACTCCTAATTATTACTTATTAATTACCAGCTAGCTGAGCTGTCAAAGGTTTGGGGTAATAATGAATAAGTACTTAGGACCTTAGGTGTTCTAAGCAGACAACTGCATTTCTTAAAAGTGAACTGCAGAAGTATACATTCATTCCCCCTCTCCTTTTCTCAGTGTGACCTACTGAAAGCCGAGGACGTAGCAATATCCAGTACAGTTAGTCTATGGCACAAGCTATGAGACACTAATCAGTCTCTAACGCAAAACTTGCGCAAGTGTTACAGGACACGGTTGCAATCGTTTTTTAAAATGATATTTACGCCCAATATACTTGATGCTATGTAGACGCTTAAAAGACGCTTCTATTTCTTCACTATATGCTGAACTTGTTGTTGTCAGTGATTGTCGCATTGTCAGTGAATTTAGCTGGTAAGTTTTGTCATACACAAGTTCGTTATAGAAAAAAATTCGATTTCTTAACAGCATCCTGAATGCACCGCGGATACGAAAAATACACGTCACTTACGGCCTCTAGCTCATTTCTAAGAAAAGCGAGTCTATAGGAGAGATGATGAAGGAAATGAGAGGGAATAGAAATTTCGACATGGAAATAAGGAAATTATTTGAACAAGAAAACTAGTCAATCGAATAATAAACAAACTAATCCTTCAAATAAACCAACTAATCAATAGAACAAACAAACTAATCAATCTAATAGACAAATTAATCAATCAATCAAATAAACAAACCAATCAATCGAATAAACCAACTAATCAAATGTACCAACTAATAAAACAGATTTAGATTGATAACAGGTTTGAATATTATAACAAAGAAACTATATTTACAGTATTAAATTAAGCATAAAACAAAGCAGAAAATTCTTACCTCACTTATAGGCTTAGTACTAACGCTCATAATGAATCCAAAGTGGCATAATTCGCACATTTTAATATCCTGAGATTTCACCCAGTACTGCAGACAGTCGCGGTGCACATACTTCAGTGTGCCGGAGCACAGGCAAGGCGATATCAACGGATTAGCGGCTGCAGTCTGACAGTCACTGTTATTGTCAGAAGCTGGCGCCATTGCTTCTGTCTCAGACGAATGACAAATTCGACAGATAAGTTCGTTACTATCTGCGGCTGAATCTGTTGCGGCTGGTGAAGCTGATGGCATTGGCACAGCGCCGGCGCACAGAGTCAACGGCGTCAAGACAACTCCACAGTCGTCAATTGAGCGACCATAATTTGCTGCAGACATTGCAGCCGCGGTAGCATCCAAATCTGACGTGCTGGTAGCCGCCTGCTGGCTAGTGGGCAACACCGTGGACGTTGCCCGTTCTTCAGTGGTAGCAAAATTAGCTGCTTGATGATGATGCTGTTGCTGGTCAGTCAGAGATGCTGGCTGGTCAGCCTCATGATAGCTGTGCCTACGCCAATGACAGTTCTGATGCTGCAATGTGGCATCACTGACACTGATGCTGCCATCCCTGGCAACAGGCAATGGCTGTGTATCATCGCTACTAGTAGAGCCTGGCAGTGTTTTACAGCTTAAAGCATTTCTCAATACAGCTTTTGCCTGCATTGCTTAATGCTTAGCCTTGTAGCAGAAACATGAAAATAAAAGTGAAATAATAAATTAATGACAATAAATGCAGAATAATTTATGGAGATCCTTAATAGGCAATTCATTAAAACAAAAGCAACTAGATAACATTGGCACCAATGCATTATCTCTATTCTATGTATGATAAGTTCTAAGTTCCAAAAGTATAAGAGGGTAGACCTATCAAACTTTCCTAAAAATATGACCTACAATACAGATTAAACTCAATATTCAAGCTACTTTTGGAGAAAATGAGCCCATTTTATAATATTAATCATTTATTTTTTAGTAAAAAAAATTTGAATGAATTATCTATCTTAGTATTTTTATTTACTCTAATTTCCTTTTTTAAAGAGTTTTGCCAAAGTGGACAATATAGCTTTTTGGAACCAATTTGGGCTTATACCATTGAATTTAATCCGAGATACATTTGCCAATGTAACGGAGCTTTTGTCTATGGTAGCAAGGCTGGCACAATGGCATTCAATTTGGTCTAACTCTTGCCTTCTTGCAACTATATGTAGGCTGTTAGGTACTGCTAGAATGTTAGTATCTCTAACAACAATTTTGAGTCACTTTTTTTCAGAGCTCTTCTGATAGATGAAATCCGATGACTAAATGGAACTATCATTCAAATTTTGCTACCTTTTCTGCAACTTCATCAAAGGGTTTATCTTAATTGCATCAAGTAGCAATTGGACCTAAGCCTCTAGCAACTTGCCTTGACAATAGCTATCCTTTTGCAAGCAATCTCTGCCAACAATGGTTTCTTTGTCCTTTTGGATATTCATATGCTTTGATCATAAGCCAATGGTACTCTTTTGGCAGCTTAGCATATAATCTACAATTCTGGAGCTGATCTTGTTTTTCTGCAGCAATTGTAATTATAGCTATAGACCAAATTAAATGCCACTATGCCAGCCTTGCTACTAGGCCTATTGACCAAAGCTCAATTACATTGGCAAACATATCTTAAATTAAATTTAATGCATGCAAGCCCAAATGGACTGCAAAAAAGCATATTACAATAGGCCTATATAGCTTAACTAAAGTAAAAGATAAACAAAAATTTAATACAAATGGTATAATTTAATAAAAAATTATAATATAATATATCTATAAATTTAGGTAAACAAAATAAAAAAACTTAAGTTTAAACAATAAATAATAGTATGATTTTCTTAAATGACTTAAAAGTAGTCCCCCTTTGCTTCTTTCCTTCTCTTTGCTAGCTAGTTTTAGTTTTATACTTTTTAGGTTTTATTTATATTAAGCTTCATTTTAAATCTATATATTTTTATTAAACCCAAATATTAGCCACATTCTTAGGCCTAGTCTAAATTTATTATACCCATACATGCGCAACCTCCGAAATTCCATGCAACTTAGTTTCAACAAAAAATGCAATAGGCCTAGTTTTTGGCCAAAATGCAACTTACATATAAAAGAAACCCTAAAGCAAAATTAATGCAACTTTGGGTAAATGTCAGGAATAACTTATTTTATTAAATGCTTCATTATCTACTTAGTTGAATAAGTTGTTTTATTAAGGCAAAATGCCAAAATGCTTCATTATCTACTTAGTATTAGGCCTTCTTATGTATTTATTTGGGTAGGCATTTTTGTGACTTACCTTGGTTGGCCTCTAAATTGGTTGGCCAGATTAGCCAACTTGGCTGACTATTGCAATTGCACATGTATGTATGATTACACTATAGCCCCTAATAGCAATGACCTTCTCTACTATATTTTCAAGTTTATGCCAGAAATACAAATTTACTTCATACTTGTATAGTATATATCAAGATAGTGATCAATTTTAGATAATGCTTATAGAACACCAAAAACCCCATTACATACATGCTAGCTTTGGTTCACAATCATTTACATGCATTTGCTTCATTCAAATAATTGTAGGCCCTAAACCAAAATAGATACATAGGATCATCTTCAACTTCATGGACTCATTTTTGGAAATTGAATTCATGCACTAAAACCCTTTATATATAGGCCTATGGTGTCATATGCTAGCTTTGGTTCACAATCATTTACATATATTGTTTCCATTTATATGATCATAAACCAAAATGGATATATAGGACACTATACACAAGACACTGGGCCTAGATCTTCTATTCTATTCAGTTTCTCCAATGAACCAAATATACAGATATGCCATATTTTTCAATTTTTGAAAAGGCCATTATTGCTGAAAAGAAAATTTACATAGCCTAGGATTATGAACAAAAATATGGGTGGAAAAATGATCAAACTGAAGGAATGCCATTGAATTTATATGCTAAAGATTTAAAGGGCATAAAATGCCCTCGAGTTAAGTCAAAGGTTAGAAGTTAGAAAAAAGGTTAAAACTAATAATTATCAAATCATTGGGCCTTGGGGTATACACCATATAGGCCTATGTATATGTATAATAGTACTAGGGTAGGCCCCTAGTAGGGTAGTAGCAGGGGGATTAAGGGTGTAGCCAAAATCGTCATATGATGATGATGACTTGAACAAATCTGGAAGACTTAAACATTTAAATATAACAAATTTGAGCAAATTATTTCCCCGGCCTATTAAAGGCTCATTTAATTTGATTTCTTTATAGGCCCTATTTGACTGATTTTGATGGCTCATTTAATGGTAGTTTGAATAAGCCTATAAATCATTTTTAAATTTGTTGGCAAACAAGAACATGCTGACGCCATAAGCTAAGATCATTGTGCAGCCAATGCAACACAGTATGACGATTTAGTGAATGCAACATTGTCCAATACTGAGATGATGACAATTTAGATAATTTAGTTGTTTTTCTCGTAAGCCGCAGATGACAATCTTGTATATGACAACTTTGGCCAAAACCTATATAAATTCTAATAGAATTATTAATTACTAAATAAAATTTGCATAATTTTTTGTAATAAAAGTCAAAACCAGGCCTATTATTAATATTAGGTCCCGCCTAGGCATCAAAAAGTTTGTATATTTCTATTTAATTTTCTCTCCAAATTTTTACTTAATGATATGATAAAAATAAGAAGCAAACTACTAAACTACTAGCACAGTGAATTTTTGAGTAGGCCCCACTGAGTCTGAAAATTATGAGATACAATGCAAGGTTTCTGTGTTCATTAAAATGTATTTTTAATCTTAACATCAGGCCTGCTGGCTAAACTATTATGACTATAAACTACTGACGTACTGTATGCTGAGCTTTTTGCTTCAAGTGTTTGAGACGAATTAGATCATTGTTCATTGAATGTATATGTATGATGATTGATGATGATAGGCCTAGTCTCAAATAGTCTCAAATTCAAATTCAATTATTTTTACAGTAAAATATATAGCAAATACGATTTAAAATTTTAGTGTATATACTTCATAAAGCATACAGGAGGTAAAGTAGTTTTTATGTTTTTAGTGTTTTATAAATTAGCTTTTTAACCTCCTTTTTAACCTATTGTAAAGCCTATTTTTGATTTGTTTTAGTGAGTAGTTAATATTTCAAATCTACCCACTTAATTCTAAATTCTAATTCTAACTGTAAGTGTAACGTTGAATACGGGCCTTATAAGCCTAATAAGCCTAATAAGAATTTTTAAGTGTTAACAGATAATGTTATGATCGTAAACATATTATGCCCCTTTTCGTCATTAAGTATGAGTCTTCATGTTGTTGTGTTTATATTGAAATGGAGTTGAAAATTGGAATTGGATTATATTGAAAGAGTGTGGGTTGGTTCAAAATGTGCAGGTTTCAATAGCTTGTTTTTTATAATGGTAATATTTCTTTAAAAATACAAATGGGAAACTGCATTAAATTGTTATATTCTTCATTTTTACTAAATGCTACACATTCAAAATAAGGTATAAATCAAGGACGACTTAAGTAGAAGGACGGGAAACCTCGTTTCTTAGAAATTTTTTGAAGGCACTTTTTCCCGAAAAAATACACTGCGGAGATAGGAAATTTTCATTTTTTCAGCACAAAAATTGCTATAACTTTTGATAGGAGGCAGATCCAGTGTTGATCTTTTGATATGTTGTGCCTTTTTTATTGCTCTATCGATATTTATAAAGCTTTCCGTTCAGAAAATTAGGATTCTATGTTAATTTTTTATTCTACGTATATTTTCATGTGTCTTGTGCTTGAAATACATTAGAATGCCACGGCTTGGCTCTTTGATTTTATGAGTCTATTTTATCCTTCTTACCTGACTGTATAGCAAATAGTCGTAACATAGATGATAAAATAGATTCATAAAACCAAATATTAGAGCTGTGTCATGCATTTTTGTGATTTTTAGATACAGGAAATATACGTAGAATAAAAAATTAACATAGAATCCTAATTTTCTGAACGGAAAGCTTTATAAATATCGATAGAGCAATAAAAAAGGCACAACATATCAAAAGATCAACACTGGATCTGCCTCCTATCAAAAGTTATAGCAATTTTTGTGCTGAAAAAATGAAAATTTCCTATCTCCGCAGTGTATTTTTTCGGGAAAAAGTGCCTTCAAAAATTTTCTAAGAAACGAGGTTTCCCGTCCTTCTACTTAAGTCGTCCTTGGTATAAATATGTCAAATTTATAATAATCACACAAATTATTATGCTTCTGAATAGCACAAAATTTTAGTAAATTTCTTTGCTAAAAAAAGAACATTTTAAAAGTTCAGGTAGAAAAGCAAGCTTGTAAGCAAATTTCCAGCCTGGAAAAAAAGTTGATTAAGAAAGATAATAAGAAAAATCAAAGGTAAAAAAGAAAGGGTTGGCAAATCAGCTTCCTTCTTGTGACTATTTTTATAAAAATATGAGTTAGCTAAACAAAAAGCCAAAAAAATTTATAGGTCTATCTAAAATTTTAGCAAAACTTTTTTGCAAGAAAAGAAATTTAAAGTTTAAATTGACTAATAAGGTAAAAAGTAAAGTAGATAATAAAGTGACTAATAAAGTCACTAAGGTGACAAATTAAAAGGAAAGGTAGCTATATAGGCTAGGCCTAGCCTAGCCCTAGGCTTACCAAAGAACGATTTTTTGTAGGCCTTTGTCCTACTTTTGATGATCAATGATCAGTGGTGATCTGTCCTATAAGGCTATTGAAAATTGCAAACATGCAATAATAAATAACTAAGGTATACTATGTTTGATTTTTTAATAGCCAATTTTTTATGTTTACAACAGTGATATATGGCAGGTAATTTAATATAAATTATACTGTATACATTCTAGCAATTTAATATATATGCCAATATGTATTGCAAGTATCTATTCTTATGATCCTAGCTTATATATGCAATAATTTTGAAATTTGTTACCACTTGATTATTGAAAACAGAAGATAAGAAAGAATATAGGATTTTTTAGATTTTTTCTAAAACTACTTTAAAGTTAAAATAAATAAATATATAATGACTAGGCTCATTATTATTAATTATAATTTTGTATTATATGGCCTTTTTAACATAGGCAAAGATAAGAAAAGTATTTTAAGTCTGTCTAACATGTCCTATAAATGAATAACAGACAAAAGGTAGACAAAAGATGGTCTGTTGCCCTATTGGAGCAAATGAGGTGTATGCTAAAAGCATTTTATATAGATAAAAAACCCAACTGGTTTACCTACTAGTATGCATTTTAAAACATATTTAAAATATTCAAACTAGGAAATAATCAAATTCAAAGTGCATAGCCATAAAGGTATTTTGCTATAGATTTTGTGTAAAAGCATTAAATGCATTTTAATTGCCTTTGATTCCATTCATCCCTTCTGCTACTTAGCGTTGGCAAACATGGTGAGAAAAGTTATTCTAGCTATGGATGGTAGCCAGCACTGCTATCGGGCACTGTCCTGGTATGCTGAAAACCTCAATAGCGAAGATGATCAGCTGGTGTTTGTCTATGTTGCTGAACCGCCAACATCTGCCATTGCGGCTGGCGTCACCACGCCTGAGCAGATGACTGCTGGCTTGCAGGTTAGGGTTCTGCTTTCAGTTTTGAACGTGTAACCCTCTCTATTCTTAAACAGGGGCTCTAAGTCACCACTATCCTCCCAGATCCACAGTTGCTGGGCCAGCCTCCTATATCATCAGTTGCTGTGCCAGCCTTACAGATCCTACAGTTGCTGGGCCAGCATCCCAGATCCTCAGTTGCTAGGCCAGCCTCCCAGATCACCAGTTGCTGGACCAGCCTCCTATATCTTCAGTTGCTGGGCCAGCCTTCCAGATTCTGAGTTGCTGGGCCAGCCTATCAGATCCTTGGCTGCTGGGCCAGCCTGTCCCAGAGTGTCAGTTACTGGGCCAGCCTCCTAGATCTTCAGTTGCTGGGCCAGCTCTCCAGATATCCAGTGGGCCAGCCTCCCAGATCCTTGGTTGCTGGGCCAGCCTCCCAGAGTGTCAGCTGGTGCTCCAGCCTCACGGATCGCCAGTTGTTGGGTCATCTCAATCCTTAATCTATACGAAATCCCCTTGTCTCATCACCCTTTGAAGCCAGCTGCCCGTCCTCCCAACGTACCCCCCCCCCCCCCCTGTCTCTCAGGAGGCCATCACTAAAGGCAAGGGCCTAGCCAGCGAGGTGACTCAAAAGTGCTCCGAGCTGGGCATCAAAGCTCAGACTCGATTCCTGGAGCGCATTGCCCACGGCGCTGGGCCGGCTTTAGTTGACCTGTCAGTTGAAGAGAACGCCGATCTTATCGTGATGGGCAACCGGGGCATCGGCACTCTGCGTCGCACTTTTATGGGCAGCGTGTCGGACTATGTGCTGCACCACGCGCACAGACCAACCATCATTGTGCCGCCGCCGAAGGACAGCGGTCATCATTGAGTTTAGCTGTTTGCTTTATTAAATTAAGCAACTGTTGTCAAAATCAAGTAAATTTTCATTATAAGGGATTTATTCTTGGACTGTTAGTTGTCGCTTCAGTTGTATCCCGATTAAATATTATTATCCATTTTATTATTGAATTCTAATCCTTAATTGTTTTGAAATATTGTAGTCTAATATATAGTTGATTGATTTATATTATTGTATGCTAAACGCGTAATTTTTTAATTGAAATCATAATGCGATTCTAACTAATTCCCAGTAAAATTGTAATCAATGTCTTTTGTTCAGTATAACCATTTGGTTTATTGCGATTATTTATTACTTTTGATTTAATTTCTAACCCTATTCTACCCTTTATAAAATCAATAATTTTGCTTTGGCGATATTTTACTAAGATTGGTGCAGTTTGTTTCCAGTCCAGCTTTTGTTTCTATTTTATACGTATGATATTGAAAATCTCAAATAACTTTATCCGTTGTTTCTGTTACTAGTTCAGCTACCCTTTAAATATAAATTGGTGTTTTTTTCTTCATCTTTTTCTATCCCATTTGTTATTCTGGTTTATTTTTTCTGCGTCCATAAAAACAGTTGCGCACATGGGTTGCAGAGAGTCTGAGACGCACTAATACGATTATTAATGATTAGGAAATTGTTTTTATGATATTGTTATAGCGGCGCTCTCTTTACCATGCAGGATATGCAAACTGCAATAAAAAATTTTGTGATCCAAAACTTTGCCTGATAAAGCAAGCTTTGGTTTTGTTTTTTAGCGTCTGTTTTGTTACTTTTAAAAGTATTTATCAAGTTAAACTAAGTTTTTATAGTAGCTTTAAATTATTGACAGATTTAAGGACTGTGTACATTGGGGGTTAGACTGGGGAGTCGCAATATTAGGGCCTGTGTGTTCTGTGTACATTGGGGGTTAGACTGGAGAGTCGCAATATTAGGGCTTGTGTGTTCTGTGTACATTGGGGGTTAGACTGGAGAGTCGCAATATTAGGGCCTGTGTGTTCTGTGTACATTGGGGTTAGACTGGAGAGTCGCAATATTAGGGCCTGTGTGTTCTGTGTACATTGAGGGTTAAACTGGAGAGTCGCAATATTAGGGCCTGTGTGTTTTGTGTACATTGAGGGTTAAACTGGAGAGTCGCAATATTAGGGCCTGTGTGTTCTGTGTACATTGGGGGTTAGACTGGAGAGTCGCAATATTAGGGCCTCTGTGTTCTGTGTACATTGGGGTTAGACTGGGGAGTCGCAATATTAAGGCCTGTGTGTTTTGTGTACATTGGGGTTAGACTGGGGAGTCGCAATATTAGGGCCTGTGTGTTCTGTGTACATGGGGGGTTAGACTGGGGAGTCGCAATATTAGGGCCTGTGTGTTCTGTGTACATTGGGAGTTAGACTTGAGAGTCGCAATATTAGGGCCTGTGTGTTCTGTGTACATTGGGGTTAGACTGGAGAGTCGCAATATTAGGGCCTGTGTGTTCTGTGTACATTGGGGTTAGACTGGAGAGTCGCAATATTAGGGCTTGTGTGTTCTGTGTACATTGGGGGTTAGACTGGGGAGTCGCAATATTAGGGCTTGTGTGTTCTGTGTACATTGGGGTTAGACTGGGGAGTCGCAATATTAGGGCTTGTGTGTTTTGTGTACATTGGGAGTTAGACTTGAGAGTCGCAATATTAGGGCCTGTGTGTTTTGTGTACATTGGGGTTAGACTGGGGAGTCGCAATATTAGGGCCTGTGTGTTCTGTGTACATTGGGGGTTAAACTGGGGAGTCGCAATATTAGGGCCTGTGTGTTCTGTGTACATTGGGAGTTAGACTTGAGAGTCGCAATATTAGGGCTTTCAGTGTTTTGAGTACAGTTAGAATCAAGTGAAATGATGTAGCGTGGGTATTTAATGTACTATTCAATTACTACTAGTATAGATTGTAGAGTTTTACAGAGAAATAAATTCCAAGACTGATTATATAAACGTATGCATTAAATATCGTGTATTCTGCATAGTTAAGCGCCGACTTTAATTTATGTGAACACATCATGTACATGGACACTGACGATGACGGAGAGCTCGAAGTGATACGTTTTGCTCCGCCTTCGCCAAAGCCAGAGAAGCGCAGTATACTTCTTGGTAAGCGTCGTTATAAGCCCAATAGCACCAATTTAAACAGTCGTATTAAACTTGAGCAGTCAGACGACGCCATTGATGACGAGGCTTCCCAGTACGACAAAGGCGAGGAAGAGGTGATCACACGTCGGTATAGAGATCCTCGACGGACATCTGCTGCTTTGTCGGTACGAGTGAAGCGCGAACCAGTTGACGAGTTCGATCAGAATGAGCAAGTCAGAAGTCACCAGCCTAGTCACCGGGAGCTTCGCTTATTGGACTCGCTAGGCATATCGATTGATGAGTTTGAAAAGGCCGATCCAACAGTTAGCGGCGGTGTCCGTTCCGAGGCCTTGCACCTGACTGGCGTGAGCAATATGAACACCGCCGGCGTGTTCGATTATTTATCACAGAATGCCGGCTCACCGCCCGAGTGGATCGAATGGATCGATGATAATTCCTGCAATGCCGTCTATCCGGACGGTCCGTCAGCCTTGTCGGCGCTATCCGCCCTGACAACAGTTCGGGGTGGAGACGAGCGAATTGAACCAGAAATACGTGTTAACAGCGGTAGTCGCTGTCTGCGCTGCCAGACCACAGTCAACATGTTGGTTCGCTTAGCTTTGTCCTCGGATAGGAAGGGTAAACACGCCAATTTATCGTCCAATTATTATCGTCGTCATGGCAACCCGAACTACGACAATATGTGCGGCATCATTAGTCAGAGCTTCAGGCGTCGGGTAAATTCCAAACGATGCGCGTTAGACATGCGTCGGCTTGCTGAGTTTGGCGTTGCGTCTTCCACGACTGCCGCGCCAGCTGCAACAGAAGCAGTTGTCGATTCGTCTGCTAGAAGCAGCAGACGTCGGCGCCGAATCAGTAGCGGCAGCGGTGCAGCAGCTGTTGTTGAGAAATCGCCACGAACAGATTACAATGACCAAGGATCCAAGAGGCGCCGTCTAGATAGCGGCAGCAACGATCTAAGGCACAGCCTTAGACGCATTCGACAGTCCCGCAGTAGTCGGCATCGTCGGCCTAGCAGCCATCTTACCGACGAGGATGTCGAACTAGTAGTCGTAGACGATGCCGGCGGCAAGTCGGAGTTTAGCGAGCCTGAGGATTCTATCAAGCAAGAGCCTATCGACACCAAACTCGAACCGCAGCAGCCAGCTGAACATGATGACGAAGATGAAATTATAGAATTAGACAATTATCGTCGAGTATTCGTCCTTTCTGGCAATTCTTCTCGACTTTCTTCGGTTGTGCAAATGCCGCTGCCTCCGCCGCCGCCTCCGGTGCAGCAGCAGCCTCTGAGATCGGCTGTGGTGTCTCGTCGACACGGTCCACAAAGACAGCAGCAGCAGCAGCCTCAGCCGCAGATTCGTCAGAATTCGCACCGAAGAGATCGTCAACAAAAGCGGCAGCGGCTACGTCGCAGCCGTTCTCGATCGTCTTCGTCGAGTTCGACGTCTTCGTCAACTAGCGGGTCGTCGTCAGCTTCCGGCTCTTCTTCATCGTCGAGATCTTCGTCGTCATCTTCGAGCTCGTCGTCCGAGTCCTCTTCGTCTTCCGAGCACGAAGACGGTTCGTCTACGGAAGGCGAGGGCGAGGTGGCCGAATGGACGGCGAGGACAGCGGAGAGCGGCGGGATTGTTGGAAAAGCGCGCTGAGGAAGCTGAGAGATGAAGAATAGGGGAAGCTGGATCAGACCCCTGCGCTTTCTGTGCCGTGCTCAGCTTAATTTTAGTAGTTGCTGTGGGCCTAATTCCTTAGTGTCTGCGTGTATATTTTCATAAACAGGGTGAGCCACGGAAATTCCCAACCCTCTTACTGTTGCTGGGCCACCACTGCCACCTCAGTTGCTCCTCAGATCCTCAGTTGCTGGGCCAGCCTCCCAGATCCTCAGTTGCTGGGCCAGCCTCCCATATTCCCAGTTGCTGGGCCAGCCTCCCAGATCCTCAGTTGCTGGTCCAGCCTCCCAGAGTGTCAGTTGCTGGGCCAGCCTCCCAGATCCTCAGTTGCTGAGCCAGCCTCCCAGATCCTCAGTTGCTGGGTCAGCCTCCCAGATCCTCAGTTGTTGGGCCAGCCTCCCAGATTCCCAGTTGCTGGGCCAGCCTCCCAGATCCCCAGTTGCTGGGCCAGCCTTCCAGAGTGTCAGTTGCTGGGCCAGCCTCCCAGATTGTCAGTTGCTGGGCCAGCCTCCCAGATCCTCAGTTGCTGGGCCAGCCTCCTAGACCTCAGTTGCTGTGCCAGCCTCCCAGAATGTCAGTTGCTGTGCCAGCCTCCCAGATCCTCAGTTGCTGGGCCAGCCTCCCAGACCTCAGTTGCTGTGCCAGCCTCCCAGATCATCAGTTGCTGGGCCAGCCTCCCAGATTGTCAGTTGCTGTGCCAGCCTCCCAGATCCTCAGTTGCTGTGCCAGCCTCCCAGATCCTCAGTTGCTGGGCCAGCCTCCCAGATCCTCAGTTGCTGGGCCAGCCTCCCAGATCCCCAGTGTTGCTGTGCCAGCCTCCCAGATCCTCAGTTGCTGGGCCAGCCTCCCAGATCCCCAGTTGCTGGGCCAGCCTCCCAGATCCTCAGTTGCTGGGCCAGCCTCCCAGATCCCCAGTTGCTGGGCCAGCCTAGTTACTATATCCTCAGATTGGGCAGTGAGACTCTGTTAATTTTCATTTTTTGTTGCCTCGTGGGCCTGCTTGCATTATGTTAGCAAGTTTATTTTTAAAAACATATTTATAGACACAGACCTAGTTAATTTCGGCAGTCAGAACAATGGCATTCGGTCAATAGTTGCATTATTTAAAGAACATATTTCCTTTCAGTTCATTTTTGTATGATTTATTTATTGTTGCATTACCGCAAAAAACTGGTTTATTAGCTATAAGAATTGGCATTTTTCTGTTTGATTATTTCACCAAACATCTCTGTTGTTAGAGTAAATATAGATAAATACTTGATACTTCGCTAATATCTCTCAACTAATGTTTTCTTGACACATTCAGACAGAACGCTGATCGTAATTAAATAAATGCAAAGAAATGCTCGCTAATTTCTACTAGGATGTCTATAGTTGACAATTTTAATGCATGCTATCCAAAATTAAAAAGTACATTAAACTAGTTTGTATTTCATCTTATACATGCTATGTCAACTGCGTTCACTGTACTTAAGTAGTATTGTATATTTATATGATTATATTAATTCTTATGTTTTCTTGCAACAAAGGAATTGACTTTGCAAAATATGGTTTTAGTAGGCAGTTTTTAGCGAAGTCTTTTTGCTTTATAACTACATTGCTTGCTATGTATCATCAAATGCTCAAAGTAAAATTGTTTTGAAATGAAACTGTTTATCTTAGCTTTTATATTCTTTATATTAGTATTTTTTATTTCTAAGTGTTAATAGAGTCTAGAGTGAGGAGTCGGTCAGGATAATAGACAGAGCCTATTATGTGTTGAAATAGACTATATAGAAAATCTTATTCTGGTAAATTATTGTCTACCTTACTGTCTGTCAACATCTCATGATTAGGGAGGAAAAGGAGATGGAGCGCCTCTTTAAAATCCTCATTATCGGCGACGGCACGGTGGGCAAAACTTCCTTTGTTCAGCGCTACGTTAACGACGTGTTTCGGCAAGACTATAAAAGTACAATTGGTGTGGATTTCGCTTTGAAAGTGGTGAAATGGTCAGACACTGAGACCATTAAATTGCAGATGTGGGATATTGCTGGCCAGGAGAGGTGAGAACTTGTAGTTTTGTGATATCTTGCATATTTGTACAAGCCGTGACCACTCAGTTGACGATCTCTAATCGCTGTTAATCTAGGATCAGTGACTCTAATCTTTAATCTTTGAATGTAGAATCAGTGACTCTAATCTCGATCGGGAATGTAGGATCAGTGACTCTCTAATGATGGGAAATGTAGGATCAGTGACTCTAATGATGGGAAATGTAGGATCAGTGACTCTCTAGTCGCGGGAATGTAGCATCAGTGACTCTCTTATGGTGGGAAATGTAGGATCAGTGACTCTCTAATGATGGGAAATGTAGGATCAGTGACTCTCTAATGATGGGAAATGTAGGATCAGTGACTCTAATGATGGGAAATGTAGGATCAGTGACTCTAATGATGGGAAATGTAGGATCAGTGACTCTCTAGTCGCGGGAATGTAGCATCAGTGACTCTCTTATGGTGGGAAATGTAGGATCAGTGACTCTCTAATGGTGGGAAATGTAGGATCAGTGACTCTCTAATGGTGGGAAATGTAGGATCAGTGACTCTCTAATGGTGGGAAATGTAGGATCAGTGACTCTCTTATGGTGGGAAATGTAGGATCAGTGACTCTCTAGTCGAGGGAATGTAGGATCAGTGACTCTCTAATGGTGGGAAATGTAGGATCAGTGACTCTAATGGTGGAAATGTAGCATCAGTGACTCTCTAATCACGGGAATGTAGGATCAGTGACTCTCTAATCACGGGAATGTAGGATCAGTGACTCTCTAGTCGCGGGAATGTAGGATCAGTGACTCTCTAATGATGGGAAATGTAGGATCAGTGACTCTCTAATGATGGGAAATGTAGGATCAGTGACTCTCTAGTCGAGGGAATGTAGGATCAGTGACTCTCTAGTCGCGGGAATGTAGGATCAGTGACTCTCTAATCACGGGAATGTAGGATCAGTGACTCTCTAATCACGGGAATGTAGGATCAGTGACTCTCTAGTCGCGGGAATGTAGGATCAGTGACTCTCTAATGATGGGAAATGTAGGATCAGTGACTCTCTAATGATGGGAAATGTAGGATCAGTGACTCTCTAGTCGAGGGAATGTAGGATCAGTGACTCTCTAGTCGAGGGAATGTAGGATCAGTGACTCTCTAGTCGCGGGAATGTAGAATCAGTGACTCTCTAGTCGCGGGAATGTAGGATCAGTGACTCTCTAATGATGGGAAATGTAGGATCAGTGACTCTCTAGTCGCGGGAATGTAGGATCAGTGACTCTCTAATGGTGGGAAATGTAGGATCAGTGACTCTCTAATGATGGGAAATGTAGGATCAGTGACTCTCTAATGATGGGAAATGTAGGATCAGTGACTCTCTAATGATGGGAAATGTAGGATCAGTGACTCTCTAATCACGGGAATGTAGGATCAGTGACTCTCTAATGATGGGAAATGTAGGATCAGTGACTCTCTAATGATGGGAAATGTAGGATCAGTGACTCTCTAGTCGCGGGAATGTAGGATCAGTGACTCTCTAGTCGCGGGAATGTAGGATCGGTGACTCTCTAGTCGCGGGAATGTCGGATCAGTGACTCTCTAGTCGCGGGAATGTAGGATCAGTGACTCTCTAGTCGCGGGAATGTAGGATCAGTGACTCTCTAGTCGCGGGAATGTCGGATCAGTGACTCTCTAGTCGCGGGAATGTAGGATCAGTGACTCTCTAGTCGCGGGAATGTAGGATCAGTGACTCTCTAGTCGAGGGAATGTAGGATCAGTGACTCTCTAGTCGCGGGAATGTAGAATCAGTGACTCTCTAGTCGCGGGAATGTAGGATCAGTGACTCTCTAGTCGCGGGAATGTAGGATCAGTGACTCTCTAGTCGCGGGAATGTAGGATCAGTGACTCTCTAATGGTGGGGAATGTAGGATCAGTGACTCTCTAATGATGGGAAATGTAGGATCAGTGACTCTCTAATGATGGGAAATGTAGGATCAGTGACTCTCTAATGATGGGAAATGTAGGATCAGTGACTCTCTAATGATGGGAAATGTAGGATCAGTGACTCTCTAATCACGGGAATGTAGGATCAGTGACTCTCTAATGATGGGAAATGTAGGATCAGTGACTCTCTAATCACGGGAATGTAGGATCAGTGACTCTCTAATCACGGGAATGTAGGATCAGTGACTCTCTAATGATGGGAAATGTAGGATCAGTGACTCTCTAATCACGGGAATGTAGGATCAGTGACTCTCTAATGATGGGAAATGTAGGATCAGTGACTCTCTAGTCGCGGGAATGTAGGATCGGTGACTCTCTAGTCGCGGGAATGTCGGATCAGTGACTCTCTAGTCGCGGGAATGTAGGATCAGTGACTCTCTAGTCGCGGGAATGTAGGATCAGTGACTCTCTAGTCGCGGGAATGTCGGATCAGTGACTCTCTAGTCGCGGGAATGTAGGATCAGTGACTCTCTAGTCGCGGGAATGTAGGATCAGTGACTCTCTAGTCGCGGGAATGTCGGATCAGTGACTCTCTAGTCGCGGGAATGTAGGATAAGTGACTGCAATCACTAGACGCAGGTCTCCAGAGCCGTGCATAGCAAAATCTCAGTAAATTATGCCCTTGCATAACAACCTCTATCAGGTTCACCTCCATGACCCGCGTGTACTACAAGGACGCCAACGCTGCTATTGTAATGTTTGATTTAACCGCGAAGAACACATTCCACTCTGCGCTGAAATGGAAGCGAGATTTGGATAGCAAATGCAGCCTGTCGGATGGCAGTCCCGTGCCAGCTATTCTGCTGGCCAACAAATGCGACCTGCA
>NIVC01001001.1:52500-147500 GCA_002269645.1 Macrostomum lignano
TGCAAAAGTGCAAAAAAACATTAGGCCTGCACGAAAGTATCAAGAATAAAGTGCAATTATTCACTTTAGGACAGAATCAATATATTAAATAAATTTAGTGTTAGTAAATTAATTAACACCAGAGATTGGATAGAAATATTTGACACCATTTTAAAAGTGAAAAAATATATTCATTCTCTTTATATTGATATATACAATCGACCGGACGTCTTTATATAAGTAGATGAAATATTTGGTCAGGGGGGAATTAAGAATGGGATCAGAGAAGAGGGAAATTAAGAATGGGATCAGGGGGGAGGGGAATTAAGAATGGGATCAGGGAGGAGGGGAATTAAGAATGGGATCAGGGAGGAGGGGATTCAGAATGGGATCAGGGGGGAGGGGAATTAAGAATGGGATCAGAAAGGAGGGGATTCAGAATGGGATCAGGGGGGAGGGGAATTAAGAATGGGATCAGGGAGGAGGGGATTCAGAATGGGATCAGGGGGGAGGGGAATTCAGAATGGGATCAGGGAGAAGGGGAATTAAGACAGGGGTCAGGGAGGAAAGGGGAATTCAGAATGGGATCAGGGAGGAGGGGAATTAAGAATGGGATTAGAGAGGAGGGGAATTAAGAATGGGATCAGGGAGAAGGGGAATTAGGAATGGGATCAGGGAGGAGGGGAATTAGGAATGGGATCAGGGGAGGAGGGGAATTAAGACAGGGGTCAGAGAGGAAAGGGGAATTCAGAATGGGATCAGGGAGAAGGGGAATTAAGACAGGGGTCAGGGAGGAAAGGGGAATTCAGAATGGGATCAGGGAGGAGGGGAATTAAGAATGGGATTAGAGAGGAGGGGAATTAAGAATGGGATCAGGGAGGAGGGAGGGGAATTAAGAATGGGATCAGGGAGGAGGGGAATTAAGAATGGGATCAGGGAGGAGGGGAATTCAGACAGGGGTCAGAGAGGAAAGGGGAATTAAGAATGGGATCAGGGAGGAGGGAATTATGCATGGTATTCAAAGCTGCAGCAAATGTGGGAATGAATGAATTAGCAAATTACGAAGAGCTAGGTAAAAATCAAAATTACCAGGGGGGTTAGAGACAATTTTCCTCTCTACACATCCGCAATCAGATGGTTTCTTTAGGTCACGACTTCCCAGCGGCCCCTTTGCCTTTGCCTTTCGGCTTTCCGTCTCCATCCTGCGGCGGCGGCGGCTTGTTGAGCTGGTCAACCTTGGCCTTGAGCTCGTCGTGACTCTCGTGAATTGATTTGAACTCTTCAACACGAAGCTTCTGTTCTGATTGAATCTTCATGCCTAGCACAGTCTTGACAGTCTGCACCGCCTCGGCCAGCTTCCTCACCTGCGCGTGGCACTCTTCCAGCTCGGCTGCAGTCACGCCTCCGCCAGCGGCTGGCGCGGCGCCAGTGCTAGGGGCGCCAATTTTGGCGCGCAGTCGATCCAGCTCTTTGTTTAATTCGTCCACTGCTTTGGCGCGATCTGACACCTCGGCTGACAGGCTGGAGCGAAGATCGTCGCGAACTGTGCCGACCAGAGCGCTGGTGGAGCTCAGCTGGTGTTGGGGGACGTGAAGCCAAACTTAAATGTTCGCTCGTAGATAACTACCCACTTCGGTGATTAGTGGGAAGCCGCTCTACCCACTTCGGTGATTAGTGGGAAGCCGATCTACCCACTTCGGTGATTAGTGGGAAGCTGCTCTACCCACTTCGGTGATTAGTGGGAAGCCGATCTACCCACTTCGGTAATTAGTGGGAAGCTGCTCTACCCACTTCGGTGATTAGTGGGAAGCTGCTCTACCCACTTCGGTGATTAGTGGGAAGCCGATCTACCCACTTCGGTAATTAGTGGGAAGCCGCTCTACCCACTTCGGTAATTAGTGGGAAGCTGCTCTACCCACTTCGGTAATTAGTGGGAAGCTGCTCCACCAACTTCGGTAATTAGTGGGAAGCTGCTCTACCCACTTCGGTAATTAGTGGGAAGCTGCTCTACCCACTTCGGTAATTAGTGGGAAGCCGCTCTACCCACTTCGGTAGTTAATAGGAAGCCGCTCTACCCACTTCGGTAATTAGTGGGAAGCTGCTCTACCCACTTCGGTGATTAGTGGGAAGCTGCTCTATCCACTTCGGTGATTAGTGGGAAGCTGCTCTACCCACTTCGGTGATTAGTGGGAAGCCGCTCTACCCACTTCGGTGATTAGTGGGAAGCCGATCTACCCACTTCGGTAATTAGTGGGAAGCCACTCTACCCACTTCGGTGATTAGTGGGAAGCCGCTCTACCCACTTCGGTAATTAGTGGGAAGCTGCTCCACCCACTTCGGTAATTAGTGGGAAGCTGCTCTACCCACTTCGGTAATTAGTGGGAAGCTGCTCTACCCACTTCGGTAATTAGTGGGAAGCCGCTCTACCCACTTCGGTAGTTAATAGGAAGCCGCTCTACCCACTTCGGTAATTAGTGGGAAGCTGCTCTACCCACTTCGGTAATTAGTGGGAAGCCGCTCTACCCACTTCGGTAATTAGTGGGAAGCTGCTCTACCCACTTCGGTAATTAGTGGGAAGCCGCTCTACCACTTCGGTAGTTAATAGGAAGCCGCTCTACCCACTTCGGTAATTAGTGGGAAGCTGCTCTACCCACTTCGGTAATTAGTGGGAAGCTGCTCTACCCACTTCGGTAATTAGTGGGAAGCCGCTCTACCCACTTCGGTAGTTAATAGGAAGCCGCTCTACCCACTTCGGTAATTAGTGGGAAGCTGCTCTACCCACTTCGGTAATTAGTGGGAAGCCGCTCTACCCACTTCGGTAATTAGTGGGAAGCTGCTCTACCCACTTCGGTAATTAGTGGGAAGCCGCTCTACCCACTTCGGTAGTTAATAGGAAGCCGCTCTACCCACTTCGGTAATTAGTGGGAAGTTGCTCTACCCACTTCGGTAATTAGTGGGAAGCCGCTCTACCCACTTCGGTAATTAGTGGGAAGCTGCTCTACCCACTTCGGTAATTAGTGGGAAGCCGCTCTACCCACTTCGGTAGTTAATAGGAAGCCGCTCTACCCACTTCGGTAATTAGTGGGAAGCTGCTCTACCCACTTCGGTAATTAGTGGGAAGCCGCTCTACCCACTTCGGTGATTAGTGGGAAGCCGCTCTACCCACTTCGGTGATTAGTGGGAAGCCGCTCTACCCACTTCGGTGATTAGTGGGAAGCCGCTCTACCCACTTCGGTAATTAGTGGGAAGCCGCTCTACCCACTTCGGTAGTTAATAGGAAGCCGCTCTACCCACTTCGGTAATTAGTGGGAAGCTGCTCTACCCACTTCGGTGATTAGTGGGAAACTGCTCTACCCACTTCGGTGATTAGTGGGAAGCCGATCTACCCACTTCGGTAATTAGTGGGAAGCTGCTCTACCCACTTCGGTAATTAGTGGGAAGCCGCTCTACCCACTTCGGTAGTTAATAGGAAGCCGCTCTACCCACTTCGGTGATTAGTGGGAAGCCGCTCTACCCACTTCGGTGATTAGTGGGAAGCCGCTCTACCCAATTCGGTAATTAGTGGGAAGCCACTCTACCCACTTGGATCCTTAATGCAATAAAATTTTCACCCTGAAACTGCATCAGCTCACCAAGTCGTCCGTAGCATTCTGTCTATTCTGCACAGCGGTTATCTGTCCCTTAACCAGCTCCTGCCATTTTATTGAATCGTCGAATTTTTCAGTCAACTCGCGTAGTAGCGTTGCTAAATTCTGAAATTTAAACAGCAAGATTATCTTGTTTGCGATTGTCTTACAGATTTTATCAACACCAGCCTCTGGCGTCTATCCTCTGTATAGATATCTTAGAACCACCCCTGAACCACCAAAACCTTCACTTGCTACCTTTGGCAACCACCTGAACCCCTGACAACCTTCACTTGCTACCTTTGGCAACCACCTGAACCCCTGACAACCTTCATTTGCTACCTTTGGCAACCACCTGAACCCCTGACAACCTTCATTTTCTATCTTTGGCAACCACCTGAACCCCTGACAACCTTCATTTTCTACCTTTGGCAACCACCTGAACCCCTGACAACCTTCATTTTCTATCTTTGGCAACCACCTGAACCCCTGACAACCTTCATTTTCTACCTTTGGCAACCACCTGAACCCCTGACAACCTTCATTTTCTATCTTTGGCAACCACCTGAACCCCTGACAACCTTCATTTTCTACCTTTGGCAACCACCTGAACCCCTGACAACCTTCACTTGCTACCTTTGGCAACCACCTGAACCCCTGACAACCTTCATTTTCTACCTTTGGCAACCACCTGAACCCCTGACAACCTTTATTTGCTACCTTTGGCAACCACCTGAACCCCTGACAACCTTCATTTTCTACCTTTGGCAACCACCTGAACCCCTGACAACCTTCACTTGCTACCTTTGGCAACCACCTGAACCCCTGACAACCTTCACTTGCTACCTTTGGCAACCACCTGAACCCCTGACAACCTTCATTTTCTACCTTTAGCAACCACTTGAACCCCTAAAGAACCTTCACCTATTCTTGAAAACACCTAATAAAACCTTTAAACCACAGCAAAATTAGCGCAGATCCAAATCTCGTGCACGGTAACTTACATCCGTCTTCTGTTTTTCCTATAAAAAGTAAAGGAAGATGGTTTTTAATAATTCAGTTTTCTAACTACAGCAGTTTAACTGCAGTAGAGGCCAAGTTGCATTCTTACCAAATTAGCATTAGTATCAACCTTGTCAGTGAGCTTATCCAATTTGGTTGACAAAGATTGCATTCGCTCGTCAGTGTCAGTCACGCGACGCATTGTCTCGCGTCTGTAATCTTCCAGCATCGTCTGCAGCTGCTGCGAGTCCTGTTTTAAGAGCGAGCATTTTTATAATAATTGTAGAAATATTTTAGTCCAGTCCAGTTTGATCTTTGTAAGTAGTATGTTAAGATTGTTATGTTAACTTCCTGTGTTGTAACAGCCCATGGGTGCTCTCAAAGTAACAACGAAATTAAACATCTCCTTTTATAAACATGCATCTTCTGAAATTGCTTTCTATACAGAGGCACGAGAACAGTATGTTAACTAGCAATCTGCGCCCCCCCCCGTAAGCCTTGACATGTCAGCAATTCCTCCCAAGATCCAAAGCATGAAAATATCTCGCGACAGATGCGAGCTGAGCTGATGTACGGACTGATTAGCGGTTAGCAAGCGCGGCAAAGAAAGGATAAAGTCGATAGACTAATAAAACAGGGTTAGAAAATTAACGGACTGATGTACATTTGTTAGCTGCGAGCGAGATAGATACGAGTAATCTAAATGTACATTCGCAGTGAAACACTAAGGGTGGGGGAGAGGATAGGCTTAGAAAATGGGGGGTTAGTGGGTGAAGACACGATGTACTTTTGTTGGCGGCCTCTGATAATGTACAGTGTCAATGAGTAATTAAATTAAAGAAGAACAGCTGAATATGCTGAGTATAAAAATAGTCAAATAGAAAGTCAAGAGCAATAAACTATAATTGATTGAATCAATTAAATTACGAGTAGGCTACGAGATTTACAAACAAAAAAATACATGCATTTACAGGAGGGCTGTGCTGTGTGCACACACTGGCGCAACGCCTTCGGTGACATCGCATCACAACCAGCACTCTGACAGTTCTGTCTGCCCATCCCCGCTGACTTCTGAATCCTGAGCCATATACAAACATAAGGTGTACGACGCCTCGGTGATTGGCCCTCGTGGGTGTACGACGACCCCCGTGGCCATTTTTTTCTACTCAGCAAGGCCAAAATGAATGTGGCGCGAGTCAGGCGCGCTTTACCGGTGAACGGCTCTGCTACCTATTTTTATTCAATACTACCAAAAATACGAGGGTTGTCCCATAAATAGCGAGAAAAGCCGGTACAGAGGCTGACTGTGATATTCGAATTTGATGCAACTTGCGTCATAAGTAGAAAAATATCCAACGGTTGTTTTGCTTTTTAAATGGGGTAAAAATGTCAATTCAACCTAAATGTTCTAATTATAGGCATAACTTTTGAATTAATTGACATTTTTACCCCATTTAAAAAGCAAAACAACCGTGGGATTTTTTTCTACTTATGACGCAAGTTGCATCAAATTCGAATATCACAGTCAGCCTCTATGTTTTCCCCGCTATTTCTAGAACAACCCTCGTAGTTGCGGATTTGAACTCACCGATGACGGCAGATTGCGCAACTTCTGCGCCAGCGCCGCCACCTCTCGGTCGGTTTTGTCCGCCCGAGCCTCGGCGTCGCGCGCGTTCGCCGCCGATTTTGACGCGGCCGCCTCGGCCGCCTCCTGGGCCCGTCTGGCGGCTTCCACCAGCTCCACCGGCGGAGACATCGATGGCGGCGGCGGTGGCGGTGGCGCCTGTTGCTGCGGTGGTGGCGGCGCCGGCGGCGGTGGTTTCTGCTGCTTCAACGCCCGAATGGCCTCAGTAAGCCGCTGCTCCAGCTCCAGCCGAGCCTGGCGCTCCCGGCCAGACCGGATGTCCAGCTCGCCCAGCAGCATCCGCTCCGACTCCGTCTGGCCCCGGGCCGCCTCCTCCCGCAGCCGGACCTCTTTAGCCAGCATCCGCTGGTTCATCAGCTCCACAGCCTCCTGGATTCGAGTCTGCAACAGCAGCAGGTCAGCGTCCTGTAAGATGCTGCCGTTTCCAGCGGCACCGGAAGGCTTCTGCGACTGAGTTTGAGCCGCCTGCTGCTGCTGCTGCTGCAGCTGGGTGACCTGGCGCTCAAGCCGGCCTCGCTCGGCCGACTCGCGTTTCACCCGGTTCTTCAGATCCGACAGAGCGCGCTGGATGCCCGCCGCCGAGTTCCCGTCTCGATCTCGCGTCGCCTCACTGCTGCCGGGTCGCTGGTGCTGCTGGCTGGGCTTTTCCGGCTGTTGCTGGGGCTGCGGCGGGGGTGGCGGCGGCGGTAACGGTGGCGGGGGCGGCTGCGGAGCTGTCTGCTGATACTGCTGTTCGTATCGATCGTTTCGCCTTAGTGACGCAACCTGAATAATAATATTCGATAATAAAAAGATGATAAATAACTACAGGAGGGCCGCGAGCTGCAATGCCTTCGGCGACATCCACGCCAATTTTCGCACACGAATCGAACCAGGGGGTCGTGACTCGAGGGTGAGCTACGACCGTTAAGCTGCTCTGCCCTTTCCCCATAATATTCCGGGTTACTAATAGCAGAGTCGTTGAAAGACGAGTTGTTTATTGCATGATAATCAACGATTGTTTTGATCATCGCCATTAAGGGTGATATTGGCCTTGAGAAGTGAAGTGTCGATAATATAAAGCGACCTTTTTTTAGGTCGCAGTTTGTGGACCACTCCTCATTAAGGATCATACTATCATCGACACAGGATGCGTTCTCATCATCAGACAGTGCACACACTTCATAGGCTTGATTAGCTTCCAGTCCAATACACCCACCTCCTGAGCCAGCCTGTTTGTCAGTCTGTCCTGCTCCGCTCGACCTCTGGTCAACTCCGACAGTTCCGCTTCCAGCGCTTCAATCCGCGCCATTGTCTGCCGCTCCAGCCGGTCGATGCCTCCTCCGCCTCCTCCGCCGCCGTTTCCGCCGCCTCCTTGGTTCGCGGCCACGGCAGCTGCGGCCCGCATAACGGCCTCCTCCATCGCCTGTCGAGTTCGTCGCTCTTGCCTGGCTGTGTTCGACCGCAACTCGTCCTGCGTGCGAGCCACCTCGGACAGTAGGGCCCGATTGGCGCGTTCGGCCACTCGAAGCCGCGCCTCCAGATTGCGCATCCGCTCCTCTGGACCTTCGGCACCGGCTGGCGTCGACGGCTGGTCGGCTCCGGCACCTGATCTGCCGACTAAGTCCTGAGATGGCCGAGCTATTGTTGGGAACTCCCATGCCCTGCGATTGGAAATAGATCAAATACAGTTGGAATATATTTGGAGTGAGGTGGTTGCAAGACTGTGCGGAGAGTGCTGGGGGTAGGGAGTGAGGTGGTTGCAGGACTGTGCGGAGAGTTCTGGGGGCAGGGAGTGAGGTGGTTGCAAGACTGTGCGGAGAGTGCTGGGGGTAGGGAGTGAGGTGGTTGCAGGACTTTGCGAAGAGTTCTGGGGGCAGGGAGTGAGGTGGTTGCAGGACTGTGCGAAGATTTCTGGGGGCAGGGAGTGAGGTGGTTGCAGGACTGTGCGGAGATTTCTGGGGGCAGGGAGTGAGGTGGTTGCAGGACTGTACGAAAAGTGCTGGGGTCAGGAGTGAGGTGGTTGCAGGACTGTGCGAAGAGTTCTGGAGGCAGGGAGTGAGGTGGTTGCAGGATTGTATGGAGATCACTTGGGGCAGGGATTGAAGTGGTTAATGACTTGCGGAGAGTGCTGGGGGACAGGGAGTGAGGCGGTTGTTTAAAAAAATTCCATTCAAAATAGTTATTGCCAAGGACGACTTAAGTAGAAGGACGGGAAACCTCGTTTCTTAGAAAAGTTTTGAAGGCACTTTTTCCCGAAAAAATACACTACGGAGATAGGAAGTTTTCATTTTTTCAGCACAAAAATTGTTATTGCGTTTGATAGGAGGCAGATCCAGTGTTCATCTCTTGATATGTTGTGCCTTTTTATTGCTCTATCGATATTTATAAAGCTTTTCGTTCAGAAAACTAGGATTCTATGTTAATTTTTGATTCTACGTATATTTCTTGTATCTAAAAATCACAAAAATGCATGACACAGCTCCAATATTTGGTTTTATGAACCTATTTTATCATCTCTGTTACAAATATTTGCTACACAGTCGGGTAAGAATGATAAAATAGACTCATAAAACCAAAGGCATTCTAATGTATTTCAAGCACAAGACACGCGAAGATATACGAAGAAAAAAAAATTAACATAGAATCCTAATTTCCTGAACGAAAAGCTTTATAAATATCGATAGAGCAATAAAAAAGGCACAACATATCAAAATATGAACACTGGATCTGCCTCCTATCAAACGCAATAACAATTTTTGTGCTGAAAAAATGAAAACTTCCTATCTCCGTAGTGTATTTTTTCGGGAAAAAGTGCCTTCAAAACTTTTCTAAGAAACGAGGTTTCCCGTCCTTCTACTTAAGTCGTCCTTGGTTATTGCATGTACAGTTTATGACTATTGTTTTGTGTATAATTTTAGGCATATTTATGATTTGAGTTTTTCCATTTGTAATGATTACTGTTACTGCCGATACGCAACTCACCTGATCGTTGGATTTCTGTTCCTAACAACGTAAGTCTGTTTTACTCCGTGCATTATTAGGTATTTTCTGTTGTAATCGCTTCCGTATTGTGTGTGCCGCTTATTTTCCGAGTGAAAAATGTAACAAAACTAAAAGAAACGATTCACTGTTTCCCTGTTTAACACCGGTCTCTAGTCCCAGAAATTCCTGCCTCTGCCTGGCAACGTAAGACAGCCAACCCCTAAGCCAGCCTCCATCTGGCTTCATCTGGACCAATTAAGTTCCCGCCGAAACTTGCTCTCCTTCCTCTCCACATTTCCTACAACTCTGTTCTTTCCTCGGCTGCAGTTCCAAAGCATTATTTTCCTGCGTACGCAGCCAGAGCTGTCCTGTTGCGTTCCCAGCTCTGCCTCCGCCCCCCCCCCAGCTCCCAGAATCTTCCTCTGGCCATCGCTGTCTCTCTCTACACCTGGCTGCGGAGTTCTCCCCAACCAAACGAATATGTACTCACAAAACTTGAAAGGAAACGGCGCTCCCCTGCAGCTGGTCGACTCTTCTCCTCCCACAAGTCTCTCTTCCCATCTGCTGGGTTGCCATTGACAACCTGCGCGTACTCTGTTTATCTACACTAACCGATACATGAATACTTAATTATGCAATGCCACCAATTGAATACATTGTGGAATGCCTTGTTCTAAAACTTCATCATCAACTTGAATGGATGCATTGGAATGGAGTTGGACTATTGCTAATTGTATCTTAATGACATCAAGGACAGGGGCCGTGGCCCAGTGGTGGCGCGGCGCTCTGATGTGCCAGCGGCCCAGGCTCGATTCCAAGCGCAGTCGCATTAATTTGGGGCTGAATCGGAATCTCGGCTTGGCTCTGCTCGTGCAATTAACGCCCTTGAGGCACAAGGCACAGTGAAGTGTACATGCCTAACGATAAATAAAATCTGAACTGCTGTGCACTCCTGTGAGTGTGTGCCTGTGCGTGTGCCTGCGTACGTATCCGCGCGCTTGTGTGCCTGCTCAGGGGAGTCGGCGGAATGGGCAGCAATGCCTCTCGCCGGTTGTGTGACAATGTCGCTTAAAGTCCGCCAGGGTGCCACACAGCCCCTTGCTTCTAATAAAAAACACATCATTGACTCTTAGTCAACCCGCAGCTAGCGAGAAGGCCAGCAGGCATTCACCATCCCGCTGGCCTCCGAGCACGAACACGCAGGCACGGCGCTCATACAGAGTGTACAGGGTACAGCGGCCCTCGACTCTCCCTTTTGAAGCTCGTGGTCGCCAACTTTTTTTCGCGATACATAATTTTATAATATGCTACTTACTTACTAAGTAGTATCAACCATGATAGTTCCATCATTAATCCTTTAAAAACAGTTATATATATATAAGCAAAACTTCAAATTCATATTTAAATACATGCAATTTAATAAAGTACTTTTAAGCAAAAACCTTTAAAGTGTATTTATAATAAATGATTATTAACCAAAACAATAAAACGAGAAGTACAAGACCTTATGCTTCGAGTACAAGTGCACTTTAAACCAATCGAATAAATATCATAAATTGCACATAAATATGTTTTATATCAATATGAAGTATTTTCGCAGGCACCAAAACAGCAGCACTAAGTAGAACAGAAAATATGCATATTAAGTCTGTCTTAAATTTGATATGCTTTTCCGACATTTCTTGGAAAACATACGCAAGTTAATTGACAGACAAAAACTAGAAAAATCTAAGCTAACAAGAAATTAAGCGGAGTGGCTATTGTTTGTTTTAAGAAACACTCAAAATTTGCAACAAGTTTCGTCACTTCAAATTTGTTGACCGCGGAGGTCAATAGAGAAAGACAGAAGCACAAGATGCTAAAAATGTGGCGTTAAAATTGCTCTAAATCTTTATACGATACCATAAGATTAGGAAAACAGATGACAGTATGACTGACTGACTGACTGACTGACTGACTGACTGACTGACTGACTGACTGACTGACTGACTGACTGACTGACTGACTGACTGACTGACTGACTGACTGACTGACTGACTGACTGACTGACTGACTGACTGACTGACTGACTGACTGACTGACTGACTGACTGACTGACTGACTGACTGACTGACTGACTGACTGACTGACTGACTGACTGACTGACTGACTGACTGACTGACTGACTGACTGACTGACTGACTGACTGACTGACTGACTGACTGACTGACTGACTGACTGACTGACTGACTGACTGACTGACTGACTGACTGACTGACTGACTGACTGACTGACTGACTGACTGACTGACTGACTGACAGACAGACAGACAGACAGACAGACAGACAGACAGACAGGCAGACCGACAGACACACAGACAGACAGACAGACAGAGACAAGTACGCATTGCATTGCAAGAATGCACTGCCACCAATTGAAAAACTAATATAATCATGATGAACAAGAGCTCATACGTTGTGACTAGAATGCGTCATTTAAAATTTCGTCCAATTGACTCGAATGAACCGAAGCAACAAAAGCTTGGAAATGAACTGTATTCCTTCAGCTAGATGTCCACGCAGCACAGCAGCGGATCTCCGCAGCATCCCAATTTTGATGGAGAAGATCCAGTCTGCTGACCAACCGGCTCGTCAATGTGACTGCCAAACAGGGTGAGCAGTCGCGGATTAACTCGGCAGACAATATCGGCCGCTCTGAGCAGCTCTCCGTCGCTATTCCAAGCAGACAACGGCTGGTCGTCCTGCTGCCTGTGCAGAATTCTGACAGAGAATGCGCTCACCCGACGGACAGCCACGCTGTCTAACTGAAACTGGGTCTCGACACCTTCCCAGCCACCCTGCTGCTCATCGATCAGTTTGGGCATCCAAGCTGGCCGGCAGGTGAGTCTGGTCAGATAATGCAGAAAGTGCAGCCGGTCCCGGCCCGGCACCGTCACCAGGTCTGCCAGGCCGTCGGCCAGATGAGCAAACGGCACTGCGCCGTGAGGACTCTTGGCCGATCGACACGGCATTGTGAAGCTCGATACCGACGCGTAGCGCCGGTGCGACTGACGCCATGCGTAGGCGTTACCGTTGCTAGGCAACGAAGCAACCGGTTGACGACGAATTGGGTCGACCCGATGTCCTGACACTGCCGGGCCGAGGTCGCGAACCGCCTGGCGGGCGATGTCGGCACTGGGAGGGTTGGCGCACAGCTGGCAGCGACGGTGGCAGGACAGCGGCTGACTGCAAACGGGAGTTTCGGTTTTTTTAAAGCTTGGGTTGAATAGACAGCCTTGTTTAGCTGAATTTTGTGGAGTTTTAGTGGAGGTTCTCTGAACTGTTTTGAGTTTATGACTTGGGAAGCGTTACCTTGGGATCTGGGAAGCGTTACCTTGGGATCTGGGAAGCGTTACCTTGGGATCTGGGAAGCGTTACCTTGGGATCTGGGAAGCGTTACCTTGGGATCTGGGAAGCGTTACCTTGGGATCTGGAAGCGTTACCTTGGGATCTGGGAAGCGTTACCTTGGGATCTGGGAAGCGTTACCTTGTCATCTGGGATCTGGGAAGCGTTACCTTGGGATCTGGGAAGCGTTACCTTGTCATCTGGGATCTGGGAAGCGTTACCTTGGGATCTGGGAAGCGTTACCTTGGGATCTGGGAAGCGTTACCTTGGGATCTGGGAAGCGTTACCTTGGGATCTGGGAAGCGTTACCTTGGGATCTGGGAAGCGTTACCTTGGGATCTGGGAAGCGTTACCTTGGGATCTGGGAAGCGTTACCTTGGGATCTGGGAAGCGTTACCTTGGGATCTGGAAAGCGTTACCTTGGGATCTGGGAAGCGTTACCTTGGGATCTGGGAAGCGTTACCTTGGGATCTGGGAAGCGTTACCTTGGGATCTGGGAAGCGTTACCTTGGGATCTGGGAAGCGTTACCTTGGGATCTGGGAAGCGTTACCTTGGGATCTGGGAAGCGTTACCTTGGGATCTGGGAAGCGTTACCTTGGGATCTGGGAAGCGTTACCTTGGGATCTGGGAAGCGTTACCTTGGGATCTGGGAAGCGTTACCTTGGGATCTGGGAAGCGTTACCTTGGGATCTGGGAAGCGTTACCTTGGGATCTGGGAAGCGTTACCTTGGGATCTGGGAAGCGTTACCTTGGGATCTGGGAAGCGTTACCTTGGGATCTGGGAAGCGTTACCTTGGGATCTGGGAAGCGTTACCTTGGGATCTGGGAAGCGTTACCTTGGGATCTGGGAAGCGTTACCTTGGGATCTGGGAAGCGTTACCTTGTCATCTGGGATCTGGGAAGCGTTACCTTGGGATCTGGGATTTGGGAAGCGTTACCTTGGGATAAGGATTTTAGGAAGCGTTACCTTGGGATCTAGAATCTGGGAAGCGTTACCTTGAGATCTGGGATTTGGGAAGCGTTACCTTGGGATAAGGATTTTAGGAAGCGTTACCTTGGGATCTGGAATCTGGGAAGCGTTACCTTGAGATCTGGGATTTGGGAAGCGTTACCTTGGGATCTGGGATGCGTTACCTTGAGATCTGGGATGCGTTACCTTGAGATCTGGGATGCGTTACCTTGAGATCTGGGATGCGTTACCTTGAGATCTGGGATGCGTTACCTTGGGATCTGGGATCTGGGAAGCGTTACCTTGAGATCTGGGATGCGTTACCTTGGGATCTGGGATCTGGGAAGCGTTACCTTGAGATCTGGGATCTGAGAAACGTGACCTTGGAATCTGAGAAATGTGACCTTGGGATCTGGGAGACGTGATTTTGGGATCTAAGAAAAGTAAACTTGGGATCGGGGACACGTGATTTTGGGATCTAAGAAAAGTAAACTTGGGATCTGAGAAAAGTGACCTTGGGATCGGGGAGACGTGATTTTGGGATCTAAGAAAAGTAAACTTGGGATCTGAGAAAAGTGACCTTGGGATCGGGGAGACGTGATTTTGGGATCTAAGAAAAGTAACCTTGGGATCTGAGAAAAGTAACCTTGGGATCTGAGAAAAGTAACCTTGGGATCTGAGAAACGTGACCTTAGGATCTGAGAAACGTGACCTTAGGATCTGCGAAACGTGACCTTGGGATCTGAGAAACGTGACCTTGGGATCTGAGAAACGTGACTTTGGGATCTGAGAAACGTGACCTTAGGATCTGCGAAACGTGACCTTGGGATCTGCGAAACGTGACCTTGGGATCTGAGAAACGTGACCTTGGGATCTGAGAAACGTGACTTTGGGATCTGAGAAACGTGACCTTAGGATCTGCGAAACGTGACCTTAGGATCTGCGAAACGTGACCTTGGGATCTGAGAAACGTGACTTTGGGATCTGAGAAAACTGACCTTGGGATCTGAGAGACGTCACCTTGGGATCTGAGAAAAGTGACCTTGGGATCTGAGAAAAGTGACCTTGGGGATCGGGGAGACGTGACCTTGGGATCTAAGAAACAGGAATGGCATCTGACCTGTTAAACTTGACGTGACCTTGGGATCTAGAATCGCTGAGCTCAATAATCACAGCTACATAGGACGAATGTTTTAGCAAAACCATCAATGTACACACCGAACAGGCTCAGTCTCGATCAGGGTGACCTCCAGCAGGTGCCTGGGCAGCCGCATCAGAGTCAGTGCGCCCATCAGATCGTAGCGCATTGGTCCCAGCCAGCGCAACGACTCGCTGCCTTTGCAAATATCCCCAAAATAGCCGTACGACAGCAAGCCGAGGTTATAAGCGATAAATTCGCCAGTGTGCAAATCGTACACTGAGGTGACGTCCATAGCAACCCGGTTGCCAAGCAGAATATGCACCAATGCAGTTGTTGCGTCGGTGTTGTTATTGACGCTGTGCACGATTGCGTCCGTGCTGCCTGAAATTGGCGAACAAACTTTAACTGCAATATTCGCTTACTGCTACTTAAAGTAGTCTAATTTTAAAAAGTAATATCTCGTATATAGAAAAATGGAATTAGGATTCTTAAAATAGGGATCGGGATTAAAAGCTTAGGAATCGGGACTCAAATATTAAGGATCAGGATCTATATATTAGGGATCGGGATCTATAGATTAGGGATCTTATAGATTAGGGATCGGGGTCCAGAGATTAGGGATCGGGATCTATAGATTAGGGATCAGGATCTATAGATTAGGGATCAGGATCTATAGATTAGGGATCGGTGTCCAGAGATTAGAGATCGGTATCTATAGATTAGGGATCGGGATCTATAGATTAGGGATCGAGATCTATAGATTAGAGATCAGGATCTATAGATTAGGGATCAGGATCTATAGATTAGGGATCCGTGTCCAGAGATTAGAGATCGGTATCTATAGATTAGGGATCGGAATTCGTAGTTTAGGCATCGGGATTCACAGAGTAGGGACCGGGATCTATAAATTAGGGATTAGGATCTATAGATTAAGGATCGGGATCTATAGATGAGGGATCGGAATCTATAGATTAGAGATCGCAATTACATTAGACATCGCAATTCAAGGGATCTTGGCACCTACCGGACGGTATCACTCCGATCGGCATGTCGGCAGGGTGCTCAGCGTCCAACTTGGAGTGCCCGTCGATGCCGAGGTCGAGCCGACGCCGCAGCAGCAAGCCGTGCACCAGCTCCGACAGGATTCCGTCACCGCCGACGCAGGCAACGCTGAATCAATCATAGGGTAGATTTGCATTGTTTACAGGCTAAATTAACGCGTCATGTGCAAATTATCCTACTTAAAAAGTAGGAAAAAAGGCATTTTTAAACAAACGGGAGCCGCTATGGCACCATAAAACACACCCAAAAGATGGTCATAAATGACACGCAAGATGGTGATAAAAGATACCCAAAAGTTGGTCATAATAAATACACCTAAAATACGGTTAAAAAGACACCCAAAATATGGTAGTAAAAGACACCCAAAATATGGTAATAAAAGACACCCAAAAGAGGGTCATAAAAGATACCCAAAATATAGTCATAAAAGACACCCCAAATATGGTCATAAGACACCCCAAATATGGTCATAAGACACCCCAAATATGGTCATAAGACACCCAACCAAAATATGGTCATAAAAGACACCCCAAATATGGTCATAAAAGCCACCCAAAATATGGTCATAAGACACCCAAAATATGGTCATAAAAGTCACCTCAATTATGGTCATAAAAGACACCCCAAATATGGTCATAAAAGACACCCAGAATATGTTCATAAAAGACACCCTAAATATGGTCATAAAAGCCACCCCAAATATGGTCATAAAGCCACCCCGAATATGGTCATAAGACACCCAAAATTTGGTCATAAAAGTCACCTCAAATATGGTCATAAAAGACACCCTAAATATGATCAAAAGACACCACAAATATGGTCATAAAAGACACCCAAAAGAGGGTCATAAAAGATACCCAAAATATAGTCATAAAAGACACCCCAAATATGGTCATAAAGCCACCCCGAATAAGGTCATAAGACACCCAAAATATGGTCATAAAAGTCACCTCAAAAATGGTCATAAAAGACACCCTAAATATGATCAAAAGACACCTCAAATATGGTCATAAAAGCCACCCCAAATATGGTCATAAAAGCCACCCCAAATATGGTCATAAAAGACACCCCAGATCGCGACATACAACGCCCATCCCGTACCAATCAAATTTCGCTAAGCACTCGCGCAGCAAAAAGTCCCTAGCATGATAGCGCCGCTCGGTGCGAATGGTAACTACTTGAATGCCGCAGGCGGTTAGCCAGGGCAGCACCAGACTCTTGGCTAGGGCATCGGAGCCGCCGCCGCCGCTTGTAGGATTAATAAACAGCAGCAGAGATTTCAGGCGTCTGAAGTGGCAGAAATGGAAGCGCAAGGGCGGGTGACTAAATATTGATTGTGAATGTGCAAAGAATGAAAACTAGCGAGCTCAAAACTGATGTCCTCTCTTATCTAGCCTAGGTTATTAATCTGTCCCCTAAGATAAAAACAGCTTGCCTTACCTTAGCCTGTAGGGCCACGAGGACACAGCGTGCAACCGCCAAAAGCATTTTAAAGTTCAACTTTGACCCTCCCCCCCCCCTCACAATTTGTGACTTGACCTACACGAGACACCCAAGTTCATAGCGAGTGTCATGAAATCATGGAGTCTGCAGACTTCTGCGACTTCGGTAGGTTGGAGAGGATCGGCAGTGAAAAGGGTAGGGTGGAGACTTAGGTGTTTTAATCTAGCATCTTGAAGCGCTTAAAAACCTTTAATGGAATCGAAGAGGGGATGGGAGAGAAGGGAGAAGAGGAAAGAGAGGAAAGAGCTGTGGTTAGAGGTAGAGGAGGGAAGGAAGAGAATAGCAGAGATGAGAAAAGGAGATGAGAGAGAGAGAGAGAGAGAGAGGAGAAGGGCACCTCCAATCTCAGGCACTGACACGGTAACAGTGCAAAGGACTGAAGAAAGAAGAGAGGAGAGAGAGAGAAGAGAAAAGGAGGAGATGTGAGACAGGAGGGAAGAGAATAGTAGGAGATGAGAGAGGAGAGAAGAGAGAAAAAGAGGAGATGAGAGAGGAAAGAAAAAAGAAAAAGAGGAGATAAGAGAGGAGAGAAGAGAGAAAAAGAGGAGATGAGAGAGGAAAGAAAAAAGAAAAAGAGGAGATAAGAGAGGAGAGAAGAGAGAAAAAGAGATGAGAGAGAAAAGGAGATGAGAGAGGAAAGAAAAAAGAAAAAGAGGAGAGAAGAGAGGAGAGAAGAGAGAAAAAGAGGAGATGAGAGAGGAAAGAAAAAAGAAAAAGAGGAGAGAAGAGAGGAGAGAAGAGAGAAAAAAAGGAGATGAGAGAGGAGATACAAAGAGACACAAACCTGGAGCGGACCGAATGCCTTTATGAAGTTTCAAAGGACCCGAGGGCCAGCTGGTAGAGAGGCTTTGCGGGGCTCAAGTGGCACATGGGCCGGAGTCCACCTACCCCTGCCTTAGCCATTAGGACACATAAGCACAGGCCACAGTTACTGTCAAACTAAATCACCTCACCTGTAAACTTTCAACCGATCCAACAAAATCCGACTGCACTCCAGCGCGTCTGGCATGTTAGTAAATCTTAACCGACTTAGCGACCAAAGCGCACTGTCGCCTGGCAACCGCTTGGCAACAATCAATTCCAGTGTATTAGACACGAGATTGTCATTGGGAGTCAATGCGTTCAACACTAGGCTAAGAGGGACACTCTCGGCAGTTTTAGGACTGTTGGCAAATTGCCAAATCAGACGCTGCTGCAAACTATTCGAACTTGTTAAGCCGGCTGCGGGTAGCTGAAGTTTACAGGCCAGTCCCATAAACTGACAGTCGAATTGGAAGCTCTGCGCTTCAGTAGCGGCGGCGGATTCTGACATGCCGCAGTGTACAATTCGACAGGCATGCTGTGGGTTGTGAATTTCACTTAGCTCACAGTTTCTAAAAATTCAATTAATATTTCCACAAAGTATAAATTATGATAGACTCTAAAATGGCCAAACTTACATATATTCTCTTTAAAAATCTAGTAATTAGTGCCAGAAAGCAAATTTCAATATTTTTAAGACTTTTGACTTTCAATTTTAATAATTTAATTAGCTAGGCCTCAATGTTAATTATTTTGATTTTTATAAAGTATATTTTACAGATTTTGTTTTTTTACAATTTTCTATATTTTAGCTTAGTTAGATGATCCCTGATTAGAATAGCTACTAAATAAAAGTAAATATTAACAATAACAAGCAATAACAAGTATAGGTTTATTTATTTAATGATATCACCATCATATAATCCTAGCCTTAAACTATAACAATACTGACAGTAGGCCCTATGCCCATAGATAAATTGGCCCATAGGGCATAGGTAAATAGATTATATAAATATAATGGTATTGTAATTATATTTAAAATCTCTTAAAATATCTACAATGAATTTTTAAATGAATTACATTATTGTTAAGGGGTCTAATGAGATTTCTTAAAGGCTATTTTATACTGAAAGTTCATGTTGTTTCAACCATAGCTTATCTAAAAATAACTATTTTTCAATAAAAATTTTTACTTGAAGAATTATTATCTATAGACAAACTAGCTCCTCAAAAGCTACTCTGCTACAAGCCAAATTGTTTGAATCTAGTGAGGAAGGGCTTCTTGTAATACAGTATGAATGCTTTAAAAACCTATTCGTGTTACATTTATTTCTTAGAAAGACCATTATTTGAATTCTCGCAAAAATGCTAATATTTTTGTTTTAATGTTGTGAACGCAATTAATATTGTACAAAACCAATTTTGTTTTAAATACATGGGCAAAACGGTATAAATAGGAGCCTAGAATGGGCCAAGAGGATAACTCCTTCCTGCATGCTCAGGCAAGACAGTGACAATTAGTTCACTTGATAAATATTCCAAAGCATTCTTACTCAACTTACTCATTTCGACAGTATAAGAACCCCAATTGGGAGTATCAGAAACCGCTACAAGCGAGAAACCGCCTCAGGGCAGTAAATTGTAAATTCGCCTCAGGGCAGTAAATTGTAAATTCGCCTCAGGGCAGTAAATTGTAAATTCGCCTCAGGGCAGTAAATTGTAAATTTGCCTCAGGGCAGGAGAACCACCTCATAACGAGAGAAGATCGCCTCAGGGCAGAGAAGGAGCATAAGCTGTGACCCTCTGATCCAGGGAATGCCCAGGACTGAGAGAATAATATTTTAGGGGAAGTATAGGAATAGAATAGACAGTGCTATTAGACCGCTCAGGCCAGAAAGTACAATAGAAGTACATACGCTACCAATAGAAGTACATGCGCTACCAGTAGAAAGACAATTAATAACATACATGCGCAACCTCCAAAATTCGGTCGGCCGTGCGACTTAGTTTAACAAAAATGCGACGTAGTTTTTAGCCAAAAATGCGACTTACATGTAAAAAAATCCTAAAGCAAAATTAACGCAACTTTGGGTAAACGGCAGGAGTAACTATGACTGTCTTATTAACCCAAAATGCCTCGTCAGCTACTTAGTACTACTTCTTGGGTGTTTTTTGGGTGGGCATTTTTGCAACTTCCTTGGTTGGCCGCCAAATCGGTCGGCCAGATCGGCCGACTGTTGCGCATGTATGATTAATAACCACTAGAATTGTTAAGGAGAAATAGCTTTATTACAACTTTGGTAACAGCAATGAGAAACTATTAAGAAGGAAGAATCCCCCTGTTACAGCTTTTGGTTACAGTAGTAGGATTTTGTATCGTATGGGAACACCCCTACGACAACTTTGGTGGCATTTAGTGGGATTCTCAGTGCACAGGAAACACCCCTAGCACAGCTTGGTGTCAGCGATTGAGATTTTATAGAGAGACAGAGCCCTAGGACACTAGGTATATCAGCTTTGAGTATCTATATTATATACAATATGCTAAGAAAAGCAAAATTAAAAAAATGACCTAGTCACCTAGACAAGATCTATGCACTTTTAACTTTAAGTAGCAACTTGCCAAAAAAGTAAAAGATCATATAGTTTTGTGTTCTATCTCTATAGTATAATAGACTCTATAAAAAAGATAAATGATATCAATAAAGAAAGAGGGCCATCAAGGGACACAATGGCAACAGTGACCAACCTGGTTAAGCCTAGCCAACAAGATGCTTAAGAATATACAAAATAACCTAGAAAATGAGAAATGATCTCTAATGATCCTTATCTTTTATCTTTTGATCTTGCCAAGTACTTAAAGAATGACCAAAATATATTTTTTCTATTCTTTAAAAGGATTTATATGTCTAAGGTCTTATAATAAAACTAAGCAAGATAAGATTGATAATGGTCAAAATAGACAAAGTTTAAATAGATGTTGCATTTTTTGCAAAGGAAAATAGTCATCATTAGAAGCCAAAAAATAAGTAATAATTTTTGTCAAGTCAAGTAGTAAGTCAAGTTTTGTTGCTTTGAATCAAGTAGCTTGCATTGAATCAAGTAATTTTTAAGTTTTTTGGTAAATATTTTGATAAATATTTATTTTGATTCAACTTATTAATTAATATTTTGTACTTTTAAATTTGAAAAACTATTGTACTTTGTTTATTTTTTGCTGCTATCTTGTGATATAATAATGCTTGCTATTATTTTAATATTTTTTTATATGCTAAAGCTTGTTTTAATAGCAATCAATGAATAATGATATCATTAAAATAATAAAATAAAAAATATTGCTCATTGACATTAAATCATTATTTATAGCCTATGATAGTGTTGTGTTTTATAGGTCTTTTGGCTTAGTATTAGGCTCTTACTAAATCCTTCTATTCGAATTTGTCTGTTGCATGCATTTTAGCACTTCACTTCACTTAGACAGTTGAAGGCGTCAGGTAAAACAGGCATAAATAGGCACACTAGGCCTAGGCAGAAATACTTTTACTTCCTCAACACAACGCCCTCAATGAAGTCACAGGTCACAGACTCACAGTCACAGCTTACAATTACAAATATTGTCTGCCTCTACTGAGCACTTAAAAAATATAGTACAGCTACTAATTGTGTGAGTAATTTCATAACTCAAGGCTAATTCCTTGATTCGAATACTCAAAATACAAAACTGAATTTATTTCAACAGTATAAAACTGTAGCTAATTTACTATTATTGAGAAAAATTCAAGACCTTGCCCGGGCCTATTGCCGATGCATATTTCTTAGAAAAACTCGTGTTTAAAGTTTTGCAAATTTGTTTAAACATGTGTACATTGGGGAATATTGGATATATTAAGTATAAACAAAAGACTTGAGTCTTTGCGAAACACAAGCAGTGATGCGCAGGTTTCGTAAGTAGCGACAAGTTTCCTATTACAATTTGTGCCTTTACTGCAGTACTGCTGAAATATTACTAAAAATAATTTTTCACTTCTTTTTATCTAGGAAGCGAGCTGCTAACAGGCTCCGAACAAACTGAAGCGCTGCGGTCAGCCAATCTTGCGCTCGAAAACCGGCTCGTTGCAACCAACGAGCAAATTAAAGATCTCGAGAAAGAGCGTGAGCAGCTTCTTCTCCGAATCGTCCAAGCTGAAGGAGCAGCTAAAGTTCTTGCTGACGTCTCAGCAATGATCAGCACTGCAGTGGATGGCTCTGCCGCTGTTGATTCTAATGCAATTGCCGATGTCGGCAACCAAGGTGGCGACGCAGATTCTGAAGACGATGCTGAGAGTGATCAGCAAAAGCAGCTTGTGTGCCTTTCAGACAAAACTCAGGCTTTACGATCGCAAAAAATAACAAAAACGGATTCCAAGCGAATCCGAAAGTTGCTGACAGCTCTTCGATCCGTAAAAGCTTTCGTAGTCTCCGACATCGACGTCGATGACAAAAAGGAGAAAGACAAGCTCGTACAAAAAGCGGAATCTGGTCTTATCCGCTGCCTTCTGCGGTCTCTTTTTACGGAGGCCGACTTTCTAGCGACAAATTTTTCAGGCCGAAAAGTTGGGCAACGAGTTCTGGACGCACCCTGCCCAGTTAAAATCGAGGCTGTAAAGGAATTTTTGGCTCGTTCCAACATTGCTGTAGAGCATCAGACTCTGTGTCTAGCATTTAAGCAGTTGCCGTGCCACGGCCACGGAGCGAATGCAGCCGCGAAAACAGGCGATTCGACGGGCCAAAACGTCTGAATGGAAGGACAAACAACGCGCTTTTCAGAAGTCTGCGCCGAGTTCCGCATCACACGCATCAAAATTTGTGCCTAGTCGGGCTGCCTGCAGTCATAGCGATGGTAACGGTGATGTCGGTCATGTCGGTGTCATGCTGGCTTCCGACAGCGATGCCATACCGCATTTGGAGGGTGACGATGTGCAACTGCTGCCAGTTTGTAGTCTATGATTTGTGAACCCAGGGTCTCCCTAAAACAAGTACCGCACCGCCCTATTATTATTACATGTATTATCATTATTATTCTCAGAATTTTACATTTTGAAGTAATAGAAAACCATAAATTTATGAAACACTTTAAGCTCAACAGAAAACGTTTTTGCGATGTCTTAAGTTATAAACCAATATTGAATCGATTGCACGAACTTTTGGGATCCAGTCGAACAAGCCGCTTTTTGCTGTCCACAACAGCTTGAACTGACTATCAGGGGTGCGTCCAGGGGTTTCAGGATGGGGAGGCCCAGTTGGGGCCCAGTAAAAACTGAAGGAGCAACATCTCGAATTTTTACTCTTTGTCAAGTTGTTTCGTTTTGTAATTCGAAGGTTTTTGAATAAAAAGCATGCAAAGTAAACTTTAAACACGAATTCATTAAACTACACGTTGACTTTTCCCGGCAGATCCTCGTCAAAAAACTCCGTTGGTTATTCCATCAGAAGATTTCATACATTCACTGTGAGAGGAGAGAAGTGAGAGTAGAGGGAAGAGAGGAAGGAGAGAGTAAAGAGGGGCGAGAGAAGCGGGAGGAGAGAGTAGAGGTGAGAGGAGGGAAGAGATGAAATGAGAGGAGAGAGTAGATAGGAGAAAGTAGAGAAGTGGTAGAGGAGAGTAGAAGTGGGAGAGTAGAGAGATGAGAGAGGAGACAGGAGAGATTATAGAGTGGAGATGAGCGAGCAGAGAGAAGAGATGAAAGAGAGATAGAGATGGAGAGAGATGGAGCTATGAAAGAGGAGAAAGAAAAGAAGAGAGAGCAGAGACGAGATATGTGAGAGTAGACAGAACAGAGGAGATAGAAGAGAAATATGTGAGAGCAGAAAGGAGAGGCAATGGGAGAGAGAAGTGGAGTGAGGAGAGAGGATACAAGAATAAGTAGAATCGAGAGGATGTATTGCATTATGGATGTAGTGTTGACTATGTAGTGCATTTACGCACGAGTTTTTTATGCCATCTGCTATAATCACATGTTACGTTCCCTTTTTTACAACTTTGGTTTGGTCCACTAATAATATAATATACTATTCTAATAATAAAAAGTGCACTATATTTTTGGCTTTAGCCTTGGAAAATGTGAACTCATGTTTTTTTTACTGTTTGCACTTATTTGGATCATATTAAAATGCTTCAGGCTACCCTTGACTGTTGTAGTCTTTGTAATCAAGGATTATTGAAGTAGGTGTTTATTACAGATATAGTACATTTCTATGTTACTCGTATTTTAACAATAAATTTCAACATTAACATGTATATTAAAATAGCGTTAACGCGATAATTGTGCTCTACATAGGATCCGCAAAATAATTAGATTTCAATCAGTAGCTTCTTCGGCAGTTTCTGAAACGAAATCCACCCAGGAAACAGCCTAACGGCTGGCGGGTTCTTCGGCAGTTTCTGAAACGAAATCCACCCAGGAAACATCCAAGTGTTTGGTGGGTTATTTGGCGGATTCCGCACATTTTATGCGTTACATCCAGCCGATTGTCGGCAGTTTTCTCTACACTACAGAGGTAGGCCTTCTTTGGCTGGTTTTGCAGTAAAATTCCCGCCTAAAAAAACGCCATATTTTGCAGAGGGCCTCCTCCGGATTGCGCAATTCTCCCATTTCTCATGTCACCATGCCGTTCTCATGATTCTCATCATGACTCATTCTGACGTCATCTTCCCAGCAGCCAATCAGAGAGAGGGAGTCATGGAAACGACCTTGGAGCGGCGGCCGCGAGGACTATTTAAGGAAGCGATTTTCGGCGTGAGAACCTCGGATCTTTCTGTTTTTTTACGGGTTTCTCCCGTTCGGACCTTAAGTCTTCCAGTCCTACTATTGGACTTACTTCGTCTATAAGGCGAACCTCTGCCGGCCCGCGGTCTGATACCGCCAAGTTTCCTCAGCTCCCCTAGCGAGCTCATCTGCCGGCCCGCGGTCTTTTACCACCCAGCATCCTCAGCATCACCTAAGCTATATCAGCGCATCGCCGCTTCATTGTCTGCCTGTCCGCAGTCCACAGCCGCCGTCGGTCACTCCATCGCTCTCTCTCTCTCTCTGTGCAGCTGCCGGTGAGTTCCTGTACTAATTTGTGCTTTAATTGCCTTTGCTTATCCAGGGTTTGCCTATTTCCCATTGCTTGATTAGAGAACTGGGCCAATTGTGTACCGTACTTTGCTGTACGAGCTATTTTACTCAATAGTGAAGCCGCCTAATTGCCTGTTGATTTCGCCTAAGGGCCTAATTATTAACCATAACTAAACTCCTCATTTTTAACATCTTCACCATCATTTCCCTCATGGCTTGTTGAGCCTTTCTCCCTGGGTGGCAAAGCATAAGGAAGCTGGGGTAAGCTAATGGCCTCTCCCCGTGCAAAGCCCGCCTGTGTGTGCGTGCTGCGGGTCCGTGTGTGCGTGCAGTAGAGGGAATTAGCGAGTCTTGGCACAGAATGGCAGCAGGAAGGTTGCAACGTCCTGCTTACGCGTCCCTTAGCCCTGAGCAATCTAAACTATAGCTAGTACATGTTCGCCTCACACTACTCTTAGTAACTGAAGCCGCAAGTCCGCCTCGCTCACAGCCACAAAGGATCCCCTGCTGAGAAATCCTCCAGATTGAGCCCAGAGTTCTCGAATATGCCCCAAGCAGAGTCCCTGTACTAAGCCTAAATCTCCTGGTAACCAATCCAGGCGGGGCTCTAGCCTCGAGAGGTCTGGTAGTGAGATCTAGGTGCGCCAGGTCACATTGAGTGTTGGGCGGTGGCAGCTATTCGGTCATACCATGACCGAGTGACCAATTATTGCACCTTGGCTACAGGTGGGGTCCATGTGGGTCCTTGGCCCTCTGGTCATGAAAGCGCTACCAAAGCTATCAATCATGTGAGCGGGACAGTCTGGTGCTGGAGGTCCGTCAGGTCATTGCCCGGTCATAGGCAGCCTACGGTCACTGCCCCCTCTGGTCATGCGTTCGCCTCCCCGCGGAGCGGACGGTCATCAAGGGGTGTTACATCAAATTAATAATTAAATCTAATCTGTTAAATCTATTAAATCTAAATTTAATTATCAATTAGATTTCAAGTTAATATAATTAGCTACAATACGTCTTCCTTTTTATACCTACTTTAGTAGTATTTTACATACAAGTATTTACTTATTATTTGTTACTTTCTTACTCGTAAATGGCTTGGATGACCTCTCTGTGTCAGCTGAAAAGATGTACAGTATAAGCAAAGACAGTAGAGTATTATGAAGTCTGTTTTGAAAAAGTGCCAGTCAGTCAACTCAACGAAATTAAGAGTTAATAAGTTCAGATCTTTTTGTTTTAACACTATCGCATTTTTCCATTAGCAAAAGCCATTACAGTGCCCAGCAAAACAAAATTACTGTTTCAACCGTCATCTTGTGACGACTAAAGAACGAAGTTCTAATAGTTAATTCACTAAATTATTGTCAAGCCCGAGCAAATTCATTACATGTGGGTATACTCGTACATGTATATCCTCTCAACAGAATTGTTATGTTTATGGTAAATTTGTAAACTTATTGTCATATCGACCATCAATCGCAATACGCATACATGTAAATTTATGTGCTGTGACTAGAAAAGTTCGGTAAAACACTCAGCACTCAAAGCAGCTTACCGGAATTAGAGAATTTGATCGCCACATGGAGACAATGCCAGCAGCTTTTCTGTACTTAGTAACGACGTATTTTGCCCAGCAACTATGTGTCGCCGTACCACAGCCAGAGTTTCAAAGAGACAGCAACCGAACCAGCAACTTTCTGGCGAGCGACGAAGTGTGGGTGCCCGGAACTACTACCCTGGTTACTATGCGAATGGTTGGAGAGCCGCTGGACATTGCAGTTCGATTGCTCAATGGTCCCGCTTCGTTTGGACAGCCTAAACTCTACCTAATGGTGAAATGTTCGCAGTCGGACAGTTTCGTTACAGCGGAGCTGTTTACCGGATTTACTGAGCCCATTTCTGCTACGGGTGAGAATAACAACAAACTGGGGCGCGTGTTCTGTAAGCACAGGCAGCCATTCTCTGTTCAGCCAGTACAAAGTCGGAGCAACCAGTTCAGGCTGAAGCTGATTGACAACGCCGGGAGAGTTCCGTTTAAGGAATCGCTCGACTTGTCAGCAGAGATAGCTGTACGGGCCGCGTACAACAGACTCGAGCTGACTTCGAGTAGTCTACTCATCTACAACTGGGACTCTCTACTCAGCTTTAAAGTCCAGCCCGCCCAGCATCCTGGTGCTGCATCGCAATCTGTGGACCGCGTGCTCTCAGAGGAGGGCAAATCTTATCTGTTTTCTCTCTTTTATGAAGTCCAGCAACCTTTTTTGCAAAAGGTGAATTTCTTAAAGCAAAGTTTCATTAAATTAGTGAATAACGCGTCTCTTGTAATGCGCAGGCATTTGACAGTCTCGATAATAGTTCGCTTTGACGAAAAATCCTGCTCAGAGCCAGTAGAGACCAGCTCGGCAATCGTTATTTCATCTGGCGATCCAACATTGAGAAATGAATCCTATTACAAGCGATCTGACTTCTTCCAGCCTTGTTGTGTCTTAAATTTGCAAACAGGTGCTTTAGAAGTAAACGAAGTACTTCTTGGTAATTTATTCTGGCAAGTGATTAGAAGACGGAAAAGTATTTATTCAGCCGTATTTTTCTGCCTTGCGATATCTTCAAGCAATAAAGCGATGCGATATCATTCATCTTTAACCCTCAAAAAGGCATCAACTAATATTCGTCCCCAGTTGATTAACGAATATCGCAACGATTCTGGCTCTGAAAACGGGAAAACTAAGCAGACCCCCGCTCGTGTTTATCCAAGCCAGAGATTCGAAAATGAGTATACTTCTGTCTACCCAAGCTGGTTTATAGGGACGGCAGAAAAATATTTCAAAATTTCAATTGCTCTCGATGATGTTCGGCGGCAAAAATATAGAAATAGCGTGGATAGCATGGAAGTGCAGCTCATTTCTGGAATGATTGACGTCCTCATAAAAACGCCAATCACGTGCTTCAAAAGTAGCAAGGCCTATCGCGTGTTCCACAATGGCACGGTGTGCGCTGGTCAGGTGGGAGGCGACGGCTTTCGAAACTGCAGTCAGTACTCAGTTAGCAAGTTTTACTCAGCTATCCGGTTTGATGGCATGCTTAGCACTAAACATGCTGGAGTTTACACATTCGCTACAGAGGACACAGTGTTCAAGTTCATAGTGACAGTGATAAGCCTACCTTTGTTCCGCACCGATGCTCAGTCTGGAGATCTCCAAGCGGAATCGATGGTCACCGAGCTCGTCCAGCTGTTTAACCTGAGCTGCACTGCGTTTTACTCCAGCGTGTCACCTGTCAGTCTGAGGCCGTCATTTTTAGTCAATGTTGACTTTAATCTGGTAAAGATGGCTGTCCACGAGTTCACTCAGTACTTGGGTACGGCTCCTCAGAAGCTAGAGGTGAAACGTAGCGACGACAACAACAGCAGCAGCAGGCTGCAGCTGTACTTGCCTTACGTGGAGAAGCCAAGAGTAGAGGCCAATGCGTTTGTAGTCCGTTGCCGGGCCTCACTAACGGCTGCAGTTACAAAAGAGCTTCTTGGCACGTCAGTGGAGTACTCAACTTAAACTCGTGGCATTGTCCGCTTCACGCATTCTGATGAAGATTGGACTTTTGGGAACTTATTGGCAAAACTCTTCTCACCGAGACTTTGCTGCGATGCTGTGCTACTCACAACAGCTCTGTTACTAGCTACTGTTGCCCAGTATTTTAATTGAACGATTGCCCTCGTTAAACTAGGGTGGAAACTTCACATAGTAAATAATGGCACTACTCGATGCATTCAAAACATATAACATTTAAATGGTAGGGTTGGATTGGGTGGTAGGATTGTAACATTGTTACAGATGAGATATTGCATTTCGCTACCCATTTTGATTTTATTTGCTTTACTTTTTAGGTCCTGCATGATTTTAAAGGTAGATTTTACTTGTAGCTAACTTTATATATACTTTGGTGTCGATTGCTGGTAATCGCGTGCATTTATGAAAGCTTCATCATTTTTATTGGCGCCTCTTGTTTTTGGATAAGAATATCGGATACTATATGTGAATTAAATAATCTTATGGCTGTTTTGATATTTGACCACGAGTTCACTCAGTACTTAGGCGCGGCCCCTCAGAAGCTAGAGGTGAAACGTAGCGACGACAACAACAGCAGCAGCAGGCTGCAGCTGTACATGCCTTACGTGGAGAACCCTGGCGACAAGGCGACATTTGAGTTAAACAAAAATTATTAAACCATTTATAGCATATTTTTGTCTTTCCAACGTCTTCAGACCTTCACGGACTCGAAAATAGCAAATCTGCTATTTGAAGATTAGAGAAGTTATATAAAGAACTGCTAAATCAGGCTCGTTCGAGATCGAGCTGTAGTGTTTAAAACTACATTAGATAAATATCATTGCAGGTAAAACGAACGAATTAGTTTGTATTCTTGTAAATTCCTTGATTCAAAAAATAAAGAATTGAAAATATTCGATAGACAAATACAAATTGACGGTTTGGACAACTGAAGTGAAAGTCTTTCAATTTTTAGCACTAAAATACCAATATCTCACCTGGATCTACTCACAGGTTTATTAAACATTTTTTACGAAATGCTATCGGACAACAGCAAGTAAGCAAAGTTTCAGGCTGAATTTCAGCTGATCCTGTCTTTTAATTGTATTTTTTAGTTTAATTAAACACTATCAGAGGAGTTCTAGCCTAGTGGTTAGGTTAGAGCGTCGGACTCACGACTGGAAGGTTGGGGGTTCGATTCTCGACCCACTCAGGACAATGTGTGTCCTTGAGCAAGACACTTAACTCTGCATTGCTTCAATTCACGCGCTGTAAAATGGGTGCCAGCATTCCGCTCACCTTCACCCAGTTCCGCCAACTTGACTAGGTTAAGTGCAACAAGCCTTCTCCATCGCTAGACAATATCATCCTGCCACAGGTCAGAAGGAACGTGCTCGATCAAAGTCAGTGTGAAGTCAACGAGTCATCTCATCAAGCAAGCAAGAAAACCAAGTTTCAACGTGTTACGCTCGTATAACATCATCGAAACCGGAAGCCCAACGTAATGTACATGGGCAGCCCTGCATAAAAGCAGATGCTCAAACACAAGTGACACCGGAGGACCTGGACGGTTGGCGATCAGTGGCCTCCGGAACCACGGACCCCGAAGGGGGAGTCATTCGACTCCCACAAAGGGAATGGCCAGGGGGCGACTGTGCGCCTGCACGTGCAACAACGTCTTCCTGGCCAACGCTCCAGACGCACCGCCTGTTCGTCTGGCGCAAACCCAACAGGGCGCCCCTGGAAACAGATGATTTACTACAAATGCTAATTAACTAAATGACACTATTTGAAAATTCACATTTTACTATCAATTATTATACTGATTAATGGCCACACTTAATTTCTAATCCCCTATCTTCAATACTATTTTATACTATTTCATTTCAGACCCAGGAGAATAATCCTCGTTGCACAAGGATTTCAAAAAAGGGGGAATAACATAGGGATTATAATTAGGAAAAGTCTGATAAAGTAAAAAGATACGACTCACCGAGGGACGCACGGGTGGTCTGACGTGCGAATCGACTCGAATAATGAGCCCTGAACTGACCTTTAACCATCGTCTGATGCGACCAACTAACAGATATTAAATTACCTCTCTCGCCCCGTAGCAACGTGCTAATCTAATGTTGCTGCGTCTGTTGCTAATCAGCGGCGGGGGATGACGTGTATCTAAAACTCTATAAAATAGACACGGCCTCGGCCCCTAAATGGGCGCTCTAAAAAGACTTTAAGTGATAGTTAGAACTCCTGTGCAGTTCATTCAAACCCAGCGACTTATATTTGTCCTTTGTGCTAAAGGCACAATTTGTAGCCAACCGGTTGATGATCTCGGTTGTAAGATCTTTTAGGCTTAGGAATTAGTTAGAACGGAAGCACATAAGAGACCAACTTGGCTAAAAGTCAGTAAGGCCTAAAAGAAGACTTACAGTTACGTCAATTCTTTTTTTTCTTCACTTGTCATTTGTCAAATTATTATGATTTTTACAAAATGTTACAATACAGAACAGCCACATTCAAAGCCACACAGTCACTTCCACTGCATCATGTCATCAATTTTCAGTTCAAGGGGAAACGTCGGAAGAGAAGTTCCGGGGGGGGAAACGACCGTAAGCCGGGGCATTCCCAGATCACGTGCTCCGCATTTTCAACACCAGAGAGGCGTTAAATCGGATGACTTCTCAGAACAAAAGAATAAGGGAAAAAGTCGGATTCTTCAAAGTATTTTCTTGCCTTCAGCACTTCCGCGGTCTCGCGTAGGAACACAAAACTTATCAAAAAAACTTACCAAAGAACTTACCAAAAAATATTTATCGAAGGTGGGGTTGGGTTAGCGGAGAGAGAGGGGGGTTGGCTCATGTACATTAAATGAAGAAAAAATGCATGTACAGTTAAATATGTAAACCCCCAACAATATAGCAAAAATGAACCTTCAGAACAAGAGGCAGAATGGGCATTACTCACAGAGGATTTCTTCTTGGAGGTGACGATTCCCTGGAGTTGGCAAAACAGCCATGTCCCAAGAGGGCCATGGTCACCGCCCTGATGTCCCTGCGGTTGAGTCCAAGCAGGTGTAGAGTGTTCTACTTCCCGTAAAAGACATAAAAAGTGTTAATGTACTACTCACACATTTTATTCAGTAGTATACCAAATAGCATGTATAAAGATATGCGCTGAACCAGACATATTTTAATCAACCAATCAAAAGAGAGAAAAGTCGGACATGCTATTTTTGGCAACCGACCAATCATGCGTGACCTATAATTGTCAAGTTAAACCCCACCTACGATTCGTCATTTGGCTTGCACCCGGTTTGCACCCGGATGAACCAATCAAAGTCTACCAGCTACGGTAACCAATCATGCGCTTTTAGAGTAGACTAGTTGCGCAACTTTCTACCCTGTCATGCTTGACAGCCACCGAATCGTGACCCTTTGACATTTACGAAAAAGTGATGGACGACCTCGAGAGAGGTTAATTTGCCTATAAATACAAGAGGTCCGGAATGGACCCGGAGCCAACAGTTCTCCGAGAGAGAAAGCTCCGAAGAGGAAGCTGCAGCAGACTTCCTGAAGCAACTCGAGACTCGTTCGAGTTCTTGCGGTAAGCCTTACTCATTTGCGCCCGTTGTTTGAGACGTCTCACTCAAGTCTAGTGTGACTTGAGTTTAGTTGAGTCTGTTGAGACTCTTGAGTCAGTTTAGACTCCACTGGTTGCAGTCTCCAGAAGGACTGCCCCTGATACATGTAGATCTTAGAAGACTATCAGTGGTTTCCGGAGCTATTCCTAGAGTGCATAGAGGCACTGCTAGAAGGAGTAGGCTTATATTATCCCGCAGTTTGGCGCAGGGATCCCATTGTTAATTGGAAGCTTACCATTGGTCCGAACGACAGACGCCGGCTGGCACAAGACAAAGAAGAAACCCGGACCAGGACTACAGAGTAAAGTCGGACGACAGGCCTGATCGACAGATCTGGGACGAGATCTACGCAAGATCTACAAGGACTCAGAAGAAGAGATCTACCCATCCGGATTAAAGGTAATTAAATACCTTCAGTTGACTTACTGGGTTGCCTAGCTACAGAGCTAGAAGTGATTGTTCCTTGATTACAGTAAAAGGACTGGTAAGAAGGAACACATCACAGGGGCACTGCAGAGCCCGGGAGAAGGACAGGGGACAGCCACGCTGGATTGCCGGCAGTCAGGGCGTTAACCTACCTCAGCTCCGTGTGCTTAGATGCCACCCAACTGGTTGATCCGAGTGGTGACAATGGCGGTGGGGGTGGGGGCCACTGGCAGGGGACCAGTGAAAGAACCGGTCAAGCCAGCCTTGGCCAGGCGATCGGCCAATTCGTTGCCAGAGTGGACCCCAGTGCCCAGGGATCCACCTTAGGGACACCTTGTTGGAGACGCCTAAGCGGTTGAGCTGCGCGATGCAGTCGAGGACTGTACGCGAGCAGGTGCATGGTGATGCGCTCAAGGGCGTGGACCGCCGCTCGACTGTCTGAGCGAAGAATAATCTCCTTCCCCCAGACGCGCTGATTGTACAGCTCCATGGCACAGGAGCTGATGGCGAGAACTTCGTTCTGGAAGACGGTTGATCAGGTACCGGTGTGCTGGGAGAAGGTTGCCACGGTTCACACTCTAGACACAATGCAGTAGCCGGAGCCAGAGGCGGAGTTGATTTATGCCCCACAAAATTCTAATTTTTTTACAACTGTATATGTCACAGATCAACTTGGTCCTATTTTATGGAGATACTACGATGGAATTTTTACCGAATTCAACCAGCTCAAAAAATTTCCTTTTAAACCGAAGAAGTATATGAAGTAGCTAGGTCTGTAGCTCGTGAGAGGTCTTCGGATGATGCAAACGTTAGATTCGTCCCTCAAAGGGCCATAGACCTTCCAATACGGGCTCTATTAGCTCAAAGTTAAATAGCTAATCGAAAGTGTCTTACTTTGATACCTAGGTCGTGGAAATTTAATTTACGAGTAAAAGAACCCTAAGTAACGAGTCGGACTTAGCCATACCTTACGGACAAAATCCCAATTTCATTGAGACTAACAATGCTAGCAGCCTTTCAAAGCGTGATTGCAGGGTGCATTGTCGGCCAAATACTCGGTGTAGGATCCATTTACCCTACGGAACACAGGCCACAGCCTGAGTTTCAAAGAGACAGCAACCGAACCAGCAACTTTCTGGCGAGCGACGAAGTGTGGGTGCCCGGAACTACGACCCTGGTTACTATGCGAATGGTTGGAGAGCCACTGGACATTGCAGTTCGATTGCTCAATGGTCCCGCTTCGTTTGGACAGCCTAAACTCTACCTAATGGTGAAATGTTCGCAGTCGGACAGTTTCGTTACAGCGGAGCTGTTTACCGGATTTACTGAGCCCATTTCTGCTACGGGTGAGAATAACAACAAACTGGGTCGCGTGTTCTGTAAGCACAGGCAGCCATTCTCTGTTCAGCCAGTACAAAGTCGGAGCAACCAGTTCAGGCTGAAGCTGATTGACAACGCCGGGAGAGTTCCGTTTGAGGAATCGCTCGACTTGTCAGCAGAGATAGCTGTACGGGCCGCGTACAACAGACTCGAGCTGACTTCGAGTAGTCTACTCATCTACAACTGGGACTCTCTACTCAGCTTTGATGATGAGGCTGACGACCAGAGTTTTTCCGGAGGGTCAGCTCCAAAGAACCAACACCAAATACTTTCCAAGGAAGCCATCGATTATTTATCGTTTCATTTTGACTACCTGCATGGTTCAAAATCCAAGAAAGTTCCATTTTTGCACGACAGGTTTGCTAAAATGGTGCAAAAATCTTCTCTAGTAGTGCGCAGCAGCTTTGTTTTCTCGGTAATTGTTCGCTATAACAGCAGCTCCTGCTGGGATGTTTGGGCACCAAGATCCGATATCGTTGTTTCATCCGGCGATCCGACTTACTCGACTTACATTCAGTCAAATTTGAAACCGTGCTACTATTTGGATTTGCGAACTGGAGTTTTGGAGGTCAACGGACACTGCATGAACGGCCGAGTGGACAAGGCTGCCAGACTAATCAAGAACGACACGCAAGTTGTGTTGACTTGCTACCGGATATCGGCAAGTAACAAGGCCTGGCGTTATAACGCATTGAAGCCAGTCAAAGTCAATTACATGGATCTAAGATCTTTTCTTGTTGACATTAGAAGCGGTTTATTTTTGGAAGTTTTTAATAGTTTTGATAGCTACAAACGATTCGTAAAAAAATGCCATACCAGCTTCGATAAAATTGAAGTACAGCTATTTTCTGGAATGATCGACGTCATTTTACAAGTGCCAGTCGTGTGTTCCATAATCCAACGCGTGTTCCACAATGGCACGGTGTGCGCTGGTCAGGTGGGAGGCGACGGCTTTCGAAACTGCAGTCAGTACTCAGTTAGCAAGTTTTACTCAGCTATCCGGTTTGATGGCATGCTTAGCACTAAACATGCTGGAGTTTACACATTCGCTACAGAGGACACAGTGTTCAAGTTCATAGTGACAGTGATAAGCCTACCTTTGTTCCGCACCGATGCTCAGTCTGGAGATCTCCAAGCGGAATCGATGGTCACCGAGCTGGTCCAGCTGTTTAACCTGAGCTGCACTGCGTTTTACTCCGGCGTGTCACCTGTCAGTCTGAGGCCGTCATTTTTAGTCAATGTTGACTTTAATCTGGTAAAGATGGCTGTCCACGAGTTCACTCAGTACTTGGGTACGGCTCCTCAGAAGTTAGAGGTGAAACGTAGCGACGACAACAACAGCAGCAGCAGGCTGCAGCTGTACATGCCTTACGTGGAGAACCCTGGCGACAAGGCCAATGCGTTTGTAGTCCGTTGCCGGGCCTCACTAACGGCTGCAGCTACAAAAAAGCTTCTTGGCACGTCAGTGGAGTACTCAACTGAAACTCATGGCATTGTCCGCTTCACGAATCAGGTTCGAAATTTTCGAAACTATATGATGAGCAAAGACGTCTCGTCGGCAGTGCAAATCGACATTGCGCTGCTTACTACATCCATCTGCTTTTCTATTGTCGTTAGCAGCCTGACTGTAATCGATATGGGATAATATCTACTGTTCATGGTTCAATCAGCGTAAACATAATTTACAGATTATTTGCCAGCAGCAAACTGCGCAACATTTCCTTTTGCTTTTATTGCTTCATTACCTGTGCTACTTGTACTTCGTGTGATTTGGCCATAGCTATTTAGCGTAGTTTATTCTAGCCCGAATCCTAATCTCTCATTATTAGATTTATCCATCTCCTATAGTTGCTGAAAAAATTATCACAGAAGTAACCTTCGCGCTCTCCTGAGACAATGATTTTCTAGTTTATACGATATGTATGCCTTGGAAAATATATTCGAGGATTCCTGAGATATACATGTTTTTGCATTGACATTGTTTCATTAAGTGGTCGTAAAACCAGTAAATTGTAACCAGCTTGGAATATACTGCTTCAGCAGAAGTCTCCCCTTGTACAGAATCAGCGTCTCATCGATGGCGACATCCTGCTCTGGTCGATAGGTTTCGCGACAAATTCGGCTAATCAAGTCCAGAAAAGACATTACTTTGCACAGTGGGTCGTTGATATTGAACTCTCGGCAGTCGTAGCACCGGAAGTAGGCCAGTAGCTGAAGAAATCGCCAACGGGGAAGGCTCTGCTTGCTGAAAGTATGGATTCCGATACATGACGTCTGTGGACCAGTAGTAGCATATGCTTCTCATCAGCTTCTGGATCCATGCTTTCCGACTCCATTTCTGACTCAAAAACCGTCGAGTCATCGCTTGATAAAGCTTCTTCCAAATCGGAATCGAGTCCCAGTCTGCGCAAGGCGTTACTTTTAGCTGTCCTTTTCAGGCGCGTAGAAGCCATTTGTGGGTAGGAAGCTTTGAATAGGAGCTAGCAGAAAATCTCTGTGGTATACTACTTCTGGGCTTCTAGAGTGTGCATTCAATTCAGCAAGAAAGGCAAATTTGTCTATGGACTGCTCTGCAGGCCTTTGGGCTTTTAAGCGATCTTACAGAACCAAGCTTGGGCGCGAAGTGGTTAATGTGTAGGGGCCTAATGAAAAATCCCCTGCGCTTCGGCCCTTGGAAGGGCTCTTGCGCAACTTTTTCTTTAAAGTCGAATAGTTGATTATTGACGTGTTTGATAGTCCCATCTTCAACTGCTCGACACTTATTAGGAAACTCCCAACTCTCGACCTTTCCCTAACATTAACAATCCCCAAGCTAAAACTACTGGTAGTAGTGTAAAAGCATATCTGCCCTACTACACTTGCAATAAAAATAAAAAAGAATTAAACTCTAACAAACCTCCAGTTGTAGTGAGTTCGATTGTTGTACTTAAGAGCACAGACTCAGTTAAATACTCTATTAAATGAGCTGAGCTGTCTCGGGCGTGAAGCAGACGCGCTGGTTGTCTTTCAGATAAACGGCCAGCCTGATGACAGCCGGATACCGACTGTGCACTTCAAAGCCCAAGATGGTGTTTACCGCCTCCATGGGACCAATGTACCTGCCCAGAAGGTTGTCAAAGGTGAAATTCGCCTTGTGACCGCCGCGCACCTTCGTCACCGAGAAGCCGCCCATCTCGGTTGATCTGAGATGATAGTGCGGGTAGCCGTCCTCTTGAATCATGGTGACTGCCTGGAACTCTCTCGGATAGCGTTTGCTGCATGCGCCATTCTCCACGCACGACGCGGCTGGATTCAGCTGCATTCCACTGGGACCATGCAGGAGATTCTCAGCGACCAGCTTGTGCAGGTCCGCGTCGGCAACGGGATCCGGGAGTTCTGCACTGATGATGGCGTCATATTGATCCGGCTTCAGCTTGACAGCCAACCAAAGCAGTGCGTGCACGTGGGGGAAGACCTATTTGAGTGGGATTTGGTTTATAAATGAAAAGTTTATTTATCCAGACATGATCAGCAAATATAACTAATTTTATTTTTCTTCAGGAATAGCTTTTTTAACAGTTTTATTAATACACATATTTAAGTATGCAATAAATATTGGCATGATAGTAGTTACCTCGAATTTTGGTACTCGAGAGCGTAGACTCGAGCCAGCGTGTCCCCAAACAGACTCTTCAGACTGTCGAGGAAGGCCTTCTTCTTCAGCTCGAACACCCTGGCGGTGATGTCCGGCCGATCCACGGCAGTTTGGCCAGGCAGCAGCAGCTCAGCAAGAATCTCAGGCCACTTCGGGTTACACGTCATCGTCAGGAACAGGTCTGGGCGGCCGAAGGCGTGCACATACGCCATGGCATCCTGCTGACGTTCTAGACGGTACCGAGGGCCACCGATGACGTATCCAGACGTCAGGATGACGTGGTTCCCGATGTCGATCCCGATCGGGTCGATCTCGCTCGGGTTCCCGTCGTTCGCGTGGAGCGCATCTCGCAATCCGCGCAGGCGCTCTGACAGCAGGTCCTTCTGGTGCAGTCGGATGTAGTTGAGCCTCTCCGACCAGATACTGCTGGAACAGCCGGCCTCCGTAGTGCAGGCTGTTGAACTGGCCTGGGTGGACCTGGATCATGAAGGCGTAATACTTGATGATAGTGATGCCACGATCCTGCTTGAGTCCGATGCTCCAGCCGTCCTCCCCAAATGGGAACAGCAGGACTTCCTTCAAGGGATCGTAAGAGCGGTGGGTGTCACAGATGCTCTGGAGGCCTGTGAATAAAAAATGATCGATGGGCGAATTCCGTCTTTTCTTAATGCAAATACAGCAATTACATCAATTAAACTGAATTCTTGAATCTTCCAATCGACACAAAAGCAAGAGATGATAAAATGCTTCGTTATTCAAGGGATACATGTGGGATTAGGGATATATAATTGTGCATCTCATTATCATATAAAAAACGGAAAAATCTGAGTCTTATGGAAAATGATTTAGAAGTTTGTAATAACAAATAAAAATAAATTTAACATAAATTTCGGGTCGCAGAACTCACCACCGCCCCTCAGACGCAAAATCATGTCTCGCCGTCGCGTCTGGGCTAGGCTGGTATCGCCAAGGACCGTCAGGATGCCGACTTCACTGCACTCGGGCAAATTGAAGCGCCTGGCATGCTCCCCAGATGGACGGGCATCCGGGTTGATGACGACCTTGTCACTTTGCAGCTGAGGGTCGTTGCGGAGCAAGTCAACGGCGGACTTGAGGCTGCGCACGTAGCCGTTGCACGCATGCAGCATGGCTTGCAGCTCTTCCAGCAGACGACCGTTCAGTCCGGTGGCCCACTGCAGCCGGGTTTGAGGCTCCTGGTCCACAAAAAAGACCTGGCAGAACCTGGCCTCATCCCCCGGATCCGACAACAGGCTGCCGATTCGATTGTGCATCTGGCCATGGAAGATGAAGCTCGGGTTCCAGCCGGGCTGCTCACGCTGCTTGGCTCCGAGTGACGTCATGTACAACGCATCGTTGTACTTCCTGATGTCCTTCAGGAACTGCGAGCTGTCCGGGTGCTGGCCGCTTCAGGACATCATCGGGGGGGGGGGTGGGGTCACGGCGGGGCTCTAGGACGGTCTGAGAGTTGGATTAAAGTAAAAATATTTATCACTTTATGACTGTGGCTTGTCTTTAAATTCCACTTCCTATTAGTAAGTTATTTCTTACTAATTAACTTTCTTAGCAAAAATATTAAAAACATAATCACCTTGTCTCCATGGCAGCAATCGCCGGCGAGCTCAGCTTTCCAGCGTAGGGCGCCGCAGTTCGGACGCTGAACATCCATGCGGCCGAGTACATGCGGCTGGTGCGCCAATTCCAGCAGTCTGGGATGCAGAAATGAATCTAGCAATGCTGTCGTGACTGTTTTTTAGCAAAGAATTGGCATACGCTCGCGTTTTCATTTTTCAAATTTTATCAGATCCAGGTCGGGGGTTCGATTCTCGACTCACTCGGACCAATCTGTGTCCTTGAGCAAGACACTCAACTCTGCATTTCTTCAGTTCATCCAGCTGTAAGATGGGCATTAGCTGGAGTAATTGAGGGTGTGTGTGGCGCCCTTCCCACAGTGCTTAAGCAGCCTTTAGATGGGCCGCGCAATAGCTGCGGCTGAGCTGTCGGTTGCACATCTGGCCCAGTTGGGCAGGTGTAAATATTTATTATTATTATTATTAATATTACTATTAGATTCCAGGCTCTGATTAAACAAATAATGAAGTATAGAATATTCACCTGTCTTGGCGACGAGCTGACTGTGTGTGCAGACGGATGTTGCGGTCATCAGCCGGCTCCGCAATGCGAAGCTGATTCTGGCGATGCTGCTGCAACGGCAGGTGATGCAGATGGTCAGTCTCCGGATTGTGCTCAATCGACTCCCCTCCAGGCGATGTTGGCGCTCGGCCTCGTCCTCTTCCTGGCGGCTCTCGATGCTGCGCAACCGGTTCTCCTCAAGGCGATGTTGGCGCTCGGCCTCGTCCTCTGCCTGGCGGCTCTCGATGCTGCGCAACCGGTTCTCCTCAAGGCGATGTTGGCGCTCGGCCTCGTCCTCTGCCTGGCGGCTCTCGATGCTGCGCAACCGGTTCTCCTCAAGGCGATGTTGGCGCTCGGCCTCGTCCTCTGCCTGGCGGCTCTCGATGCTGCGCAACCGGTTCTCCTCAAGGCGATGTTGGCGCTCGGCCTCGTCCTCTGCCTGGCGGCTCTCGATGCTGCGCAACCGGTTCTCCTCAAGGCGATGTTGGCGCTCGGCCTCGTCCTCTGCCTGGCGGCTCTCGATGCTGCGCAACCGGTTCTCCTCAAGGCGATGTTGGCGCTCGGCCTCGTCCTCTGCCTGGCGGCTCTCGATGCTGCGCAACCGGTTCTCCTCAAGGCGATGTTGGCGCTCGGCCTCGTCCTCTGCCTGGCGGCTCTCGATGCTGCGCAACCGGTTCTCCTCAAGGCGATGTTGGCGCTCGGCCTCGTCCTCTGCCTGGCGGCTCTCGATGCTGCGCAACCGGTTCTCCTCAAGGCGATGTTGGCGCTCGGCCTCGTCCTCTGCCTGACGGCGGTATAAGTATAAGTTTCGCAAAAGAATTGCGAAACAAAATGAATGGTATAGGCTATTAGCACAATGCTAATATTGTCATGTGTTGCGCTACCTTAAATAAATATCTGAATATTTATGTTGATAGAAGAGAAGATCTCTCGTCTTTTCTCTCCTTTTATCTTTTATCTCATCTATCATTTCATCTCACCTCTGCTATTATCTTCTCTCTAGTCTCTTATTTCATCTCCTCTCTCGCTCCAAGGTCTCAGCTCTCTTCTCTTCTCTCTTTCCCCTTCTCTCTCCTTTTCTCTTTCATCGGACCCCCCCCCCTAGGATAAAAAGTTTGCATACCTTTTGTCCTAGAGAAACTGGAAAAAATACAATTTGAATGGAGCAGCGTCTCATTATTGCGCATACCTTCCGCAAAGTTGAGAGCTGGTTGCCATAGTGACGCCAAAAGTATTGACATTTCAGGCAGCACCTGCTTAATAATGCATCATTTGTCGACTGGGGCAGCCTACGATTCTGACTATTCTGGCAGTTTGTTTACGGAATCTACCTGAGTTTAATTGGCAGAATGTCTGCAGCGGCGCGCATACATCTGCCATTGGCTCCGCCAATCTTCTTTGGGTGGCTACAAATTCAACTGTCGATTTGCCACAGGGTGGAGCGTCTTTTCCTCCCCAAAAGCTCCTGCCTCTAGCACGCTATTGTCAAGCTAGCTGACAACATGAGCTCCCATTTTCTCCTGGCCCTCCTAACCTTTACAGTAATTTCTGCTTTGTTTGCGCCCACTGCATCGGCGAGAAGGCAGCTGACGTACCAATACTTGGGTTGTTTCGTCGAAAGCGTTCCCCCGCGAACCGGGATCTGGTAGGTCTGAAAGGCCTTGCAAAGCTGGGTCCCCACGATGTAACTATTCCAGCGCAAGGACTGACCTCAATCGCAACGATGTCGGTTGACTTGTGCAGCGAGCTGTGCTCACTTGGTGGATTCACATACTTTGGAGTGCAGGCCGCGTCCTACTGCTCGTGTGACTTTACCTACGGTTCGTTTGGAACCGCCAACGAGTCCGACTGCTACATGAACTGCGTCGGAGATGCCTCTCAGAAGTGCGGAAACAGCTATCGAAATTCGATGTACAAAATCACTTATTTGAGTGAGTTTCCAAAGGACTAAACAGGAATTTGAAATAGATAAATTAAATTTTGCGGCGTATTCTAATCTACTTCTGGAGCAAACTCACTTCTAGACTCTCAATCCAGAGAAGACAGCATTAGGGTATATAAGATTCAAAGTTAATTCCAGATCGCTTATTAAGATGTCGTATGTGCGTATCAGTATGTGCACTATAGGCGATCTCTTCTTGCAGAAGACAGCAGCTTCAGTTTCATACCGGATCTTGTCAGTTCACCGGTGCTGCTCGATGCCGCCTATCCTGCCGGCGTCATATCCAACCGAATGTCTGCTGCCAACACTCTTCTTCGCTGCCTCCTCGACTGCCAGGAGAACCCGGTGGCGATGTGCCAAGCTGTCTTGTTCGAAGCAAGCGGCAGACGCTGCCACCAGCTGACGTTCGCTGCCATTCCAACTGACCTGGGCGGATCGGACGGCGAATTCTGGGCCAGAACGTGAAATATTCAACCACCAAGTGCAGATCGGTGACGGATTCTGGCAGAAGAAAACAAGAACAAAACTTTTTTCGCGTTGCATATACGTCCCTACACGCACTAGATACGTAGAAATGTCAAAACTTCTGATTGCATGCCTTATCAAGGCATTCCTCTGATCGATCAATCAACTAAAACACTAAGTTTTATGAAATTAGAAAAGAATACTTAGCTAAACGTAGCTGCTATCAGATATATAACATCTCGTTACATTATTGAAATTGACATCGAAACAAATAGATTTTTTAAGATCTTTTTGCCAATAAAGCGATACCTGATTAGTCACGCAACTCAAATTCATCATTTTTTCGCGTGTGATTTTTATTTACAATAATAGTAATAATATAATAATATACCGCCCGCGCTGACCACACAAGTGATCAAAAAAGGGTTGCGTCAAATCGCGCGCTTCAGGGCAAGGTCTCTGACGTGCTTCACGCCGGCTGACTGGCTGGGCGCTCGCGCATCATCGATAAGACAGTCGATGCTCTTCCCTATCCGCGTCTGCGAGGTCCCTGCGGAGTCCACAGCAGGACGTCCTGCAGCGGCTCTAGGCAATAGGCTTCGGCCCCAATGATATGCCCGGCAAGCCGCAGACGTCGCTTGCTCAGCAGGACAGAAGGCCGCGTCAGGCGCGCTCGCTGGTATAGGAAGTCTGTCGTCTTGCTGCCGGGGCCGCGGCGGGCGCCGAAGCGGCACGAACCAGCTGCCTCTCGAGCGCCTCGGTCAGCGTCCAGGTTTCAGCATTGTACAGGAGGGCGGTCTCGAACACAGCCTGGAACAGCTGGGACCTGGCGCTGTCCGACAGGGCCTCCGAAAGCAGCACCGCCCGAACAGATCGGAAGGCGGCCCAAGCCTTGCCGCGCCGTCTCGCCAGGTCGTCGCTCACGTCCGGCAGCAGCCCGCCGAGGTAAAGGAACTGACGACACTTCGGGAGCACCGTCAAAGGGCCATCGCCGTCTCTGAGTCGAATCTTGGCGGGTGGATCGTGAGGCACCGTCAGCACCTCGGTCTTTTTGGCGTTGATGACTATGCCGACCCTCGCAGCTCCGCAGTCAGGCCATCCAGCAGCCGTTGGGCGCCTTCTTCTCCGGGTGTCGCCGACTGGTGCGCCTTTGCAGTAGAAAGCTGTCCTCTGCGGTCGGCAGGCCGGTCCTGCGCACCCAGTCCGTCAGCAAAACAAAGAGGAAAGGCGCCAGAGTGTCACCCTGCAGGACTCCGGAGGTCGTGCTGAACAGGTCCGACGGTCCGTCTGGCGTCGCTACCACAACGGTGGTGTCCTGGTACAGCGCCATGATGGCGGAGATCAGCTGCTGCGGTACGTTGTAGGCACGGAGCACGTGAGGCAGCTCATCGTGGGCCACCGAGTCGAAAGCCTTGAGGAAGTCAACAAAGATGACAACTAGGCTTGACTGGTGGATGTGCGCTTCTCGATGATGCAGCGGGGGGCCAGGATCTGCGTCACTGTGCCACGACGAGGCCGGAACCCGTTCTGCTCGTACCGCAGGTACGGGTCCAGCACCTGCTGTAACCATGCTAACAGCACCCGGTTGAACAGCTTCACAGCACAGGACATCAGCTTCATTCATTCACAGCTTCATTCACAGCTCTTCTGTATAAGTACGGAGACGGAGTACGGAGAGTGAGACATCGAGAGAGGCTACTTAAAAGCCTTCAGTACAAGCGACTTTTTCTTCTTTACCGTAGCTGTCGTGGCCGTGGGCGCACCCATTCATGCAACAGCTTCCGCCACCACTGCTCGTCCTTCGCTGCTCTCCTTAACCCTCTCCATTTTCCATCCGGTCCATTCTGAGGTAATCCTCTCACTGCATTTTCGGCCTTCCTCTTCTTTTTTCGCCTTCTAGTTGTCCTTGAATACAGACAGTTGCCATGCAGAACTCTGATGTCTGCATGATGATCTCCTCCACAAATTCTAGTTCCTTTCCCAAAACCTCCTTAACTTTTCTCCAAACCCAGGCATTTGTATTTTTCTCTTTCCATGAAATCTTTTATAATTCTTCTGTAATATTTCATTTCAAAGGCTTTGAGTATCTCCACAATTTTCTTCCCCAGAGTTCAGCTTTCGGACCCATAAGAGAGTTAGTAATAGTTTTGCTGTGCATGACTGGGTGAGACAGTAGGCAGATAATCCGGTGGCGCCTATCTCCTCTCCAGATGTGAATGGCCGCTGGCTTGAAAGCTCATCAGCCCTTTGAAAGGTCTGCTTTTATTCCTGCTGGGTGTTCCCACGCACTCTCCTCACCCAGGTTTCCCCAGGTGGAGGAGCCGGTTTAATTGCCGACTGCCTGACCATGAAACAGGCGGTACTGGTTTACATGTTACCAGTTGACTGAGAAGAGAAGAGACCGCATGCAATTTTTATACGAGCTGACAATTCAAATTATTTTTCGAAAATTCACAAAACAGGGCGAGTTACTATGATTAAAAATGAAGAAAATACTCGCGCAGATGAGAGAGGCTACAATTGCGGAAGTTTGAAGTCAGTCTGTTCCATAGACAAACTTGTAGCTTCCGTTAGCAACTTACTCCGAATTAGGTTTATTGGGATTTTGTGTTCCACTAGCAATTCTATGTTGATTCGCGGCGGTAGTTTTTGCTGAGGAATTTCAAGGTTGTCAACAATGCAACTGGGAACTTTTCAGCTCTATTCGGAGGCCAGCGCTGCCGACCTGCTAGCTACCGAACCGGATCTCGAGTGCCAAGTTGAGCACACTGGCCGGCTGATCCTGCCTGACCGGCTGCTTCACCGATTGGCCGCTTGCCAGCCGCCATTTTTGTTTCGACTCTCGACCGCGTCGGCCACTGTGCACCTGGGCTATCCCGTGTTTCGCGGCTTTCGACCGCAGAAATCCGATGGCAAATCAATTGGCAACGCTCTGATTGCTCCAGCATGGGCGGCAAAGCAGCTGTCCAATGCCGACTCGAGCTCGACAGCTGACACCCAGGATGCCTTCAACAACTGCAGGGCCGTATTGTCGATTGTCGCCCTGCCAACTGGTAGTTTTATTCGGCTGCAACCAATGCAGCCAGACGAAGTGTTCGGCTGGGCCAATCCGACTGCCACTCTGAATAAAAAGCTGCGCGACTTTGCCTGCCTATCAGTTGGATGCGTGTTCAGCATTCTCTATATTGACAAGTAAGCCGCAACGTCGGGGGCCGTAGCCCAGCGGTAGCGCAGCTGCTCTGGTGTGCCAGCGACCCAGGCTCGATTCCAAGTGCAGTCACATTAATTTGGGGCTGAATTGGAATCTCGGCTTGGCTCTGCTCGTGCAATCAACGGCCTTGAGAGCCAACTCCCAAGGCGCAGTGAAGTGTACATAAATAAACGATAAATAAAGTTAGGGCCGCTGTACACTCCTGTGTGAGTGTGTGCCTGCGTACGTATCCGCGCGCTTGTATGCCTGCTCAGGGGAGTCGGCGGAATGGGCAGTAATGCCTCTCGCCGGTTGTGTGCCTATGTCGCTTAAAGTGCACCAGGGTGCACAGAACCCCCTGCCTCTAATAAAAAAATAAGCCGCAACGTCTATTCATGGAGCTGTTTTGGGTAGTTGGTTGATATGCAGCTTGTTTAGATTGCTAGTTTAAGAATATGGCGCAACTGATCAACGAATCATTGAGACCATTAAATGAAGCTACATATCCTACCTTGTCCCGATTGGGCCAGATGTGCAACCGACAGCTCAGCCGCAGCTATTGCGCAGCACATCTGAACGCTGCGTACGGCTCTGGGGGGTCGCCACACACCCTCAATTACCCCAGCTAATGCTGGCACCCATTTTACAGCTGGGTGAACTGAAGCAATGCAGAGAGTTAAGTGTCTTTTTGAAGGACACAAATCGTTCCGAGTGGGATCGGGAATCGAACCGCCGACCTTCCAGTCGTGAGTCCGACGCTCTAACCGCTTGGCTACAACCCCCTGAGTGACCGAGAAACTATCATAACGTCTCGATCAGTTAATTCGTGGATTTTATGGAGAGCATTGAATTAATATATTTTGTCGTTATTGTATTCTAATCTATTTAAGCCATTAGACTAGATGTTTCAGTCTAATGAGGGAGACCCTCGTATTAGTAGATGGAGTTACAGGAAACCATACCGAGAGTCTACAATGACAGGATCTATTTTGAACTAAACATAAACTGATAATTGCAGCGACGACACTACTTAAAACGCCCCCCCCCTTCTCAGAACATTTCATTTCGAGGTGAAGTCATTAAAGCCAGCCGAGGCAGTCTGCATAATCGACTGCGACATGCAACTGGAGTTCGACTTCTCGTCTAATGCTCCTGCTCAAGGTGCCGGAACTAGTCAAGACGACCGAAACCGACACGACGATGTTGTACTGAACGACGATCGACTGCTTCGTTGTGGCGTCTCCACCAAGCCAGCGGTCAGTGCGGACACAACAGACTCTGACATATTAGCCAAGATGCAGCCCACCGATCAGGCACCGAGATGCAGCGACTTGCTCAGAGACGCTCTCGGTCGGGCGAGAGAGTCCGTCAATGCCGCCTCGCGTCGCTGGGGCTCGGGTGTGGAGCTGGCCTCCGGCCAGACGGTGGGCACCTCAGCGCCGCTGCTGCCACCAGCCGAAGAGGCCAAGACTAGAAAAGCAGACCCTGTACCAAATCTGTCGTACGTTTGGGGTAGCCTAAACTTTCTTCGACCGGTTGGCAGGGTCAGTTCAGATCAAGATGCTGCTCGATCGGCAGTGGATGCGCAGGATTCATTCGGCGCTGGTCGAGGCGTGCGGTTGAAAGACAGTCTGACGCCAGAGTGACTGCATCGGTGTGACGTACCAGGAAACGAACCGTAAAGCCTCGAAAACATTGAAAAGTTGATGACGAATTTCAAGGCGAGCTTGATTGATGATTGGCACTTTTTGCCTGCCACTGTGTCTCTCAGCTTGATGTCGTTTAAGTTTGTTTTATTTAAGAAATCTATTTTGACTCGAGTAAATAGTTTCAATTTTATATTTTTGTTCCGATGCTCAATAAAAAATTGAAAAACTTGAAAGTGACAATCAATAGATTCGGCTATATTTTGTCTGTTTTTACCAATTTGAAGGGATTTTTTTCACCCCCATTACGGTGATGACAGTCGGGGTGATGACCGAATGCTTGAGAGACTAGCTGAGGATGTCCAGCAGTTGCGGCTTGCCCACTGCCGAGGCTTGATCAGCGAAACTCTAGAAATTTGCAACAGCGTGTCCAATAGTCATCTGGTGCCACCTGTTGAAGGTCCAGAAGCTCCGCCTGGGTGTTAATTAAGCGTTGATCCTTTGATCTGTTAAAAACATTAGTTGCTTTGTTGATAAAGATTATCGGACCATAGTTACGAGTACTTTACTAAGAGTAGTGAAATACTTCACTACTGAAGTAAGCTACGATTTTGCGTTACTTTTTGTTCTCTTTCGTTACCCTCTTTTTACTTTTTTTACTTTTATTGTCTACAGAGTTTCTACATGTACATGATTTTTCGCACTGTTTCCTGCATCATGTCGACAATCGTTAGGGTTTGTGTTATAACGGTTAGATAGTCAAGCATTCGGTTAGTAGTTTTCTACCAATTTTGCGCGCCTATTAAAGTATCTACGTGTACGTGATCACCTCAATAATTAACGTCCATTTAGTTTCAAAATTGTACTAATAAATTAAGCGTTTAAATTAAATTATTTATGATTTCGTTGCATTTTAAATGTAAAGCAGGTCGAGACGATTCACATTCTTTCGTTATAAGATTTTTAATAGGATCAAAAACAAGACGAATGAATTCTGGCGGATTTAACAAAATATGGTCCAAATAAATTGTTTTTGTAGGACCACCGCGCGCGGTTCGCAATTTTATTTGTGCCTTCTCTTTGATGCTGAAATTGATCATGGAATATATTTGAAACGCAACTAACGCAGGCTTTCGTCACTAGAACTCAATATTTAAATTGCAGCTGATTTTGCAGAACTCTGATATTTTTGGGAGACTTAGACTTAAAATCAAACCAACTAATTGAGGAGCGACTAAAAATGAAAGCAATTATTCAGATAATTCTATCATCAGAGCGGCAACCTAAACTCGTTTTTCACCATCTTTTCGCAGAAAAATTCGCACAGAACTGTTTAAACAAGAACTCCGTCAGGACTCGAAATCAGACCAGTTTTTTCTTCGTTTTACTTTTCCTCATCTGTGTCCTGCTCCTGTTCTTCTTGCGGTCGACGAGCCTGCGGCTGCTTCTGCTTCTGCTGCTTCGTTGGAGCAGTTTTAGAATTCTTTTTATTCTCATCGGCACCTTCGCCTCCCATCGCATACTTCCTCAAAATGGCCCAAACCTTCTTCTTGTACTCCTCCTGGCAGTCCTGTATCTCTTTTCGCATCTGCTCGGAGTTCATGTTGATGCCCAGGCATTGGCCGTGCAGAAATGGATTGAAGTAGCATTCGTTTAGCTTCGGCGGCTGCCGGATGCAGAACGGGTCCAGCACGGCGCTGCAGTTCGGGGTGCAGTACGGTCTGCAACAGGCCGGGTTCATGTTTTTTGTTGCAGCTAGCTGTGGTCTTTTGTTGCGGATGAAAATTGTTTTCTTGTCTTGTCTAGCTCTGTCGACACTTAGATTTAGAATATCCAGACACACTTTTGCCTTTATAGCCTTTAATTGAGCAAGTTTGGTCTGTTCTCAAGCTATCGCTGCATGTCTATGGTAAATGCAGCACCATGAAAATTATTGACATTTGCTCAAATATTGAGTCAGGGATCGCAACTACTGTATAAATGCAGTAAAATTCCTCCTGGTAGTGCAGGGTAATGAAACCTGCATGTACTGTACACCTTACATTTCTACTTGGCTGGCTCGTATGAACAGAACTCTGTACAGCCATTCGACGTACATGCAATTGCTATATAGGGGACTTATTAGAGTTCAAAAATTGCCGCAGACGAATTGCCCGCCGAGATTTCTCCAACGAGATAATTGCCCGCAGGAGATTCGCCCGCAATGCTTTTTCCTGCAGTGCACTTTTCTACACAGCAGATTTGGTCTGCATTGCCTCCCCGATGCTTATAGTAAGTCTTAATAAAAGATTTACCCGATCCAAAACGTTTCGATGGTAACTGTATATCAAATGCATATTCTACTTAAGGTATATACACACGCTCGTACAGGAGTACATCTGTGAGCTACATGCATGTACATCTGTGAGCTACATGCATGTACATCTGTGAGCTACATGCATGTACATCTGTGAGCTACATGCATGTACATCTGTGAGCTACATGCATGTACATCTGTGAGCTACATGCATGTACATCTGTGAGCTACATGCATGTACATCTGTGAGCTACATGCATGTACATCTGTGAGCTACATGCATGTACATCTGTGAGCTACATGCATGTACATCTGTGAGCTACATGCATGTACATCTGTGAGCTACATGCATGTACATCTGTGAGCTACATGCATGTACATCTGTGAGCTACATGCATGTACATCTGTGAGCTACATGCATGTACATCTGTGAGCTACATGCATGTACATCTGTAAGCTACATGCATGTACATCTGTGAGCTACATGCATGTACATCTGTGAGCTACATGCATGTACATCTGTGAGCTACATGCATGTACATCTGTGAGCTACATGCATGTACATCTGTGAGCTACATGCATGTACATCTGTAAGCTACATGCATGTACATCTGTGAGCTACATGCATGTACATCTGTGAGCTACATGCATGTACATCTGTGAGCTACATGCATGTACATCTGTGAGCTACATGCATGTACATCTGTGAGCTACATGCATGTACATCTGTGAGCTACATGCATGTACATCTGTGAGCTACATGCATGTACATCTGTGAGCTACATGCATGTACATCTGTGAGCTACATGCATGTACATCTGTGCTAAATGCGCTGCAAGAAAAAAGCATTGCGGGCAAATCTCGGCGGGAAAATCTCGTGCTCCCTACTTGCTATATAGTATATAGTATATAATGCATGTAACCATACGTACTGGTCAAGCTATTAGAAACTTATCGCACTATTCATAGGGAACAGGCAATTGGAATCAAGCTTATTGATGATTCTAATTAATATGCAAAATCGAACCAGTTTGGAATCGAGAGCTAAAGCTGTTACTTTTTTTAAACAAAAATGACTAAAACTTTTTTATTTGTTTTTGCTAATTGAATCCGTCATCACATTTGAAAGCTGCAGCTAGTGCATGACTTTTGTCCTTGCAAAATGCACAATTTTTTTCAGTTTCAGAAAAACTTTAGCTCTTATTTCTATGCGCCATATTGACTTTTTTACTTACTTGACTTAGCTGCAGTGCTGTCCCGGATGGGACACAGCAGGAAGGCGCGAACGCCCATTCCGCTAATCCCTGAACGGCCCGTCGCTGTATGGACGAAGGGTTGACGCCGCCCAGGGAGGTCCCCCAGTGTCGTTATAGCAGCTATGATGCTCTCTGAAAGGGAGAGTTCAGCCCTGCGGCTGGCCCGGAGGTAGTGCATGAGCTGATTAAAATTTTCTGGTTTGCACGCTTCAGTAATTGATGTGTGCGGCCCGAGGTAAGTGAGTCTGGCTCGCATATGATGGCGGGAAAGATGCTGACGAAATGTTCAACGGTTTCGTCTCCTGAGTTACATAAAAACTGCAGATGGCATTGGTGGCGTTGCCGTGCAGGTACTGGTGCCTTGAGAAGTGGCTTGAGAGGGTCATGGTGGCAGCCCGGATGTCTCTACGCGAGAGGCGCAGTAGGAGCTTCCGAAACTAGTGAGAGGGCTGAGGGACAGCGCCTCTGGATTGCCTGCAGGTGTAGTGCAGTTTGCCCAGGTTGAACGATGCGCTATATTACTTTATATAGACTTTTTTAACTACGAGAGAGTTTCCCTCAATAGTGTTCACCCATCTTTCGGTGTTAGCTAGAAAACCCCATCAATGCATGAGTTGTCATTTTTTCTCTGTTTTGGTCGAGCGGAATGTGTCATGCGTCAATATATCATTGCGACAAAAATAAAATTTATTTTGTGTGATATGCAAAGCAACATACATGTGATGAGGACGCACTTTTTCCCAAATCCCGCGCTAGCACATGGGCTCTAAACTTACTTGCCTACTAACAGTGGGCAATGGGCATTTTTATCCTTTTTCTGCGAATTTTCATAGAATCTATACTAGATATAATGTCTGGTCATACTAGTAGTCATAATAACATAGGCGCAGCTTTTTGGGTCATAAATCATCGCTTTCGAAGCTGGTCTGACAGCCACCTGCGCCTCACTTAGTGTTGAGGCGGGCGCCAGATGGTCTGAGAGGATGCGGGCGGTAGCTTTTTTTCTCATCATTTTGACAGGCCATCAAGATTTATGAGGTCAGGGCCCATTGTTCGTGTTCACTCAAGCGTGTGACAGCTTTGACAGCTATGCGTTTTACCCCTAAAAGTACCTTGGGATTAGCGATTAGCAATTTCTTTTCATTATCTTCACTTTCTATTTAATAAGAGCTTTCTAATGTATATTTTTTCATTAATTTCTGTCAATCCTACGCGAAAAGTCATAAATCATTTTGTTGCGATTTTGATTGATTTATGGCGGCACCTGTCATCTTTTTACGACCCTGTGGGAACTGATAGGATCTCCCGGTCACGTGATTCTGGGTAGCAACAAGCTTAGCCAATCAGAAAATTCGGCGCTCACTTTAACAAAACGGCTCAGCCAATCAGAATCGACGTGTTCCATTATAACAAACTGCAGTCCAGTTGGCGGCTATTTAAACCGGAGTTTTTGGCCCGCTCGGACGGCAACCTCCTGGGAACTTGGCCTCGCTTGAGACCTCCCGGAGCCTGACCGTCGTTTCTTGATCCCCGGATTGCGACTTCCCCCCATCATCATCAAGGACGAGTCCCCCGGTCATCAGCAGCGAACATCAAGTGAAGAGCATCACCTGCTAGCTAACAGCGAAGATTGTGACAGCATCATCCCGAATCTACAGCTGCAGAGCATCAAGCCGATTCGGTCACTGTGGATCACCTGGTCTCCGGCTGTTGAGTTTCTGATTAGTTGGGTGAGAGGCTGCCTAGACTTGCTTGATTGGGTGATCCCTTATCTGTCCCCTGTTTCAGTAGCTGAATTAGGCGCACACTTTTGCTCATTTTGTTCAGTAGTGCTGTTGCTGAGGCAGAAATCATTCAATAATACTGCTAGTAGTCTAAGACTCCAATTCATTCTTAAGTGTGAGGTGAACTAAGGAGAAGGTTAAATCTAACAGTTATTTTTATCGGGTTTATTTCTTTGTTCGCCGATGGCTCAGATGAGTAGCTAAGCTAGTAGGCGCCGGTCGCAGTGGACCAATGGCAAGGCAGTTCTCAGTCGACCAATCTATCAAATCAGTGAGCAAAACTGCCAGAAGTGCAGAATCGGCGCCAGAGATGTACTTTGTGCACTCTAGGGTAGCCAAGCGGCTCGGGTAATGAATCATGCGAGGTCTCTGAAGTTCGAGTTAGTCTATCATCAGCGCTATGAGAGGCTAGTTGGCGCGTTGAAGGCCAAAAGTACATGTCTTCGTATTTAGCAATGTAATAGTACATGTAGCTACCCCATAGACTCGCCACCGCAAGAATCCCCTGCACAAGTCCCTTCTGTACCTGCATGGCCAATGCGATCTAGTCCCAGCAGTGTCCCTTAACATCGGCTATGACTTCGAGATTGACAGCAAAAAGACACTAGTTGGCAGGTAAGTGCAAAGCCCCTTCTGTCGGAAGCCCGATTTCGAGAGTCCCGGTGTGGTGAGCCAGGGCGCACGGGCTGGTGGCAGCAAGTTAATTGATCTGCGGATTAGCTAATTTCTACTTTCAAAATTCTCCCTGCTCGTCTCTCGCTGTCCCTCTCTTAGCTATAGGACCTAGACTGCTCGCCACACGCTCAAGCTACCATGGGGCTGACCATCTGACAGGAGTGGGGGGCCAGGTCTCTAATTGATTTATTTCTGAGCCTGAGGCCCGAAGGCTTACCTAACAAGGAGCCCGAAGGTCGAAACCCATCAAAATCATAAAAAGGTCTCAGAAATTCGGTTCAAAGATCTGTTCAAATTTTGGCAGGCGGGTTGCCACGTAAAGATACAATGAAACTTGAACTTGATTTTTTTTAATTCTTGCATGAACGTGGTGCATGACGTTTTCCCCCATTATTGGAGTGACCTCACTCCCGTTGCGGGATTTGACTGTACCCGTAACATGTTTTTTTACTCACATGCCGCGGGATGTGCACATTAATTTTTGTTTTTTTCTGTGTTTCATGCCGCCGCGCTACCCCTACTGAAACTGCCCTATACTGAAAGTAACAAGCTCAGCTAATCGACGCATTAATTTACGGAGTCAGAAATCTCCGGTGTTTCAACGCATTGAACCACCGCGCCGCTAACGACCGCTCCGCTACGAGTACAACTATACCCTCCCCCCGGACTTGAGAACCCGGCAGTCGGAGTAAAAGGAGAAAGATTTCCGTTGTGATTCGTCTGCGCAAATTTTTCCGGTTTTATTCGTCGAACTCAACGCCGGCGGTAATTCAAACGTGGAATTCGCCCCACCCAAGGTCCTCCGTTAGTCGTCCAAGTTTCGTTAATAACATTTTCGCGTTCGTTAAAATACCATATTGCAAAGCTCGTACTAATCGTAATTAAATAACTAATGCTAAATTGTTTCCTATTCCTGAAGTATCTTAAATACACAGAAATATATTGGCCAAACAGGCTTCTTGCCTGAGCCAACTTACTACTACTACTACTACTTTAGCTAGCCATGTTGGGGCCTAGTTATAAGTATAAGTCAACTGGTGTCTGCAAATCTTCAAAAGCAACCGTTCCAAGAAAATCTTCTCCACCCCCACCTCAAAATTTTTGGCAACTGAACGTTGGTCTGATTACGGAACGGGACGTCATCGTCGCTGCCATTAATTGGGATTGTGATTTGTGAATTGTAGTTTTTCAGTTACAGTTCCAAATTGGCCTGGAGGGATAAATTAGCCTCGTAACTGCACTACAGAGTTGAGGAACGAAACACTTATTGTTTTTGCATGCTTTGTTATTATTTTATGTGTCCAATGTGAATATGCAGGGGGCTTGGGCGGGGCCTATAATCCTATTATCCTATATATAAGTGGGTTACACCGAATTCGTCAACATCTAATTCGTCAACAGACCTAAAATTTAGGAAATCGAAGGAAATCGAATTCGTCAACAGTTAAAACAAGCTGAGCGAATTCGTCAACAATAATTAAAGACAGATTTACTAAAATGTTTTTTCCTTAACGCAATAAACGTAAATTTCTGTAATTCAATGAGCAAAATATTGCCAAAGACTTCAACAAGACTTCATGAGTGCACATTCTAAATGCTATTGTGCATACAAGACTCAAATCTAACGCTTTAATTCAAACACTTTAAGAAATAACAGCCCTTGCGGAAATTCAAATCAAACAAAGTCCCTTTCTATTGAAACAGAAGAACTTCAATTCAGACTGTCTGTGGCCAAAATTGTCCCCGAGTAACGCGCATGCGCAGATTTGAAATTCAAAAGAAATAAAGTCACATTCTATTTCGTCAGATTAAGTATGAAGTCAGATTATAATGCGTGCAAAAATAGTTCCGGGGCTTTATTGCAATTCAACGAATTTAAAATCCGCGGGTTTTACCAGTAAAAAAAACTATTCGATTTTGTTATTTTATATGTAGGCCCTATCTTCTCAATAGGCATTTGTATTACAATCTTTAGCATATAGTAAAGATATACTAGCTGGTCTGTTCAATAGCGTATTTCTCAGGTAACCGATTTCGTCAACAATGCTTGGTAAGGTAAACCGAATTCGTCAACAGAGTTGACGAATTAGATGTTGACGAATTCGGTGGCACCCATATAAGTTAGGCCCTAACTTAGGGGCGTTAGGGCCTACACTGCTTTTGCAATGGTCTTTTCAGAATTTTCATGCTAGTGAACATTCATGCTTGTTAACAATATCCCCCAGCATTGAGTTTCAGAATTCAGACTTTATCTCTAGAGTCTGGCTACTAAAGTCAAGACTAAAGTTGTTTATATGGAGATTTTATTTGGCCCAGCAGTGCAGTAGCAGGCAGTTTTTTTCCTGAGCTAATTTTAATTTGAGGCCAATACTATAATATAATATCATATTTGTCTATACCCCTAGGCCTAATAATAAATTTTTGCTGAGTAGGCCTGCCACCTACATGGGATATAAGACTAATAATTCCCTGAATCCTGATAAGTATTTATTCTTATACTAAAGGGTTTAGATCTTAGGCCTAGTTTGAGTTTGACAATTACTTTTTAATGATAAGGCACAGATATTGTTATAGTGACCATATAAATAACAAAATGGTTAGGCCTATTTTTACGGTTAATGCATAAGACACCATCTGGATGATTGGGCCTTAGGTCTTTACTTAATTTAATCATATAAATAGCAAAACTATTATTTTTATGGTCACTGTAGGTAGGAAGCAAAATGGCTATTTTTATAGTGGAATTTTAGTGAAATTACAATGTAATCGTTAACAATTACCTAAAGTAAGCTATTGCAAAAAGAACCAAAGAACCAATGGTTACTACAAGTACTAGAAAGTAATCATTGTAAGCCTATCAATATATTTTAATTTAACCACCTTAGCTTAATATTTGCATTGCAAGTTTGTCACTTCATTTAGAGGGTAGGCCTATTTGTTTTAATGTTGAGCTATAAAAATAACCATCTTGCTATTTATATAATCACCGTAACAATAGGCCTAATAATTGCCTAATGATAAACTAGGCATCTAGTAGGCCTAGGCAATACCAATATAGGTATATATATAAAGACCCAAAGATTATGATATATATCTTGCATGCAAATGCTTGCAAAAAAGACAAGGACAGTTTATGACAGATTGTAAGGTCAGGTTAATGGCTTATAGGTCAGACTTTAGCATGGCGGTCAGTGTGGCAGTCTAGCCTTGGCCCTATTAGACACTTATACTCAGTTGGTTGATATAGCAAGGTGAGTGCCAGCAGGTTTTGCCCCTCTCTACCATAGCTACAAAGGCAGTGGCCAATAAGCATTATCTAGCGCTAATAGAAGGTGGCACTGAGCTGAAGCATGCAGGCTCTTGCTATCAATAGGTCCGTTGGCAACCGCTCTGGATAATGGATACCAAGTGCAAATGGCAGTAGCAATTGGTAGACAGTGTCCAAGGCTTGAGACCTCAAGTCAGTCATTGGCACTAGCTCTAGTCCAAATAGGAAGATTGGCTCTATGAAAGCGCGGAACAAGTGTATCTTTAGGTTGTCATTGGCTAGGCCTATGACCTCTAGTCAGCAATGATAGAGTCAGGGCTCATCACAAGGGAGCCCAGGTACTAGAAGTCTTTGCAGACTGAATGACTTGCCTATCTAGTAGGGTTAGGATTGGTGCTGCATTGGTGCCTATATGCAGCACCATCTTGTGTGCATTGATTTGCAGTCCAACTTGGGCACTTTCCTCATAGAGTTTCAAGAGCACTCTCTAGGTGGCAGTTGGACTGCGGCACAGCAAGGCAATGTTGTTGGTGTACGCAAGGGTGGGCAAAAGGGTAGCATTGCAGTGGGAGCTTTGGTGTGATGCCAGCAGGTAACTGTCCTCCTCTATAAGGCTTTGGCGTAGCACATAGTCAACAACAAGGACGAAAAGCAAAGAGGCCAATGTGTCACCTTGAAGGATTCCAGGGCTAGTGCAGAAGTCCTTAGTTGGGCTATCGCTGGTTTGGACAAAGGCTTTGCTGTTGTTATAAAGGTCCATCACTATGGAGATAAAAGCCAGGGGGATGCCATAGTGCTCAAGTAGCCACGCAATTGCGTACTGGCACACTGAGTCAAAAGCTTTGCAGAAATCCACAAAGACAAATGACACAGCTCTTTGGTGAGTTTTACAGGCTTCAACAACTGCTAGAAAGGCTGCAATTTGCTCTGTTGTCAAGCAGCTAGGCCTGAAGCCACTTTGGAGGCTCAGGATCATTTGGTTAAGGCCAGGTAGCAGCCAATTATGCAGTATAGCATTGAGCAGCTTAGCCAAAATGCATTCCAGAGCAATGCCATGTTGGTTATCCAGACTGGTGGATGCACCCTTCTTGGGGATAGAGATAATCTTAGAGGTGTGCCAGTTGTTAGCAGCAGTAGCATCTAAGTTGCCTCCAAGTAGACAATGCTTGTTGAGCACAGTCATGATATCCTGTGTATGTCAGCTCTGGCAGCTTAAGCACCCCAGGTGAAATGCCATCTACTCCGGCAGCAGCATCAGGGTGCATGGTCTTGAGCACTCAGTTCACCTTATAGGCAGTTAGCAAGCCAGAGTTGAAAGTCAAGGGCTCAGCCAGAGTAAAATTTTTAATCAGCAGCAAATCAGTACAGAGGGTAATAGAGCGTTATGCACATTGTGGTAATGAGTGGCTAGCAGGGCTTTGTGATGGTGTATGAACTCAGCATCTACAATGGCATTGGCCCTCTGCTTCCTGCCAGTCAGGCAGTTGATGGCATGCTAGGCCGCTGTATGCTGGCAGTTGTCTGTTGCTAGTTGAATTTTAGCAATAGCCTTCTGGACAAAGGCTTTGGTCCTCTGGGCATGCATGTTGCATAGTTGGGCCTAGGCTATTTCAGCCTACTCACTGTCTTGGCCAAAGACTGCGGTTGTTCTTTGCATGTCGCACCTAGCAATGGAGATCTCTTCGTTGGAGTCCTAGAAGGCTTTTGGCTGGTGTGGTTTTCATTTTGGTAGGATCAAGGCAGCTTTCTCAATAGCTTTGGTGAAGGCATCCATTGATTCATTCAGGGCCAGAGTAGCATTTTGCAGCTTTTCAATGAACGCACTGTGCATGTCTAGGTTTCTCAGATCTACCCAAAGGGGGTACAGTAGGCCAGCCTTGAACTTTTTCTATTGGCAGTCAATGTTGTAGGCCAGCAGAGAATGGTTAGACCTCACATAGCTAGGGCAGATATTGACTACTTTGTGCAATAGAGATCTGATGGCCAATAGGCACAAAATCCAGTCTAGCCTAGTGGTCTGTCCATTTGTGCCTAAGAAGTCGGGCAGCTTGTTGTACTACTGCCGCATGATACCATTGGCTGCAATCAGGTCTTGAGAGTGAATGAAAGTTGGCAGGAAGTCCAAGTTGGTATTAGTAGAGCCGCAGTTGTTCTTCACCAGGTGGCTATCAAGAGACAGTGGCGTGTTGAAGTCTCTAGGAACAAAAAGCAGGTCACAACTAGGGACCAAGTCAATGAGTGATCCTAGGTGGTCATACATTGACTTAGTCTCGGTAGGGTCAGTAGCTGTACGTGGGGCTAAGGGGGCGTAGATGCAGATTACATGAAGGTGCCTGTCCTTTGTGGCAAAAGAGGCAATGCCAAGGCGGTCAGTTGGGAAGCTGACATTCAGAAGGGCCCTTGAAGCACCAGGTGATAGCAGAAACCCAATGCCTCCAGTGCCCTAGGCTGAGGCTGGGGTGGCTTGGAACTGCTAGCCAAGGCCTGGATTAGCGCACTTTTTGGTGCTCTTGCAGTGTTCTTGGATAGCCAGAATAGAGATGTTCATGCTCTTTGCCAGCTTGGTTAATTCATGCAGTCTCCAGGGGGCAGTGAGAGTTTGTGCGTTGAAGGTAGCAAGTCTTATATAGTTATCAAGCTGGTTTTGACTTTCTTTGGTTGTCTTGATTGTTCTGCTAGCTAGTGCAGTGCAGAGGACTGGCAAGGATAATGTGTCCAATCATCTAGCAGGCTCTGGCTAGGTAGGCTGCAAGTCCTAGTGGAGCTAGCAGGCAGCAGTGCACAATGCATTGCATTGGGCATTAAAGTGTGTGCATCAGCATTTGGAGCTATATACACTCCACCATCCTCTGTGGGTCACGATCTTTGTTTGCCACTCTGTCAAGTTGATGGCGACACCATTGGCACCTGGCCCTGTTGACTAGGGGCTGGAGGTGGGCAACCAATTGTCTTGCATTGGGCATGAAATTATAGCCAACTGAAAACTATAGCCAATTGAAAATTATAGCCAATGTAACAAGGTCCTAAGCCAGGATGGTGTATTTTATACATCAAGCATGTGGAACCATTTTTTTACCAGAAAGGTGCATAGAACAGAAGAGTTTTTGCCAGAAAAGCATATATTTTTGCAAAATTTTGGATTTAAATATTATCAATAGTATTACTAGTGCAGATAATAATTTACTAAAGCTCCCTCAAAGCCAAAGAAAAAAAATAATAAAGTTTTATGTGTGCACATTAATTATTTATTGTCCATATAGAATTGATTACTTTTTGGGAGGAATTTCACCCTAGGTCCTAAGAACTTGGCATGGAATAATATTTCCCATTCATGGTATATAGTACTTATAGTCTCAAAGTCTAGATAGTCTTAGTCTACTCTTCTGCAATCTAGCTGCTGCCCAGCGCACTCTCACAAGGCTCTGTAACGAGGGTGCCCATGTTGGGCTGCTGGTGAATGCTTGTAAGATGGAGGCTCTGCACATAGGTTCAAATGCCCCCCCCCCAACTCTCACGCTGCCCAATGGAGACTGCATCCCCTCTAGCTCTGGCCATGCTGCACGGGCCGACTGAGCAATTGTGCTGCAGCCAGGCTCGCACTGCCACTCTAATAGACTGGCTCATCGCTGACCTGCAGGCACTTGACCTGACCCTATTAGAATTAGATAGAAATTATTCCTATGATACTATAGAGATAAAAATATCAAACAATAATATTTAATAACAAGTTTGCCATCTTTTCCAAAATATATAAATCATTAAAAATATATTTAGAGACAAAACATTAAAAGAATTGAATTACTTCCTTTCCTACTTGGCATTGTACTAGGCCTAGATTTTCTTTTCTTTTTTATATGCCATATTACACTATCTACACTAGTCAATGTAGAGCTAGGCTATTTTCTATGCTGCATTATATCAATTAGCACAGTTGAATCGAACTACCATTTTTGATGCTAGAATTTTCTACAAAGGCCACCCACCTTGATTATTCATAGTCTATATACCTATTTGGCTAGTCTAGTCCATAGTTCATAGGCCCATAGTCTAAAAGATAGCCTTTATGATAGAAAATTCTAGCATATCTTTGCATTTCATTGAAAGTCTTGGTAATATAATACTTTTTAGCATATATATACAACCGTGGGAATCGCCTGGCCATTTCTATTGGCAACACACATATAAGTTGCTATTGTCTAAGTCTAAGAGGCTAAGAGCAGTCATATGATTACTATTCTATCCAATAGCAACTGACATATGTCTGTGTATATGTACTCGAATGTGTACATGTACATATATGTTGCCAATAGAAATGGCCAGGTGAATCCCTAGTTAATACCCAAGCATACTTTTTAAGCATAGCATTGGCATACATAGTTGGTGTATAAAATAGTCAATTTTAGGTTAGGTATAGGTCTATATAGGTATATGGTATAGCTAAATTTTGAATAAAGAAAGCTCTTAAAAATTTATAGAAACGATAGTTAAAATAATATGTAATAACCCTATATAAAAATGAAAATAAATTGAAGAAAAATGTTTATACAAAAAACAGAATCTTTATAATAGTTTAGGGCCTAAAACTCTTGTTTCTATTTAAAGATTATTTTGTAAAAAAGTTTGGTATATAAGTACATTTGTACATATAAATAGAAGCCTGACATCCTTTATGTAGGCATATAGGCAGTGACCTATCAATATCTAGCATTTTCTCTACAAGGTATAGACTAAGGATGGCATATGACCCCTTGGATCTATTGGTGGATGCTACTGATGGCTATGTCACTTTTTAGGCCCCAAATCATTTGACCAGATCTAAAATAGCTACTAGCAATAAGTTGATATGATACAATGCTGAGTTTATATAGCTATAGCTATATCCATAGCTATCAAATTGCTATGGATATTCTATGAAAAATGTTTGAAATACCATAGTTGCTAAGCAATACTTTTGGCCTAACATGTTTTGCAACTTAAAGAAAAAATTACTAAAAAATTGTCAATCAATTTTGCTAAATTTGCTAGCTAGCTAGTAGTTACACTTTATAAAGTATATTTATAATGACTAGATATCTTACTGATAAGTGATGGACCTTAATAAATATGAAATTAATATTTGAGGCTATATTTCCAGATTGGATCTTTCTAATTTTTCATTTTTTCTGTTTTATTAAGGTTTTAATTATCAATTTATAAATTGTATTTTTCAATGTCTTACAGCAAATTATTCTATATAAATTGAAATTGCAATCAAACCTCACTTATAAAAAGAATGAAGCTGTTCTGGAAAGATCTGCTCAGCTATTTAGCCGTGTGGTTTGTCTGGCTTTATGGCGCCATTGAAGTGCCCAGACTAGTTTTGCTGCCCCGTCTGTCTGATTTAAGTGCACTAGCACTGATATGGTATGTATTTGTACTGGTCACCACTTTGGCCTGTTTTCTAATGGCTGGCCGGTCTAACCCTGGTTACGTCACCAGTGATGAGGATGTGAAGCAGTATGTGGGAAGGTTTCTAATTAAAGACCGGCCTGGCATGGAGTTCTGTCCGAAGTGCAATAGAGAACGGCCTGTGCGGTCGCATCATTGCTCAAGGTGAGTGCACAGGATCACAGGTGTGACATTTTCAATGATAGGAATGACATTCTCAAATTACAGACTGTGACATTCTCAAAATAGAGACTGACATTCTCAAAGTACAGACTATGACATTCTCAAAATACAGACTGACATTCTCAAAGTACAGACTGTGACATTCTCAAAATAGAGACTGTGACATTCTCAAAATACAGACTGTGACATTCTCAAAATACCGACTGTGACATTCTCAAAGTACAGACTGTGACATTCTCAAAATACAGACTGTGACATTATCAAAATACAGACTGTGACATTCTCAAAATACCGACTGTGACATTCTCAAAATACAGACTGTGACATTCTCAAAATACAGACTGTGACATTCTCAAAATACCGACTGTGACATTCTCAAAATACAGACTATGACATTCTCAAAATACAGACTGACATTCTCAAAATACAGACTGACATTCTCAAAGTACAGACTGTGACATTCTCAAAATACAGACTGTGACATTCTCAAAATACAGACTGACATTCTCAAAATACAGACTGACATTCTCAAAATACAGACTGACATTCTCAAAATACAGACTGACATTCTCAAAATACAGACTGACATTCTCAAAATACAGACTGTGACATTCTCAAAATACAGACTGACATTCTCAAAATACAGACTGTGACATTCTCAAAATACAGACTGACATTCTCAAAATACAGACTGACATTATCAAAATACAGACTGTGACATTCTCAAAATACAGACTGTGACATTCTCAAAATACAGACTGTGACATTCTCAAAATACAGACTGACATTCTCAAAATACAGACTGTGACATTCTCAAAATACAGACTGACATTCTCAAAATACAGACTGTGACATTCTCAAAATACAGACTGACATTCTCAAAATACAGACTGACATTATCAAAATACAGACTGTGACATTCTCAAAATACAGACTGTGACATTCTCAAAATACAGACTGTGACATTCTCAAAATACAGACTGACATTCTCAAAATACAGACTGACATTCTCAAAATACAGACTGTGACATTCTCAAAATACAGACTGACATTCTCAAAATACAGACTGACATTCTCAAAATACAGACTATGACATTCTCAAAATACAGACTGTGACATTCTCAAAATACAGACTGTGACATTCTCAAAATACAGACTGTGACATTCTCAAAATACAGACTGTGACATTCTCAAAATACAGACTGACATTCTCAAAATACAGACTGACATTCTCAAAATACAGACTGACATTCTCAAAATACAGACTGACATTCTCAAAATACAGACTGACATTCTCAAAATACAGACTGTGACATTCTCAAAATACAGACTGACATTCTCAAAATACAGACTGTGACATTCTCAAAATACAGACTGACATTCTCAAAATACAGACTGTGACATTCTCAAAATACAGACTGACATTCTCAAAATACAGACTGACATTCTCAAAATACAGACTGACATTCTCAAAATACAGACTGTGACATTCTCAAAATACAGACTGACATTCTCAAAATACAGACTATGACATTCTCAAAATACAGACTGTGACATTCTCAAAATACCGACTGTGACATTCTCAAAATACAGACTGTGACATTCTCAAAATACAGACTGTGACATTCTCAAAATACAGACTGACATTCTCAAAATACAGACTGTGACATTCTCAAAATACAGACTGACATTCTCAAAATACAGACTGACATTCTCAAAATACAGACTGTGACATTCTCAAAATACAGACTGACATTCTCAAAATACAGACTGACATTCTCAAAATACAGACTGTGACATTCTCAAAATACAGACTATGACATTCTCAAAATACAGACTGTGACATTCTCAAAATACAGACTGACATTCTCAAAATACAGACTGACATTCTCAAAATACAGACTGACATTCTCAAAATACAGACTGACATTCTCAAAATACAGACTGTGACATTCTCAAAATACAGACTGTGACATTCTCAAAATACAGACTGACATTCTCAAAATACAGACTGTGACATTCTCAAAATACAGACTGACATTCTCAAAATACAGACTGACATTCTCAAAATACAGACTGTGACATTCTCAAAATACAGACTGTGACATTCTCAAAATACAGACTGACATTCTCAAAATACAGACTGTGACATTCTCAAAATACAGACTGTGACATTCTCAAAATACAGACTGTGACATTCTCAAAATACACTGTGACATTCTCAAAATACAGACTGACATTCTCAAAATACAGACTGTGACATTCTCAAAATACAGACTGTGACATTCTCAAAATACAGACTGTGACATTCTCAAATACAGACTGACATTCTCAAAATACAGACTGACATTCTCAAAATACAGACTGACATTCTCAAAATACAGACTGTGACATTCTCAAAATACAGACTGTGACATTCTCAAAATACAGACTGTGACATTATCAAAATACAGACTATGACATTCTCAAAATACAGACTGTGACATTCTCAAAATACAGACTGACATTCTCAAAATACAGACTGTGACATTCTCAAATACAGACTATGACATTCTCAAAATACAGACTGTGACATTCTCAAAATACAGACTATGACATTCTCAAAATACAGACTATGACATTCTCAAAATACAGACTATGACATTCTCAAAATACAGACTGTGACATTCTTAAAATACAGACTGTGACATTCTCAAAATACAGACTGACATTCTCAAAATACAGACTGTGACATTCTCAAAATACAGACTGACATTCTCAAAATACAGACTATGACATTCTCAAAATACAGACTGTGACATTCTTAAAATACAGACTGTGACATTCTCAAAATACAGACTGACATTCTCAAAATACAGACTGACATTCTCAAAATACAGACTGTGACATTCTCAAAATACAGACTGACATTCTCAAAATACAGACTGACATTCTCAAAATACAGACTGACACTCTCAAAATACAGACTGACATTCTCAAAATACAGACTGACATTCTCAAAATACAGACTGACATTCTCAAAATACAGACTGACATTCTCAAAATACAGACTGACATTCTCAAAATACAGACTGTGACATTCTCAAAATACAGACTGTGACATTCTCAAAATACAGACTGTGACATTCTTAAAATACAGACTGTGACATTCTCAAAATACAGACTGTGACATTCTCAAAATACAGACTATGACATTCTCAAAATACAGACTGTGACATTCTCAAAATACAGACTGACATTCTCAAAATACAGACTGTGACATTCTCAAAATACAGACTATGACATTCTCAAAATACAGACTATGACATTCTCAAAATACAGACTGTGACATTCTCAAAATACAGACTATGACATTCTCAAAATACAGACTGACATTCTCAAAATACAGACTGTGACATTCTTAAAATACAGACTGTGACATTCTCAAAATACAGACTATGACATTCTCAAAATACAGACTGACATTCTCAAAATACAGACTGTGACATTCTCAAAATACAGACTGTGACATTCTCAAAATACAGACTATGACATTCTCAAAATACAGACTGACATTCTCAAAATACAGACTGACATTATCAAAATACAGACTGTGACATTCTCAAAATACAGACTGTGACATTCTCAAAATACAGACTGTGACATTCTCAAAATACAGACTGACATTCTCAAAATACAGACTGACATTCTCAAAATACAGACTGTGACATTCTCAAAATACAGACTGACATTCTCAAAATACAGACTGACATTCTCAAAATACAGACTATGACATTCTCAAAATACAGACTGTGACATTCTCAAAATACAGACTGTGACATTCTCAAAATACAGACTGTGACATTCTCAAAATACAGACTGTGACATTCTCAAAATACAGACTGACATTCTCAAAATACAGACTGACATTCTCAAAATACAGACTGACATTCTCAAAATACAGACTGACATTCTCAAAATACAGACTGACATTCTCAAAATACAGACTGTGACATTCTCAAAATACAGACTGACATTCTCAAAATACAGACTGTGACATTCTCAAAATACAGACTGACATTCTCAAAATACAGACTGTGACATTCTCAAAATACAGACTGACATTCTCAAAATACAGACTGACATTCTCAAAATACAGACTGACATTCTCAAAATACAGACTGTGACATTCTCAAAATACAGACTGACATTCTCAAAATACAGACTATGACATTCTCAAAATACAGACTGTGACATTCTCAAAATACCGACTGTGACATTCTCAAAATACAGACTGTGACATTCTCAAAATACAGACTGTGACATTCTCAAAATACAGACTGACATTCTCAAAATACAGACTGTGACATTCTCAAAATACAGACTGACATTCTCAAAATACAGACTGACATTCTCAAAATACAGACTGTGACATTCTCAAAATACAGACTGACATTCTCAAAATACAGACTGACATTCTCAAAATACAGACTGTGACATTCTCAAAATACAGACTATGACATTCTCAAAATACAGACTGTGACATTCTCAAAATACAGACTGACATTCTCAAAATACAGACTGACATTCTCAAAATACAGACTGACATTCTCAAAATACAGACTGACATTCTCAAAATACAGACTGTGACATTCTCAAAATACAGACTGTGACATTCTCAAAATACAGACTGACATTCTCAAAATACAGACTGTGACATTCTCAAAATACAGACTGACATTCTCAAAATACAGACTGACATTCTCAAAATACAGACTGACATTCTCAAAATACAGACTGTGACATTCTCAAAATACAGACTGTGACATTCTCAAAATACAGACTGACATTCTCAAAATACAGACTGTGACATTCTCAAAATACAGACTGTGACATTCTCAAAATACAGACTGTGACATTCTCAAAATACAGACTGACATTCTCAAAATACAGACTGTGACATTCTCAAAATACAGACTGTGACATTCTCAAAATACAGACTGTGACATTCTCAACATACAGACTGACATTCTCAAAATACAGACTGACATTCTCAAAATACAGACTGACATTCTCAAAATACAGACTGTGACATTCTCAAAATACAGACTGTGACATTCTCAAAATACAGACTGTGACATTATCAAAATACAGACTATGACATTCTCAAAATACAGACTGTGACATTCTCAAAATACAGACTGACATTCTCAAAATACAGACTGTGACATTCTCAACATACAGACTATGACATTCTCAAAATACAGACTGTGACATTCTCAAAATACAGACTATGACATTCTCAAAATACAGACTATGACATTCTCAAAATACAGACTATGACATTCTCAAAATACAGACTGTGACATTCTTAAAATACAGACTGTGACATTCTCAAAATACAGACTGACATTCTCAAAATACAGACTGTGACATTCTCAAAATACAGACTGACATTCTCAAAATACAGACTATGACATTCTCAAAATACAGACTGTGACATTCTTAAAATACAGACTGTGACATTCTCAAAATACAGACTGACATTCTCAAAATACAGACTGACATTCTCAAAATACAGACTGTGACATTCTCAAAATACAGACTGACATTCTCAAAATACAGACTGACATTCTCAAAATACAGACTGACACTCTCAAAATACAGACTGACATTCTCAAAATACAGACTGACATTCTCAAAATACAGACTGACATTCTCAAAATACAGACTGACATTCTCAAAATACAGACTGACATTCTCAAAATACAGACTGTGACATTCTCAAAATACAGACTGTGACATTCTCAAAATACAGACTGTGACATTCTTAAAATACAGACTGTGACATTCTCAAAATACAGACTGTGACATTCTCAAAATACAGACTATGACATTCTCAAAATACAGACTGTGACATTCTCAAAATACAGACTGACATTCTCAAAATACAGACTGTGACATTCTCAAAATACAGACTATGACATTCTCAAAATACAGACTATGACATTCTCAAAATACAGACTGTGACATTCTCAAAATACAGACTATGACATTCTCAAAATACAGACTGACATTCTCAAAATACAGACTGTGACATTCTTAAAATACAGACTGTGACATTCTCAAAATACAGACTATGACATTCTCAAAATACAGACTGACATTCTCAAAATACAGACTGTGACATTCTTAAAATACAGACTGTGACATTCTCAAAATACAGACTATGACATTCTCAAAATACAGACTGACATTCTCAAAATACAGACTGTGACATTCTTAAAATACAGACTGACATTCTCAAAATACAGACTATGACATTCTCAAAATACAGACTGACATTCTCAAAATACAGACTGTGACATTCTTAAAATACAGACTGACATTCTCAAAATACAGACTATGACATTCTCAAAATACAGACTGACATTCTCAAAATACAGACTGACATTCTCAAAATACAGACTGACATTCTCAAAATACAGACTGACATTCTCAAAATACAGACTGACATTCTCAAAATACAGACTGTTAAATTTCTTACTCATTTCAACTGGCCAGATGCAATTGCTGCGTACTAGAGATGGATCATCACTGCCCATTCGTGCTCAACTGCATTGGCGAGCACAATAGATGGCGATTCATCCTATTGTTATTCTATGGCATACTGTTGTGCGCCAGCGCTCAATACCACCTGTGGCGCGATCTGCTTGGTTACTACGCGCCCACCTGCGGCATTTCCCATGCTAAAGCTGCCCCACACACTCTGTCGGGAGGCAGAATAGAGCCTGCCATTGATTCATCATCTTCGCCTTGTCCGGATTATCGGTTATCGCGTCTAATTAGCGCAATTATAATTAGTTTAATCACAATGGTTGCCATGGGGATGCTGTTCACTGTGCAGAGCATCGGTATTCGAGAGTCTAGAACTACATTAGAATTGTTGGAAATTGTCAGACAAAAACAGCTACCGTCGGCGGCCGATTCGAGAGGCCGACGGTTGACGCTGTTCGAGTCAATGTCGCGCGTATTCGGCTACGACTCGCCCTGGGTCTGGCCTGTGCCCTGCCGGCGGCGGAAAGACCGACTGATTGACGAGGAGGTGGTGAAACTCAGCAGTATTAATGTGTGACGGATTCCATTGATTGATGCTCATTGGCCTACTAGGGGTCACTGCGTGCAGCTCTTTCTAGTGGCCACTTGTGGCAGCTTTCTGTTCTGTTTCTCCTAGTTCTTTGTCTGCTTTTTCTTGCTCCCCTATTCCTCTCTCCTCTCCCTCTCTTCCTTTTCCTCAGTCTTCCTCCCTCTTTCCTCTCCCTCTCCCTTCCTCTCCCCTCTCTCCTCTCCCTCTCCTTTCTCTGCCTCTCCCCCTCTTCCTCTTTCCTCTCCTCCCTCTCTCCCTCTTTCCTCTCCCTCTCTCCCTCTTTTCCTCTCCCTCTCTCCCTCTTTTCCTCTCCCCTCTCTCCCTCTTTCCCTCTCCCCTCTCTCCCTCTTTCCCTCTCCCCTCTCTCCCTCTTTTCCTCTCCCTCTCTCCCTCTTTCCCTCTCCCTCTCTCCCTCTTTTCCTCTCCCTCTCTCCCTCTTTTCCTCTCCCCTCTCTCCCTCTTTTCCTCTCCCTCTCTCCCTCTTTCCCTCTCCCTCTCTCCCTCTTTTCCTCTCCCTCTCTCCCTCTTTCCTCTCCCTCTCTCCCTCTTTCCTCTACCCTCTCTCCCTCTTTCCCTCTCCCCTCTCTCCCTCTTTCCTCTACCCTCTCTCCCTCCCTCTTTCCCTCTCCCCTCTCTCCCTCTTTTCCTCTCCCTCTCTCCCTCTTTCCTCTACCCTCTCCTTCCCTCGCCTCTCCATTTTCCCTTTCTCCTCCCCCCTCTCCCTCACTCTCCCTGTCTCCCTTTATCTGGCTTCACTGGCGCTTAATGAAAAAAATCAGACTTCATTTCCGCTTTTAAATTAAACTTGAACTAAAGTTAATCGCGCCTTAACAACTCAATCGGTTTTTATTGTTGGCAGCCCTCTGTGTGATTAACTGTCACTAACAAGAAACTAACTGACACGTTATGTCTACTTTTATCAGTAGCAGTTGAGGCATGTACGAGTATCCCATATCAGCTTCCAGATGCTTGCAGATAAACTTGTATAATTGCAGATGTGCTTTTTTAATTTGCCTCGCTATGTAATTAGCAACTGCTTATGTCAACTCGATTATTTATATTTGTTTAATGCTTTCAATCCTTATTTATATGCATGCGTTGAACAAAAGCCAACCTATTAGTTCGAAAAAATTATTTATAGATGTTAATCTTAGCATTCTTGATTAGCCTTGTTTAAGAAATTATCCTAGTTTTAGTTCCTGTGCTTGCTATTTAAATATTTGTTTTTATATAAACGCCCCGTATGTATTCAATATATATTAATGACTGTCCATTATTTAACTACTTGCAATATGCAAGCCTGATTTCTAATTTCTTTTTGCAATTGTCGTCATTGATGCTGATTTTTAGTGATTTGTTTTATTCATTGATTTTGTAAGGTCTTTTTTATTATCTTGCGAAGTAACTTTTTATTTATATCTTGCAATCCATGTTATTATTAACGCTGATTGATAGTATGTTCTATATCTATTATAAGTATTAAAATAAATAGCTAATCTACTCTGTATTTATCACAAATTAGAATGGATTGCTAATTTACTCTATATTTATCACAAATTAGAATGGATTGCTAATCTACTCTGTATTTATCACAAATTAGAATGGATTGCTAATCTACTCTATATTTATCACAAATTAGAATGGATTGCTAATTTACTCTATAATTATCACAACTATTAGAATGGATTGCTAATCTACTCTATATTTATCACAAATTAGAATGGATTGCTAATCTACTCTATATTTATCACAAATTAGAATGGATTGCTAATTTACTCTATAATTATCACAAATTAGAATGGATTGCTAATCTACTCTATATTTATCACAACTATTAGAATGGATTGCTAATCTACTCTATATTTATCACAAATTAGAATGGATTGCTAATCTACTCTATATTTATCACAAATTAGAATGGATTGCTAATCTACTCTATATTTATCACAACTATTAGAATGGATTGCTAATTTACTCTATAATTATCACAACTATTAGAATGGATTGCTAATCTACTCTATATTTATCACAAATTAGAATGGATTGCTAATCTACTCTGTATTTATCACAAATTAGAATGGATTGCTAATCTACTCTATATTTATCACAAATTAGAATGGATTGCTAATTTACTCTATAATTATCACAACTATTAGAATGGATTGCTAATCTACTCTATATTTATCACAAATTAGAATGGATTGCTAATCTACTCTATATTTATCACAAATTAGAATGGATTGCTAATTTACTCTATAATTATCACAAATTAGAATGGATTGCTAATCTACTCTATATTTATCACAACTATTAGAATGGATTGCTAATCTACTCTATATTTATCACAAATTAGAATGGATTGCTAATCTACTCTATATTTATCACAAATTAGAATGGATTGCTAATCTACTCTATATTTATCACAACTATTAGAATGGATTGCTAATTTACTCTATAATTATCACAACTATTAGAATGGATTGCTAATCTACTCTATATTTATCACAAATTAGAATGGATTGCTAATCTACTCTATATTTATCACAAATTAGAATGGATTGCTAATCTACTCTATATTTATCACAAATTAGAATGGATTGCTAATTTACTCTATAATTATCACAAATTAGAATGGATTGCTAATCTACTCTATATTTATCACAACTATTAGAATGGATTGCTAATCTACTCTATATTTATCACAAATTAGAATGGATTGCTAATCTACTCTATATTTATCACAAATTAGAATGGATTGCTAATTTACTCTATAATTATCACAAATTAGAATGGATTGCTAATCTACTCTATATTTATCACAACTATTAGAATGGATTGCTAATCTACTCTGTATTTATCACAAATTAGAATGGATTGCTAATCTACTCTATATTTATCACAAATTAGAATGGATTGCTAATTTACTCTATAATTATCACAACTATTAGAATGGATTGCTAATCTACTCTATATTTATCACAAATTAGAATGGATTGCTAATCTACTCTATATTTATCACAAATTAGAATGGATTGCTAATCTACTCTATATTTATCACAAATTAGAATGGATTGCTAATTTACTCTATAATTATCACAAATTAGAATGGATTGCTAATCTACTCTATATTTATCACAACTATTAGAATGGATTGCTAATCTACTCTATATTTATCACAAATTAGAATGGATTGCTAATTTACTCTATAATTATCACAAATTAGAATGGATTGCTAATTTACTCTATATTTATCACAAATTAGAATGGATTGCTAATCTACTCTGTATTTATCACAACTATTAGAATGGATTGCTAATTTACTCTATATTTATCACAACTATTAGAATGGATTGCTAATCTACTCTGTATTTATCACAACTATTAGAATGGATTGCTAATTTACTCTATATTTATCACAACTATTAGAATGGATTGCTAATCTACTCTGTATTTATCACAACTATTAGAATGGATTGCTAATCTACTCTATATTTATCACAACTATTAGAATGGATTGCTAATCTACTCTATATTTATCACAACTATTAGAATGGATTGCTAATCTACTCTGTATTTATCACAAATTAGAATGGATTGCTAATCTACTCTATAATTATCACAACTATTAGAATGGATTGCTAATCTACTCTATATTTATCACAAATTAGAATGGATTGCTAATCTACTCTGTATTTATCACAAATTAGAATGGATTGCTAATTTACTCTATATTTATCACAAATTAGAATGGATTGCTAATCTACTCTATATTTATCACAAATTAGAATGGATTGCTAATCTACTCTGTATTTATCACAAATTAGAATGGATTGCTAATCTACTCTATATTTATCACAAATTAGAATGGATTGCTAATCTACTCTATAATTATCACAACTATTAGAACGGATTGCTAATCTGTTCTATATACTAGGCAGATTTTAATGGATTGCTAATCTATTGCGTGTCAGAATCATAACTTACCGCTGACATCTCAAGCGCAGATAAATCAAATATATATTGTAAAACAAGTTTTTATTGACAAAAATACGTTGCAAATTTTTCTGACTGAAGCCTTTGATATTTTAGAGTTAGATAAGCTAATAAATCACTGCTTGTCAAGAGCAACCTGTTCTATGCAGCTGGCAGTTACAGGCTGAATTATTGATTAACAATGCTGCTCATAAATCTTAATCACGGAGACCAGCCTTTTTCTTGTCCTGAACGGGTGCCAGATTTATTCAATTCAAAGCATCTGGGACTTGGATGCATTTCTGCGAAGAAAGATGTTTTTTCTGTTAGATAATTAAATCTCTAATTTATCCGAATCGTTATAGGAATATGGTGAGCGAGATTAGTGCGCAGGCAGGTGATAATTTGATGATGAATACTGATTTCTTTGATTGGGCATCTCTGCAATCAATTATTCAAACTGTTTTTCTTATCTGGCTATTTATAATTTCATTTGTCTGACTGTCTGCGTCACTCACTCTGCATCTCTAATCTCACTCTGAGTCTCTAATCTCTCAGTCTGAGTCTAATCTCTCAGTCTGAGTCTAATCTCTCAGTCTGAGTCTTATCTCTCAGTCTGAGTCTCTAATCTCTCAGTCTGAGTCTCTAATCTCTCACTCTGAGTCTCTAATCTCTAAGTCTGATCTCTAATCTCTCGGTCTGAGTCTCTAATCTCTAAGTCTGAGACTCTAATCTCTCAGTCTGAGTCTAATCTCTCAGTCTGAGTCTAATCTCTCAGTCTGAGTCTTATCTCTCAGTCTGAGTCTCTAATCTTTCAGTCTGAGTCTCTAATCTCTCACTCTGAGTCTCTAATCTCTCACTCTGCGTCTCTAATCTCTCACTCTGAGTCTCTAATCTCTCACTCTGAGTCTCTAATCTCTAAGTCTGAGTCTCTAATCTCTCGGTCTGAGTCTCTAATCTCTCACTGTGGGTCTAATCTCTTAGTCTGAGTCTCTAATCTCTCAGTCTGAGTATCTAATCTCAGTCTGAATCTCTAATCTCATACTCTGCATCTCTAATCTCACTCTGAGTATCTAATCTCTCAGTCTGAGTCTAATCTCTCAGTCTGAGTCTAATCTCTCAGTCTGAGTCTAATTTCTCAGTCTGAGTCTTATCTCTCAGTCTGAGTCTCTAATCTCTCAGTCTGAGTCTCTAATCTCTCACTCTGAGTCTCTAATCTCTAAGTCTGATCTCTAATCTCTCGGTCTGAGTCTCTAATCTCTAAGTCTGAGACTCTAATCTCTCAGTCTGAGTCTAATCTCTAAGTCTGAGTCTCTAATCTCTCAGTCTGAGTCTAATCTCTCAGTCTGAGTCTAATCTCTCAGTCTGAGTCTAATCTCTCAGTCTGAGTCTAATCTCTCAGTCTGAGTCTTATCTCTCAGTCTGAGTCTCTAATCTTTCAGTCTGAGTCTCTAATCTCTAAGTCTGAGTCTCTAATCTCTCGGTCTGAGTCTCTAATCTCTCACTGTGGGTCTAATCTCTTAGTCTGAGTCTCTAATCTCTCAGTCTGAGTATCTAATCTCAGTCTGAATCTCTAATCTCATACTCTGAATCTCTAATCACCTAGACTGCACTTGCATTCTCCATCACCCTCTCACTAATCCTATTCGGTATTAATATCTATTTATAACTGTCCCATTATCAGCGAACTCTACCTAGCTCGCACATGCAGCTGTCAGCATCATATTTTTTATCTTGTTCGATTCGAAGTTTGTCAGAAAATGAGTGGCAGCCTGAATGCTTCTGCAAATATGGATTATTCAAAGCATTTGACCATGGCTTCGCCTGGGCCAGGGCCGTCGCTAAAAGGCTTCTATGTGTCAGATATGATCCTGGAGTTGACAAAAACTAGTCATCTTTTCTTGTACATGTAGCTTAAAATTAACTGTGTTCTCGTCCGAGTGTGTATGGTGCCTGATGATAAACTGCATTAGTTACTGCTAAATCATTGAGTCAGTTTTATTGCGCGAATGTACATATCGCTCAATGTACATTAACAGGCAGTCTATGGCATTGTGCTAACCATCCTCTTAGGGCCGGTTCACATTACCACAAGTAGCTCTTTGGATCACATATCACACAAATCAATCTGGGACCCACAGAGCTACAATTGTGAACCAGCCTTAATGCTGCATGGGTTAGTGATACTGTAAATGTATTTATATTTTCATTTTTATAGGTAGAGATGAGAGTTGAATCGAAGACACACTAAGGCAGGCAGATACTATGTAAGACACACTGACACTGAGGCAGACGGACAGGCAAACAGTCAAACGGACAGACAAACAGACAGACACAGTAGACAGACAGACAGACAGACACAGTAGACAAACAGACAGACAAACAGTCAGACAGACACAGTCGACAGACAGACAGACAGACAGACACAGTAGACAGACAGACAGACACAGTAGACAGACAGACAGACGAACGGCAGACAAACAGACAGACAGACAGACAGACGAACGGACAGACAGACAGACAGACGAACGGCAGACAGACAAACAGACAGACAGACAGACGAACGGCAGACAAACAGACAGACAGACAGACAGACGAACGGCAGACAAACAAACAGACAGACAGACAGACGAACGGCAGACAAACAGACAGACAGACAGACAGACGAACGGCAGACAAACAAACAGACAGACAGACAGACGAACGGCAGACAAACAGACAGACAGACAGACAGACAAACGGACAGACAGACAGACAGACAAGCAGACAGATAGACCATGCAATTATCTGATATTTAATATTGCTTTAGATAGACATGTACGATCGTACAAGAAATTAGTGCCAATAAAATTTTTAAACGCCAAAGGGTGTCTCTTGTTTTATTTAAGGGTTATAGCTTACAGATGTCAATAATTTGAGGTTTTTACACAGCAAATGTGTGTAGGTAAATACGCCTGTAGTGTAGAAATATTATTGCATGCGAAATCAGGTGGTGCAGAACAATCAAGTGGCAGTTTTACTCCAACTCCCCACTCTCTCCTCACCAGCCTAAGCTGAAGCCTTACGACACAAAATGCACCAACTCCAGGTGAGACGAATCAATTGGTGATTTGATCATTTGGTGCTGAAATTTGAGAAAAGCTGCATCACTGGTTCCTCTAAAGGGTGGAAACTTTAACATTTGTTGCTGCTGGGTGCATGTACATAATGAGCAGTGAGCATTGCACGAGTATGCATGACAAGAAATCGCGATAATACCGTAAGTCATTCTTCGTATAACTAGCCATTGCATGGATGCTGCTGAGGAAGTGTAGTAATTTCTATTCCTTCTTCCATGAGCAAGCTGTGTCATAAGTCCCCAGGAAGCGACACTCAAAGTTGACGTCTTATCAGTTTATTATGATCCCAATCAGACAGAGTGAGAGGGCGGGCATTGAAAGCGTATTTTTTTAGAAAAAAACCGACCATTTTTCTGAGTTGGGTCTACTGTACTTTTGACTGTCCCAAATTGACTGCCTAACCTAGCCCTAAACCTGACCTAAACCCCAACTCCAACCTAAACCCTAACCCCAACCCCAACCTAAAACCCAACCCCAATCTAACCTAAACCTAAACCACAACCTAAACCCCAACCCCAACCTAAATCATTGCCAGTCATAAGTCGGGGAAATGCTTCTGAGATTTCTAAGAAAGAATAGACAGGGTCACCATAGAACCACCGCGTACAATCTCGTGGGCATAGTAGAAGCCACCCTGGGCTGTACATTTAAACAGATTGATTGAGTGCCGCAGTTGCTGACAATTTTCTACATAAAAAATCCAACTGGGTGTTAAACATCGGCTACGCTTTCAACCGTGTCCTGAGCCACCAGCAGCCGGTGCCGTTGGCTCTGCACCACCAGCAGGCCCTGCAGACTGTAGCCCTCCTCCTCCTCCCCATCTTCATCATCATCATCATTTTCTTGCTCGCCACGGCCTCTCCGTCGGCGTCGCCTTCGCCTTAGCCGGTTGAGAATCCTGGCCCGCAGGCAGCAGCCAGTGGCGACGCCGATGACACACACGGCCGCGGGCAGGGTCAGGAGCAGCACGGATGGGTGGATCGGCAGCGATGGGAATTTGCGAGGAAGCAGGGCGATGGCGAGCGCCAGTAGGATGGCAAAACTGATCAGGCTGATCCAGATATACCGGCTGGCGATTGACAGCTCCTGACGGTCTGTGTCGCTCAGCTGAAGCTGACGATCCGAGCGAAGGAGTCGGCAGCGGGTCAGGCGGGTCAGGACCGATCCGAGCCGGGAGGTCGGCTTGGTGCGAGCACCGGCGCTGGCGCTGCTGGGGCTCTGCTGTAGTTTGGAGGAGGGTTAGTTGATGAAGAGGGCGGTTTCTATGGCTGAATGCGGCGGTGTGGGGCGGATCTAGCTAGGGATGGGGGCGGATCTAGCTAGGGATGGGGCGGATCCAGCTACGGATGGGGGCGGATCTAGCTAGGGATAGGGCGGATCTAGCTACGGATGGGGGCGGATGTAGCTAGGGATAGGGCGGATCCAGCTGGGGATGCGGCGGATCTAGCTACGGATGGGGGCGGATCTAGCTAGAGATGGGGCGGATCTAGCTAGGGATGGGGGCGGATCTAGCTACGGATGGGGGTGGATTCAGCTAGGGATGGGGGCGGATCTAGCTAGGGATGGGGGCGGATCTAGCTAGGGATGGGGCGGATCTAGCTAGGGATGGGGGCGGATCTAGCCAGGGATGGGGGCGGATCCAGCTGGGGATGGGGGCGGATCTAGCTAGGGATGGGGGCGGATCTAGCTAGGGATGGGGCGGATCTAGCTAGGGATGGGGGCGGATCTAGCTAGGGATGGGGGCGGATCTAGCCAGGGATGGGGGCGGATCTAGCTACGGATGGGGGCGGATCTAGCTACGGATGGGGGCGGATCTAGCTAGGGAGGGGTATTATGTCAGTAGATTCTGTCCTCGGGTCAAGACGCTGACACATCAGTCAGCTGAAGGACTAACAAGATACGCCACGCAGTCGCAGTTTGCCAATGCACTTACCTGTACCTTCACCTGTTCAACAATTAAATCAGCATTGCTTGCAGTCGTTGGTGGCGAGTTCAGATGCTCCATGACATTCAGCTTAGTGATGTGGCAGCAAAGAATCAGATTGCTAATGGAGAACTCTCTTATAGTGTATTGTGTATAGTGGAAATTTTCCTATCAATTTCCTATCATTCGCCTTGGGGCTAAGGAGGGTTCCCACCGTTTGTGTCTGTCTCTCTGTCTCTCTCTCCAGATGCCTACCCCTCCGTCTCTTTTCTCCCCTCTGATACGACAGAGCGGTGCAGTCAGCAGCGCATTTGCTAGATTCGCCACGCCACGTCCAAATGCACTGCCAGCGCATACCCCAGCCCTGGAGGTATGACAGCGCTGCTTCAGCCTGAGAGAGATGAGCTACTGAGCAATGCGACTCTGTCTCTGGCTGCCATGAGGCAAGCAAACATTCATGCTTTACAGTGCCGCATGGCAGATGAGAGTGAACTTATGGGAATGGATTTTTTTGCGACTCTGAGCTGACACGAGAGAGCGATACTGGACGGCAGACACTGAGGCAGACACTGAGGTAGACACTGAGACAGACACTGAGACAGACACTGAGACAGACACTGAGACAGACACTGAGACAGACACTGAGACAGACACTGAGACAGACACTGAGACAGACACTGAGACAGACACTGAGACAGACACTGAGACAGACACTGAGACAGACACTGAGACAGACACTGAGACAGACACTGAGACAGACACTGAGACAGACACTGAGACAGACACTGAGACACTGAGACAGACACTGAGACACTGAGACAGACACTGGGACACTGAGACAGACACTGAGACACTGAGACAGACACTGAGACACTGAGACAGACACTGAGACAGACACTGAGACAGACACTAAGACAGACACTGAGACAGACACTGAGACAGACACTGAGACAGACACTGAGACAGACACTGAGACAGACACTACATTGTCGAGTGATGGTCACAGGTCACAAACAGGCAATCCGCCCTATTTGAGTTCAGTAAGCTAAGATACGAGTTGATGGTTGGAAAACTGATTAGAAGGGATAGAATTGTGGAGGGGGTTGTTGGACAGCGCAGATTGACAGCTGGACGGAGACGTTGTCAGCAGCTATCTGTGCTCAGGTAGCAGCCAGGTACTGCATTTTTATCAGGAAGTTTGTTAAAGAAGGTGCTGTATTTTTGAACTTGTAGGTTCTTACCGCAGCTACAGAGTGTACGAAGCAGGCTGCATGTTATGCAAAGCCACTATGGCTCTTTTTTCTATGGCTGCATGCAGCCCCGGCTTTACGCCCAAGTTACACTTGAACCCATTTTTTCTCTTGTCTGTCTCTCCGATAGGTTTCATAGCCAGTTTTTTTATCAGAGATTCTAAGCAGTGCCGACAATTTGATTGACAGTCTCGCTTTGCTGGCTTTGCTTTTGTACCTTTTCTGTCGCAGTTATTGGCTAGAGAGGCTGAATCAGCTGCGCTGTGGGAGAGAGAGACTGACTGGAAGGTAAGAGGGAGAGGGGGAGACTGGAGGGGAAAGATGGAGATGGTTATAGACTGGAGGAGGGTAAGAAGGAGAGGGTTAGACGGAAGAGTAAGAGGGAGAGGGAACATTGGAGAGTAAGAGAGAGAGAGAGGGGAGACTGGAGGGTAAGAGGGAAGACTGGAGGGTAAGAGGGGAGACTGGAGGGTAAGAGGGGAGACTGGAGGGTAAAAGGGGAGACTGGAGGGTAAGAGGGGAGACTGGAGGGTAAGAGGGGAGACTGGAGGGTAAGAGGGGAGACTGGAGGGTAAGAGGGGAGACTGGAGGGTAAGAGGGGAGACTAAAGGGTAAGAAAGGAGACTGGAGGGTAAGAGGGGAGACTGAAGGGTAAGAGGGGAGACTGGAGGGTAAGAGGGGAGACTGGGGAGACTGGAGGGTAAGAGGGGAGACTGGAGGGTAAGAGGGGAGACTGGAGGGTAAGAGGGGAGACTAAAGGGTAAGAAAGGAGACTGGAGGGTAAGAGGGGAGACTGAAGGGTAAGAGGGGAGACTGGAGGGTAAGAGGGGAGACTGGAGGGTAAGAGGGGAGACTGGAGGGTAAGAGGGGAGACTAAAGGGTAAGAAAGGAGACTGGAGGGTAAGAAGGGAGACTGGAGGGTAAAAGGGGAGACTGGAGGGTAAGAGGGGAGACTGAAGGGTAAGAGGGGAGACTGGAGGGTAAGAGGGGAGACTGGAGGGTAAGAGGGGAGACTAAAGGGTAAGAGGGGAGACTAAAGGGTAAGAAAGGAGACTGGAGGGTAAGAGGGGAGACTGGAGGGTAAGAGGGGAGACTGGAGGGTAAGAGGGGAGACTGGAGGGTAAGAGGGGAGACTGGAGGGTAAGAGGGGAGACTGGAGGGTAAGAGGGGAGACTAAAGGGTAAGAGGGGAGACTAAAGGGTAAGAAAGGAGACTGGAGGGTAAGAGGGGAGACTGGAGGGTAAGAGGGGAGACTGGAGGGTAAGAGGGGAGACTGGAGGGTAAGAGGGGAGACTGGAGGGTAAGAGGGGAGACTGGAGGGTAAGAAGGGAGACTGGAGGGTAAGAGGGGAGACTGGAGGGTAAGAGGGGAGACTGGAGGGTAAGAGGGGAGACTGGAGGGTAAGAGGGGAGACTGGAGGGTAGGAGGGAAGTGCGGAAGAGTTTTAACTATTTGTAGTGAGCTTAGTGAATGAACAGCTCTCATTATTTATTTTCTACATTTAATTTTCTCTAACTTTTTCTGTGACATTACTGGCAGTAGCACTTTAGACAAGCATATTAACTACAACCATTATGCATTATGCGATGCCGGCCGCAAATCAGTAAAAGTTTCGGCAAAAGTAATCTTCTAATCTCTTCAAGTGATTTTTCCCGACGATTTTGTCTATGGCAAAACCACATTGATTCAACGAGTGTTTCGAAGTTTGTTTCTGTAGAGTTGCAAATCAATCTGAGACGAAATTCGCAAGTCGGAAAGATGAGATTTTAAGAATTTTGTTGGTCAACCTGTCACAGATTAGCAATTGATTTATAATCCGAAATTTGGCTAATCCGATTGAGCAGCAATCAACTCAATCAGGCTAAGCATTCAGCACCCAGCGGGAAATCCTTTCGGCCTTTAATTCTCAAATTGCCCATAATCTCGATAAAATCCTGCATATCTCGTTAAGTGCCGTAGGGATCAGGAAGGGATTAAGTAGGAAAATTCGACTACTATGCAGTCAATTCAATTAGCTTCATCAGCGCGGCAGCTGGACAGTGGACAGTTATTAATTAGCGAAGTTCTTGCAATTTAATAATAACAGAAAATAATATTTTTTTTTCAGAGGCCTCGTCAATAAGGTCAATACGCTGGGACTACTGCAGGCTTCACATTTTCCATTCTTTAGAAAAAGTTTCGAACTTGTGAATTATGATTATCATTGCGTCACTGATTCATGATTATCAATGCGTCACTGAATCATGATTATCAATGTGTCACTGATTCATGATTATCAATGCGTCACTGAATCATGATTATCAATGCGTCACTGATTCATGATTATCAATGCGTCACTGAATCATGATTATCAATGCGTCACTGATTCATGATTATCAATGCGTCACTGATTCATGATTATCAATGTGTCACTGATCACTGATTCATGATTATCAATGCGTCACTGATCACAGATTCATGATTATCAATGCGGCACTGATTCATGATTATCAATGCGTCACTGATTCATGATTATCAATGCGTCACTGATTCATGATTATCAATGCGTCACTGATCACTGATTCATGATTATCAATGCGTCACTGATCACAGATTCATGATTATCAATGCGTCACTGATCACAGATTCATGATTATCAATGCGTCACTGATTCATGATTATCAATGCGTCACTGATTCATGATTATCAATGTGTCACTGATCACTGATTCATGATTATCAATGCGTCACTGATCACAGATTCATGATTATCAATGCGTCACTGATCACAGATTCATGATTATCAATGCGTCACTGATCCATGATTATCAATGCGTGACTGATTCATGATTATCAATGCGTCACTGATTCATGATTATCAATGTGTCACTGATCACTGATTCATGATTATCAATGCGTCACTGATCACAGATTCATGATTATCAATGCGGCACTGATTCATGATTATCAATGCGTCACTGATTCATGATTATCAATGCGTCACTGATCACAGATTCATGATTATCAATGCGGCACTGATTCATGATTATCAATGCGTCACTGATCACAGATTCATGATTATCAATGCGTCACTGATCACTGATTCATGATTATCAATGCGTCACTGATTCATGATTATCAATGCGTCACTGATTCATGATTATCAATGCGTCACTGATCCATGATTATCAATGCGTCACTGATTCATGATTATCAATGCGGCACTGATTCATGATTATCAATGCGTCACTGATTCATGATTATCAATGCGTCACTGATTCATGATTATCAATGCGTCACTGATTCATGATTATCAATGCGTCACTGATCCATGATTATCAATGCGTCACTGATTCATGATTATCAATGCGGCACTGATTCATGATTATCAATGTGTCACTGATCACTGATTCATGATTATCAATGTGTCACTGAATCATGATTATCATTGTGTCACTGATCACTGATTCATGATTATCAATGTGTCACTGAATCATGATTATCATTGTGTCACTGATTCATGATTATCAATGTGTCACTGATCACTGATTCATGATTATCAATGTGTCACTGAATCATGATTATCATTGTGTCACTGATTCATGATTGTCAGTGACATGTTAATAATCATAGTGACCCAGAAGCTGTTAAATAAATATGTCAGTAACGTTGATGACGTGACGATTGAAAACTTTTTTTTCTTAAAATAGCGTTTTTAGCAGGACTTATATCCTGCTCGGAGAAATTCAATCCAACATCCATTAGCGCCAATTCTAATCTCGCAGAGTCCAGCACAGCTCAATTAAAGCTGCGGAACTTGAAGTGGCTTAGTTGGATTCTTGTTGCTTAGGTCATTGCAGCCGCATCCTTGATGTAACCCTATTATCCAAGCATTTTTCCATGCAGTGCTCCGACAGAGCTGTCCAATAACAGCGGCCGAAGCTATCGGGAAAACTGCCTGCTGCGAGCATATATAAAACTGCCCAGCAACTGACGCGGAACCGGGTACCGCTTTGCAGACCATTGCGAAAGGAAAGTCTCACCCCCGTAAACCTTGAATTGAACGGCCTTAGAGAAAATGGAAGTTGCTTCCAGATCCGTCAGGCTATTTCTGCTTTTAGCTTTAGTCGGCGTCTTCGCGGATGCTGCTGTCGCACCTTCGGCTGGCTCTAAACTGCTTGAGCAGTGCTGGCGACCCAATATGAGACATCGTTCACCGGCCGAGTTCAGAGACTGCGCCATCCGTATGCTGCTGAGCCACCGTCAGCGTCGCGGCAGCTTCAGCTTTGTCTCTCCGCTGCTCCGCAACCTGCACCACGTGCGCCTGCAGCCTGAGCAGCCTCAGAACTACGGAACAGGCAGCAGCTCAGCCTATGGACCCAGTGTGATGCGGTTCGGCTGATCAAACAAGCAGCGATTGTGCGAAACATGTTTCAGAGACTGAAACTTTTTGAAACTCGACCAGAAATTGACCCCCCCCTCAGAAACTTGTAGCCACTCTGAATGAGAATCTCAAAGTGTTAAAATTTCGAGACCCAAACAGCTGATGTCTCAGATCGAGGCGGTTGGCTCTTGACGAAATATATTGTTAAAGAAAAGCCTATTGCCGATTTCAATTTAACTGTCTGCCTTTGTGTCTGCCTTTCTGTCTGTCTCAGTGTCTACTTTAGTGTCTGTCTTAGTGTCTGTCTTATTATCGATTTAAGTGTCTGCCTTAGTGTCTGCCTTAGTGCCTGTCTTAGTGTCTTTCTCAGTTTCAGTCTCAGTGTCTGTCTCAGTGTCTGTCTCAGTGTCTCTTAGTGTCTGCCTTAGTGTCTGTCTCAGTGTCTGTCTCAGTGTCTGTCTCAGTGTCTGTCTCAGTGTCTGTCTTAGTGTCTGTCTCAGTGTCTGTCTCAGTGTCTGTCTCAGTGTCTGTCTCAGTGTCTGTCTTAGTGTCTGTCTCAGTGTCTGTCTCAGTGTCTGTCTCAGTGTCTGTCTCAGTTTCTGTTTCAGTGTCTGTCTTGGTGTCTGTCTCAGTGTCTGTCTCAGTGTCTGTCTCAGTGTCTGTCTCAGTGTCTGTCTTAGTGTCTGTCTTAGTATCTGTCTTTGTGTCTGTCTCAGTGTCTGCCTCAGTGCCTGCCTCAGTGCCTGTCTCAGTGTCTGCTTTAGTGTCTGTCTCAGTGTCTGTCTCAGTGTCTGCCTTAGTGTCTGTCTCAGTGTCTGTCTCAGTGTCTGCCTTAGTGTCTGTCTCAGTGTCTGCTTTAGTGTCTGTCTGTCTTCCTATCCTAGCGTGTAATTTTGAACAGCCCATGATGGCAAACAGTGCACAGGCCACAACTATGTGTAGGTTATCATGACTATCTGACCTGTCTGAATGAAGCCAACAGCAGTGCAGACGCTAACCCTATGAGCAGTTGAACTTCGAACTACTCAGGCTGGTGAGCGTGTACTTCTGGTTGGGGATATTTGTTTAAACTGTAGCAATATCCTGGATAAACTTTTGTTAACTAAAGAACAAACAGGACGTAAGTAAAGAGACATCAGGATGGGACCTACATCAGAATAAGAGTGCATCCTTTTCTTATCCGAGATGAATGTACTTTGCGATACTGGAGTTTTTGGCATCCTTTAAACTGTTGCTGTTTTTTAGATTACCTTCAATTACGTTATATTGAAAATGAGCTTTGTACTACTCTTGAGAATATCACACCTGAGAATATCACACTTAAGAATATCACACCTGAGAATATCACACCTGAGAATAACACACCTGAGAATATCACACCTGAGAATATCACACCTGAGAATATCACACCTAAGAATATCACACTTGAGAATACCACACCTGAGAATTTCAAACCTGAGAATGTCACATCTAAGAATATCACACCTGAGAATGTCACACCTGAGAATATCACCACCTGAGAATATCAAACATGAGAGTATCACACCTGAGAATATCACAATATCACACCTGAGAATATACACACCTGAGAACACACAGACCTGGGAATATCACACCTGTGAATATCACATCTGAGAAAATCACACCTAAGAATATCACACCTGAGAATATCACCACCTGAGAATATCTAACATGAGAGTATCACACCTGAGATATCCCACCTGAGAATATCACACCTGAGGATATCGCACATGAGAGTATCACACCTGAGAATATCACACCTGAGAGTATCACACCAGAGAATATCACACCTAAGAATATCACACCCGAGAATATCACACCTAAGAATATTACACCTGAGAATATCACATCTAAGAATATCACATCTGAGAATATCACACCTAAGAATATCACACCTGAGAATATCACACCTGAGGATATCGCACATGAGAGTATCACACCTGAGAATATCACACCTGAGAATATCGCACATGAGAGTATCACACCTGAGAATATCACACCTGAGAGTATCACACCTGAGAATATCACACCCGAGAATATCACACCTAAGAATATCACACCTGAGAATATCACATTTAAGAATATCACATCTGAGAATATCACACCTAAGAATATCACACCTGAGAATATCCCACCTGAGAATATAACACCTGAGAATATCACATCTGAGAATATCACACCTAAGAATATCACACCTGAGAATATCACACCTGAGGATATTATACCTGAGGATATTACTGTAGTGAGTGAAACGAGGCTAGACTGCTTGTTGTAGTCGATAGTTGCCGAAAGGTTGCAGGCGAGAATAATAGCGAACAGTATTTATTGAATTATTGAGCTGAGTCAGAATGGTGGCTAAAGTCGCACCATGCACATTTGATATTGTACGCATAAGGGTTGAGCTAGCAGAGTCACGCGGCGCAGCCGCTAACAACCCCCCAACACACACACGATAGTAGGCGCTGCCTACAATTACAACTGAGAATATACACACCTGAGAACACACAGACCTGGGGCCCGTGCTATAGAATACTCTTAACTCCTAAATCCTTAAGAGTGTCCTAACTCCTAGCTCCTAGCTGGCTTTTCTGTGCTATAGAATCAAGAGTAAATTTTAAGAGCTAGGAGGCTCCTTAAGGACGTTAGGAGACTCCTGGGTGAATTTAGGAGAACTCATTAAGGTCCGTGGCATGCTATAGAATTAGGAGAGGAAGTCTAGGAGCTAGGAGCTAGGAGCTGGCTTTTAGGAGTCATTCTAGGAGCGTGTGTCCTATAGAATCACAGATACTAGAACAACTAGATACTAGTTGTTCTAGTATCTGTGTATAGAATGAGAAAATTTCGCTCCTAACTCTTGACTCCTAAGCAAGAGTTCAAGGGCCAATTTTCACTCTTAGACAAGCTAGGATTATAATGTTTTCGGACAGCGAATCGGATTCTGATGAGGAAGGAGTCAATGATAGACGCCGTCGACAATTTAAGGCAAGAATTAATATTTTTGAAGAAGATACAGCCGAGAGTGCTATGCGTTTTAGACTTAACGATATCCAGCTTTCAAGCCTAACAGATAGAATTCGACACAGAATCGAACATCCAACATCAGTGTGTCCTAACAAATTCCAACATTCCAATATCACGTCTTGCCACATAGCAATCTTCGCATTCTTAGTTATGGTTGTACTAAACGCACCAAAGAGAACCTCTTTGCGTGCAGCGACGGCTCTCACAAATGATATTTTTTGAGCAATTTGCATTTTCACTCCTGAGATTCAATCCTTAAGGACCGTAAATTTAGGATTGTGATATAGCACACAATTCTCTATCATCCTTAAACGATTGCGCAACACTCCTTGAACACACCCCCACTCCTAGGCTGCACTCCTTGCAAGAACTCCTAGCTCCTAACTCTTAACTCCTGAAATCTATAGCACACAAAATTCAATCACTCCTTGTCAAGAGTACTCTTGAGTCCTAGCTCCTAACTCCTAACTCCTGATTCTATAGCACGGGCCCCTGAGAATATCACACCTGATAATATCACGCCTGATAATATCGAACCTAAGAACCTAAGTCAGGTTTATTTGAACTTGACTAAACAGACTGTTCAGTAACATAATAAAAGAACATAATTAGGTGAGGTTAATAAAATAAATTTTAGCGATAGCGAAACGCTACCACCCCAACCACAACAAATTGGGCGCGGCCTGTCTGCTCACTCGGGTGCTAAAATCATTGCAATTATAAAGTAGCTATTTCAAGCACGTTTTATTGATAATTAACTGGGCTAAATTGAGCCTAATTGCCTCGTGCACTGAAAACCTGGCGCGGCTAATTTGCGCCCCAGGAGGGCCCACCAAACTCCCCCACCCCTAAGCCCCACAAACTGCGACTTTTTCTGATTGGTCAATTAATTAATTAATTATATAAAGTCTGACGCCATCGTGCACCTGTTTTGCAACAGCATATAAACTGGATGCGTTGCATCAGATCTGGCAGACAATTTCTACTAATTTGACTGTACATCGATTTCAATCAGTCCAAAAAGACGAAGTCGCTTATTCGAAAATGTCTTGTCTCGTACGCAAAGTTCTATTGGTCTCTGCTCTGCTAAGCGTTTGTGTGGTCAACAGGTTTGCTTTTGGTAAGAGCTCGGTTCTCTTTTGTGCGTTACTCTGAGTAGCTGAAAGTGGAAACTGGAAATAAGTGCGAGTAGATGGGGTCGAGAGGGAGAATAGAGTAGATACGAGAGTGGGTTGAGAGTAGATACGTGAGGGTTGAGAGTAGACGCGAGAGTGTTGATAGTAGATACGAATGGGTTGAGAGTAGATACGAGATTCTTGAAAGTAGATGCGAGTGCGTTGAGAGTAGATACAAGAGGGTTGAGAGTAGATACGTGAGGGTTGAGAGTAGATACGTGAGGGTTGAGAGTAGATACGGGAAGGACTGTGGAGAGTAGATAAGAAAGGGAATGGTGAGATTAGATACGAGAAGGACTGTTGAGATTAGATGCGAGAGGGAATGGTGAGATTAGATGCGAGAGGAATTGGTGAGATTAGATGCGGGAGAGATGCGACCACAACCATCACCCCCGCACCCCAAATTTGCAGGCCTACCAAACCTGCCTGACAAATTTTTCGACTGCATCTGCGAGGTGGAATCGAACTGCAACCCAAGAATTGGCTGCGTTAACGACCCCGTGACCCTGTCCTGCGGACCGTACCAGATCAAGGAGGTTTACTGGCAGGATGCTTCAGAGATTGCCAAAGAGTCCATCGGTGGAAGTGAGTATTTGTCATATTTAGCTGTTTTGTTGTTAAGACATTGTGCTGTCAATAAGTGCTGTTCCTCTGTGGTGAGTGATGGATGGTTCACCCCTGATGTGAGTGATGCTTCACACCTGATGCGAGTGATGCTTCACACCTGATGCGAGTGTGATGCTTCACACCTGATGCGAGTGATGCTTCACACCTGATGCGAGTGTGATGCTTCACACCTGATGTGAGTGATGCTTCATACCTGATGCGAGTGATGCTTCATACCTGATGCGAGTGATGCTTCACACCTGATGCGAGTGATGCTTCACACCTGATGCGAGTGATGCTTCACACCTGATGCGAGTGATGCTTCACACCTGATGCGAGTGATGCTTCACACCTGATGCGAGTGATGCTTCACACCTGATGCGAGTGATGCTTCATACCTGATGCGAGTGATGCTTCACACCTGATGCGAGTGATGCTTCACACCTGATGCGAGTGATGCTTCACACCTGATGCGAGTGATGCTTCACACCTGATGCGAGTGATGCTTCAAACTTGCTTCGGCTCTTGACTCTTTCAGACTGGATGAACTGCGTCACCGGAGCTGACAACATGAGCTGCTCAAAGAAGGTCATGCTCAACTATTTCCAAAGATACGGCAGGTACTGCACCGGTGGACGGGAGCCCACGATTGAGGTGAGCATACTTTGTTTACGTAGATATTTGCTCATTGTTTAGATTATAATTTATAGAAAACTGTAGAAATGACAAAAGTCGCCGTGCCTCCACAGGACTACGCCAGAATCCACAACGGAGGTCCGCAGGGCTGCAGACTGCAGCGCACCGTGAGCTACTGGGCCAAGGTGTCCCGCTGCCTGGGCTGAAGTACCGCGACGAGGACTTTGAGAAAATTCAAACAATTTTTTATTGGCCTGGCCACTCTCTGACTGCAGTAATTCTATGCAAGTGAATACCAAGGTTTTAATTAATTTGTTTTATTACTGCATGCAGGTGTACTATCAAATATACTCGACAGAATTTACATAGACGCCAACAATAGTGCATCAAATTTATAAAGCCAATATTCGACTTGTTCTACTTTAAGTAAGCTAGAATAGACCTAGAAACTGGAGACTGGCCCAGATACTGAGGATCTGGGAGGCTGGTGAACCAGCAACTGAGGATCTGGGAGGCTGGCCCAGCAACTGGGGATCTGGGAGGCTAGTTCAGCAACTGACACTCTGAGAGGCTGGCCCAGCAACTGAGGATCTGGGAGTTTCCTCAATGCCGTGCATCAGTACCATATATACCAGTCTGCAGGCCATAGACACTGCTGCCTAGAGACGTACCTTCGATCGAGATAAGACTCTGGTCATAGACAAAAGTACAACCAAGGACTGCATGATGGATTGGTGTGTGCAAAAATTTACTGCTTTCGATGGTTGTGTGAACAAGCCTTTGACTTTGTATAATCGGGTCCTTACCACGTACTTCTAATATCGCATGAAATGGGGGCTTTACCATGGACAAACTGACGTGCGAGAATAATCGTTTCAAATCTAAGCTAACTAACTACAAGATAAACTAAATAACTTACAAACCACTTTAAAGCTCACTTTCAGGGAGTTTATTGACATAGATTTTATTTTGCGGGATTTAATCGATCACTTTCCCGGACATATTGCAATGATTGTTGTATGTATCTAAATAAGCGAGCTTCTCTCTTCTCTTCCATCGTGACTCGAGAAATTTCTTAATGAAATTTTGTCTATGGTAAGAATGTGGGGCTTCGCCCCCACACCCCTATCCCCAACTTCAACCATAGACATACAAGTATGGCTCCGGGATTTATCTGAATACATCCCGCAAAATTAAAGTAGTTTAAATAAGATATTCTATGGGTTTGAGGTCGGTATGTGATTAAGTGAAATACCGACCGAAAAACGCATAGAATATCTTATACTTAAACAAAATTCCAAGCAGCGGTGTTTGAATACCTTATGCTCGTACCTCGTAAATTTTACTCAAACGCTATGCTCGCGCGAGGTACGCGTAGAAGAGCTTGCTATCAAAAGTTTCATAAGGGTTCAGGAGGACACGCGCAACTAGTCAGCCAACTAGTAAATATTATTTGCTCTGAGTGTGCACTCCGACACTCCATATCTCTGACGCTTCATATCTCCGACACTTCATATCTCCGACACTTCATATCTCCGACACTTCATATCTCCGACACTTCATATCTCCGACACTTCATATCTCCGACACTTCATATCTCCGACACTTCATATCTCCGACACTTCATATCTCGGACACTTCATATCCCCGACACTTCATATCTCCGACACTTCATATCTCCGACACTTCATATCTCGGACACTTCATATCCCCGACACTTCATATCTCCGACACTTCATATCTCCGACACTTCATATCTCGGACACTTCATATCTCCGACACTTCATATCTCAGACACTTCATATCTCCGACACTTCATATCTCCGACACTTCATACCTCCCACACTTCATACCTCCCACACTTCATAGCTCCGACACTTCATATCTCCGACAACCTTTATAACTTCGACACTTTTTATCTGCATGGACACTTTCCGAGTCTTGGGGGCTTGGCCTCATGAGGGAGGGGGGGGGTGAATCCGCATGTCAAGCCCCAAGTGAAAATAGCCGCGCACCGAATCAAAGCAGCCGCATTTTATCTGTTTATCGATTCGTTTGACTTGCACTGCAGTCACCTTGCGGAGTCGTTAAAGCTACTATCGCGGATCAACGGCCAACTGGAACTCGAAAACAAAACATGCTGATAGCCTCCAGCTGTGTTCTAATTTATGGCATCCCTGCTTTTCCTGTGGACTTCTTATCAACTCTTATCTTGGTGACCAGCAGAAACAGTCCCGACTCGAAAATATGTTGATTTCCTCCGGTTGCATATAAGTAGTTTCAACATCAAATTAACGGTTTGATCTAAAATGACAAAGTTTCACAACCTAAATCGGCAGAAACGCATTCCAATGTCTTCTATGCAGGGAGTTCTGCTAATCACCGCACTGCTGGCCGGCTGCTTTGCCAACAGATTCGCACTCGGTGAGCTTGACGTTCAACTGATTCTTTCTGCATTATTATGGCATTTTTACTGCGGAAATGAGAATACCCACCGCACCCCAACTCTGCAGGCCTACCAGACTTGCCTGACAAATTTTTCCGCTGCATCTGCAAGATCGAATCGAACTGCAACCCCAGCATTGGCTGCGTGAACGACCCCGTGACCCTGTCCTGCGGGCCGTACCAGATCAAGGAGGCTTACTGGCAGGATGCTTCGGAGTTTGCCGGGGAGCACATTGGTGGAGGTTGGTATAATTGGTCCAATTGGGTTAAGGCTTTTCACTGCTTTCAACTCTTCAAAAAACTTTCTCACTTCATAACTCTCAGGCTGGAAGACCTGTACCACAGGAGCCGACAACATGAGCTGCTCAAAGAAGGTCATGCTCAACTATTTCCAAAGATACGGCAGGTACTGCACCGGTGGACGGGAGCCCACAATTGAGGTGAGCATTCTTTGCAATTTGATTGTGGTTATGTACTACATGTAATTATTTAGATTATAGTTTATAGAAAAGTGTGGAAATTGCAAAACTCGCCGTGTGCTTCAACAGGACTACGCCAGAATCCACAACGGAGGTCCGCACGGCTGCAGACACTCCAGCACGGATGGCTATTGGGCCAAGGTGTCCCGCTGCCTGGGCTGAAGTAACACCGCTTGTGACTTTTTGAGCAAATAACTTTTTATTAACTTTCTGCTGATTTACCTGATTTTCTTATTTGTCTGATTTTTAACCGAATGCTTCAATACCGCAAATTATTCCAATAAATTCCAAAATTATGAAAACATCCAGCATATACATTAATTAACACTGCACAAACTCATTCTCTTGTATTTAAACTATTTTAAGTAGCCGAAGAACTTTAAAACACTTTGAAAATTCATTTAAGCAAGGAATTGGCCCCAGCAACTGAGGATCTGGGAGGCTGGCCCAGCAACTGAGGATCTGGGAGAGCCAGAACAAACCCCAGCAACTGAGGATCTGGGAGAGCCAGAACAAACCCCAGCAACTGAGGATCTGGGAGAGCCAGAACAAACCCCAGCAACTGAGGATCTGGGAGAGCCAGAACAAACCCCATCAACTGAGGATCTGAGAGAGCCAGAACAAACCCCAGCAACTGAGGATCTGGGAGAGCCAGAACAAACCCCAGCAACTGAGGATCTGGGAGAGCCAGAACAAACCCCAGCAATTGAGGATCTGGGAGAGCCAGAACAAACCCCAGCAACTGAGGATCTGGGAGAGCCAGAACAAACCCCAGCAACTGAGGATCTGGGAGAGCCAGAACAAACCCCAGCAACTGAGGATCTGAGAGAGCCAGAACAAACCCCAGCAACTGAGGATCTGGGAGAGCCAGAACAAACCCCAGCAACTGAGGATCTGGGAGAGCCAGAACAAACCCCAGCAACTGAGGATCTGGGAGAGCCAGAACAAACCCCAGCAACTGAGGATCTGGGAGAGCCAGAACAAACCCCAGCAACTGAGGATCTGGGAGAGCCAGAACAAACCCCAGCAACTGAGGATCTGGGAGAGCCAGAACAAACCCCAGCAACTGAGGATCTGGGAGAGCCAGAACAAACCCCAGCAACTGAGGATCTGGGAGAGCCAGAACAAACCCCAGCAACTGAGGATCTGGGAGAGCCAGAACAAACCCCAGCAACTGAGGATCTGGGAGAGCCAGAACAAACCCCAGCAACTTTGGATCTGGGAGAGCCAGAACAAACCCCAGCAACTGAGGATCTGGGAGAGCCAGAACAAACCCCAGCAACTGAGGATCTGGGAGAGCCAGAACAAACCCCAGCAACTGAGGATCTGGGAGAGCCAGAACAAACCCCAGCAACTGAGGATCTGAGAGAGCCAGAACAAACTCCAGCAACTGAGGATCTGGGAGAGCCAGAACAAACCCCAGCAACTGAGGATCTGGGAGAGCCAGAACAAACCCCAGCAACTGAGGATCTGGGAGAGCCAGAACAAACCCCAGCAACTGAGGATCTGAGAGAGCCAGACCAAACCCCAGCAACTGAGGATCTGGGAGAGCCAGAACAAACTCCAGCAACTGAGGATCTGGGAGAGCCAGAACAAACCCCAGCAACTGAGGATCTGGGAGAGCCAGAACAAACCCCAGCAACTGAGGATCTGAGAGAGCCAGAACAAACCCCAGCAACTGAGGATCTGGGAGAGCCAGAACAAACCCCAGCAACTGAGGATCTGGGAGAGCCAGAACAAACCCCAGCAACTGAGGATCTGGGAGAGCCAGAACAAACCCCAGCAACTGAGGATCTGAGAGAGCCAGAACAAACCCCAGCAACTGAGGATCTGGGAGAGCCAGAACAAACCCCAGCAACTGAGGATCTGGGAGAGCCAGAACAAACCCCAGCAACTGAGGATCTGGGAGAGCCAGAACAAACCCCAGCAACTGAGGATCTGAGAGAGCCAGAACAAACCCCAGCAACTGAGAATATGGGAGAGCCAGAACAAACCCCAGCAACTGAGGATCCGGGAGAGCCAGAACAAACCCCAGCAACTGAGGATCTGGGAGAGCCAGAACAAACCCCAGCAACTGAGGATCTGGGAGAGCCAGAACAAACCCCAGCAACTGAGGATCTGAGAGAGCCAGAACAAACCCCAGCAACTGAGGATCTGGGAGAGCCAGAACAAACCCCAGCAACTGAGGATCTGGGAGAGCCAGAACAAACCCCAGCAACTGAGGATCTGGGAGAGCCAGAACAAACCCCAGCAACTGAGGATCTGAGAGAGCCAGAACAAACCCCAGCAACTGAGGATCTGGGAGAGCCAGAACAAACCCCAGCAACTGAGGATCTGAGAGAGCCAGAACAAACCCCAGCAACTGAGGATCTGGGAGAGCCAGAACAAACCCCAGCAACTGAGGATCTGGGAGAGCCAGAACAAACCCCAGCAATTGAGGATCTGGTAGAGCCAGAACAAACCCCAGCAACTGAGGATCTGAGAGAGCCAGAACAAACCCCAGCAACTGAGGATCTGGGAGAGCCAGAAAAAACCCCAGCAACTGAGGATCTGGGAGAGCCAGAACAAACCCCAGCAACTGAGGATCTGGGAGAGCCAGACCAAACCCCAGCAACTGAGGATCTGGGAGAGCCAGAACAAACCCCAGCAACTGAGGATCTGGGAGAGCCAGAACAAACCCCAGCAACTGAGGATCTGGGAGAGCCAGAACAAACCCCAGCAACTGAGGATCTGAGAGAGCCAGAACAAACCCCAGCAACTGCGGATCTGGGAGAGCCAGACCAGTTGCACTCAAAATAACGAAGGCCG
>NIVC01001001.1:152500-322500 GCA_002269645.1 Macrostomum lignano
ATCTCTCACCTCGTCCATCTCCATCGCAACAGCCCAGTCTGCCGATTGCGCGGCGAATAACTTTGCGAGTAATTTCCACATTCAAAGCGTGAGTGAATGGCAGATTCAGTTTGAACAGATGCGGCCCGGTTCCTTTTAGCTCTTTGTAGCACTCGCGTAGCAGAGCCTAAACATATTTTACAATGCAAAGATAGGTAAAAACGGCCCTTTTAAGTACGCTCAAAACTTCAAAGTTCGAATCTACATGAGTTCGAATCTACATGAGTTCCAATCTATATGAGCTCGAATCTGCATGAGCTCGAATCTACATGAGCTCCAATCTGCATGAGCTCGAATCTACATGAGCTCCAATCTACATGAGTTTGAATCTATATGAGCTCGAATCTACATGAGTTCGAATCTACATGAGCTCGAATCTACATGAGCTCCAATCTACATGAGTTCGAATCTACATGAGCTCCAATCTACATGAGTTCGAATCTATATGAGTTCGAATCTACATGAGCTCGAATCTACATGAGCTCCAATCTACATGAGTTCGAATCTACATGAGCTCCAATCTACATGAGTTCGAATCTATATGAGTTCGAATCTACATGAGTTCGAATCTATATGAGTTCGAATCTACATGAGTTCGAATCTACATGAGTTCGAATCTATATGAGTTCGAATCTACATGAGTTCGAATCTACATGAGTTCGAATCTATATGAGTTCGAATCTACATGAGTTCGAATCTACATGAGTTCGAATCTATATGAGTTCGAATCTACATGAGCTCGAATCTTCATGAGTTCGAATCTACATGAGCTCCAATCTACATGAGTTCGAATCTACATGAGCTCCAATCTACATGAACCCGAATCTACATGAGCTCGAATCTTCATCAGCATAAGACTTCACACGTTCGAAGCCTTATTTTGTCGAAAACGTCTTACCAGAATCACATACGCTAGCTTAAAAAACTTACAACACAAATGCTTTCAAGTTCAACGCTTTAAGAAACATCGGGTCTTTCTTTATCAACTCACCCGAGACTCCGCCGGGTCCATCGGCAAGCCTGACTTGCCAGAACCGCCGCTTCCACTGCTGCCTCCGCCTCCACCGCCACCAGAAGCGACAACCTCCTCGCCAGCCACCGTCGGCATACTCAGAATCGAACCGAAGCATCTAACAGTCGAAGCACCGCTGCCCAGATCTTCTTCGCTGTCGTCGGCTGCTCCTGCCGCTGGCAATTCGCCGACAATGGCATCTCCGGCGTCAACAACATCAGAGGGAGGCGGAGGCTGTGATGATGGAGACGACAGATCCAACTGACGCCGGGGCATGACAGTCAGCTGGATCTGACGCTGATGCTTCTTCTGACTGGTTGGTGGCTGCTGTTGCTGTTGAATCTTGATCGGATGCTGGATATGCAGGAGCTCGTCAGCCGCCACTGCTAAGCAATTGTTAAGGCTCGAGTCTACGCCAACTGTGGATGAGTCATCTTCAACGCTAAGCTGCTCGTCATCAAGATGCTGAGCATCGGTGCTGGGCCTCTGCTGTTGCTGCTGTCGATGAGGCCGCTTTCTACAGCGTCGTTTAGCAATGGGAATGATTGACGGCCGCGACTGAGGCGATGAGGCCACTGATGAGGCAGTAGCAGATTTGGTTGTAGCTGGCAGATTTGGAGACTGGCGCTGCTGATGAAGCTGATGAAGCTGAAGATGGTGAGATGGCAGCGGTACAGTGGAATCAGCACTGCTTGACGATGTTGTCGGAGCTGCAGCGGCTGCGGCAGCGGCGGCGGCTGCTGAGGCGGCAGTAGGACAGGGGCCATTGTGCATCTCGTAGAACTGGCACACTGTGTCTAGGGACGGCCGCATGGCTTCAACAGCGTGCAGGTAGACTTGGCCAATGAGGCGCATGCAGGTGACCACGTCTTTCAGGGGCATGCGATCGATCAGCAGGGTGAGGTTGCTCAGGGTGCACTCGAACAGCGTTAGGGGCGGCAGCAGGTTGCTGGCGCCTGGGGCCAGGGAGGCCGGCAGGAGGGTCGGCAGTGCCTGGCAGGACATTGCTGCTGCTGCTTGTTGCTGCTTTTAGGAGCCGGCTTCTGGGAGTTGCTGTTGCTGTGCAGAGCGAGTGGCGATCTGGAACTGCGGGAGGGGGGCAATCTGTCTGTCTGTCTGTCTGTTTGTCTGTCTGTCTGTCTGTCTGTCTGTCTGTCTGTCTGTCTGTCTGTCTGTCTGTCTGTCTGTCTGTCTGTCTGTCTGTCTGTCTGTCTGTCTGTCTGTCTGTCTGTCTGTCTGTCTGTCTGTCTGTCTGTCTGTCTGTCTGTCTGTCTGTCTGTCTGTCTGTCTGTCTGTCTGTCTGTCTGTCTGTCTGTCTGTCTGTCCATCTACCTATCTATCACTCTATCTATCTATCTATCTATCTATCTATCTATCTATCTATCTATCTATCTATCTATCTATCTATCTATCTATCTATCTATCTGTCTGTCTAGCTCCGAAAGCAAAAAACATAAAAAGCAACGAGTTTCTATTACGTGACGTCACACAAACAAAGTATGCATTGTTATTAATTGCTGGATTGCTGAAGCTGACCAGCTGTGCTTCAAAAATACAACATGGCAAATGGTGACAGACATATGTAAACTGAAAGCAATAGAATTGAATTTCCTAGCAAATTATTGAAGTAATAAACGCAATGCGATCACTGGTTGAAGCAGAGGATGATCAATAATAGTGGTGCAAATGAAGTTTTAAAAAAAGAATTCTTCAGTCATTAAATATGTATAGGAGCTGATGCAAGTTTCATTTTATTAAAAATATAGTTATAAAATAGAATGCTGAGTCAACTACAAGAGTGAAGTTATCAACAGATGGAATTATTGCCCATTGGTGACCAATTGAAATACCTGTTGAGTAACCGCCTCACATGCAAGTATTCTTATTTAAAAAAAACAAAAGTTAGTGACGATGATTGAATTAGCAGATGAATTATTGAACAGATTGCCGATTTTGTTGTTGTTTAATTACTTATTGCAACTGCTGCAAACTGAAATAGAGCTTCGTTGACCAGTGACTTAGACAAACTATGGAATAGGCGGGCATAGACACAGTGAGACAGACAGACAAAGCAGACGGACACATATACAGACAACAGGCAGAACAAACCAAAGACACAACAGACAGACCTAACAGAAAGACAGACACAGGGACGGACACAAAAACAGACAAAGCAGACAGACACAGCAGACAGACAGACACAGGGACGGACACAAAAACAGACAAAGCAGACAGACACAGCAGACAGACAGACAGCAGACAGACACAGCAGACAGACAAGCAGACAGACACAGCAGACAGACAAGCAGACAGACACAGCAGACAGACAAGGAGACAGACACAGAGACAGACACGCAGACAGATACAGCAGACAGACACAGCAGACAGACGCAGCAGACAGACAAGCAGACACACAGCAGACAGACACAGCAGACAGACACAGCAGACAGACAAGCAGACAGACAGCAGACAGACACACAGCAGACAGACACAGCAGACAGACAAGCAGACAGACAGACACAGGGACGGACACAAAAACAGACAAAGCAGACAGACACAGCAGACAGACAGACACAGACAGACACGCAGCAGACAGACACAGCAGACAGACAAGCAGACAGACAGCAGACAGACACACAGCAGACAGACACAGCAGACAGATAAGCAGACAGACACAGCAGACAGACAAGCAGACAGACAAGGAGACAGACACAGCAGACAGACAAGCAGACAGACACAGCAGACAGACAAGCAGACAGACAGCAGACAGACACACAGCAGACAGACACAGCAGACAGACAAGCAGACAGACACAGCAGACAGACACAGCAGACAGACAGCAGACAGACACACAGCAGACAGACACAGCAGACAGACAAGCAGACAGACACAGCAGACAGACAAGCAGACAGACACAGCAGACAGACACAGCAGACAGACAAGGAGACAGACAAGGAGACAGACAAGGAGACAGACACAGCAGACAGACAAGCAGACAGACAAGGAGACAGACACAGCAGACAGACAAGCAGACAGACAAGGAGACAGACAAGGAGACAGACAAGGAGACAGACAAGGAGACAGACACAGCAGACAGACAAGGTGACAGACACAGCAGACAGACAAGGAGACAGACAATGAGACAGACACAGCAGACAGACAAGGAGACAGACACAGCAGACAGACAAGGAGACAGACACGCAGACAGATACAGCAGACAGACACAGCAGACAGACAAGCAGACAGAGAGACAGCAGACAGACACAGCTCAGACAGACAGGAAACCAGAGAAAGAAGCGATGAGTTCACAGTGCCTCTCTACATCCGCTTAGCCCAGCCGGGACATTCGCTAGGCGGAGGTCGGGAGCTGCGGCAGGCGGGGTCCCGCCTCAGCCGGGTCATCTCGCCGCGCTGTTTCTCGTCAGCTAGGTTGTCGTGGAACAGTTGGTCAAGCCGGTGTTTCATGTCGCGCAGTTCGTCAGACTCCCATGGGAGCTGTTTGACTCGCATCTCGCTGTCTAAATCGGCGCCGCACTCTTCATCTGAGGAGGTGAAGTCGCGGTTTAGTACAGATTCGTAGCGCTCTCGGGCGGCTGAGTCCAGAGTGGGCTTCAGGCTGTCGAAGGCTTTCTGGCGGCGGTTGAGCTTCTGCCAGGGTGTTGGGGCGTTGGGATGGGGATTGAGTCACGACAGACATGCATGAAGTGACCCTGAAGCTTATTAATCCTCATCCTGAAGTGACCCTGAAGTCTATTGCTCCTCATCCTGAAGTGACCCTGAAGCTTATTAATACTCACCCTGAAATGACCCTGAAGTCTATTGATACTCATCCTGAAGTGACCCTGAAGCTTATTAATACTCATCCTGAGGGGACCCTGAAGACTAATACTCATCCTGAAATGACCCTGAAGTCTATTAATACTCATCCTGAAGTGACCCTGAAGCTATATCTATTCTGAATTATCTTCTGCTTTTGATTCTTTTTTATAGGCAGTTAATTGAAATATCCTGCTTTTAAAAATTCCTGAACTAATGATAAACACTTGTGATAAGGAATTCCGAAGAAGTATTATAAAGAATACCTGCTTGCAATTGCTGTCTGCTTTTGTATATCAAAACCTTAACTACAGAATTGTAACAACATAAGTGGAGACAAAAGACTGAAAGCAACTCAGAGATGGTAGACAGAAGACTGAAAGCAACTCAGAGATGGGAGACAGAAGACTGAAAGCAACTCAGAGATGGTAGACAGAAGACTGAAAGCAACTCAGAGATGGTAGACAGAAGACTGAAAGCAACTCAGAGATGGGAGACAGAAGACTGAAAGCAACTCAGAGATGGGAGACAGAAGACTGAAAGCAACTCAGAGATGGGAGACAGAAAGAAGACTGAAAGCAACTCAGAGATGGGAGACAGAAAGAAGACTGAAAGCAACTCAGAGATGGTAGACAAAGACTGAAAGCAACTCAGAGATGGGAGACAGAAGACTGAAAGCAACTCAGAGATGGGAGACAGAAAGAAGACTGAAAGCAACTCAGAGATGGGAGACAGAAAGAAGACTGAAAGCAACTCAGAGATGGGAGACAGAAGACTGAAAGCAACTCAGAGATGGGAGACAGAAGACTGAAAGCAACTCAGAGATGGGAGACAAAAGACTGAAAGCAACTCAGAGATGGGAGACAGAAAGAAGACTGAAAGCAACTCAGAGATGGGAGACAGAAAGAAGACTGAAAGCAACTCAGAGATGGTAGACAAAAGACTGAAAGCAACTCAGAGATGGGAGACAGAAGACTGAAAGCAACTCAGAGATGGGAGACAGAAAGAAGACTGAAAGCAACTCAGAGATGGTAGACAAAAGACTGAAAGCAACTCAGAGATGGGAGACAAAAGACTGAAAGCAACTCAGAGATGGGAGACAGAAAGAAGACTGAAAGCAACTCAGAGATGGTAGACAAAAGACTGAAAGCAACTCAGAGATGGGAGACAGAAGACTGAAAGCAACTCAGAGATTCTATTCTAACCTAAAACAGGAAATGTCAATAACTTATCCATATGGTTCAACAAAGACAAAAGCAGAAACACTTGATCTTAAATTCGAAATTCGAAATAATTAGACAACATAATAAAAAACAGATGGTATGAGCCACATCCCAGTGGGAGTTTAGAAACACCATTTAGTCCAGTCAAGGTGTGAAGTCACACGTGACAAAGGCAATTAGCAAGACGTATAAATTGTGCAAATCGAGTCAACCCAACAGCAGGGGACAGAGGGGCGTATGGGGTACGTCGCAGTCACAAACACCTGGATGAAGGACGCTGGGAAACTGCCTCAATGGACCAAATCGCGAATTAAAAACTTCCCGGACTAAAGACTTCAACGCTTGACTGAAGTTAAATAAATTTTATAATCAAGCTATCAGCTTGGCCTGTAAATGCTAAATAAGGTGGGTTATTAAGGGAGGCTCTCACAGCCATATAATCGTACCGGGTACTATATATTGTAGACATTTATATACAGCCTGAGATAGACACATGATACAGACTGAGACACAGGAATGACAGACTGAGACACAGGAATGACAGACTGAGACACATGAATAAGAGAATGAGACCCATGAATAAGAGACTGAGACACATGAATGACAGACTGAGACACAGGAATGACAGACTGAGACACATGAATGACAGACTGAGACACATGATAGAGACTGACACACAGGGATGACAGACTGAGGCACATGATAGAGACTGAGACACATGAATGACAGACTGAGACACATGATAGAGACTGAGACATATGAATGACAGACTGAGACACAGGAATGACAGACTGAGACACAGGAATGACAGACTGAGACACATGAATGACAGACTGAGACACAGTAATGACAGACTGAGACACAGGAATGACAGACTGAGACACAGGAATGACAGACTGAGACACATGAATAAGAGAATGAGACACATGAATGACAGACTGAGACACATGAATGAGAGAATGAGATACATGAATGACAGACTGAGACACATGAATGAGAGAATGAGACACAGGAATGACAGACTGAGACACATGAATGAGAGAATGAGACACAGTAATGACAGACTGAGACACAGGAATGACAGACTGAGACACATGAATGACAGACTGAGACACATGAATGAGAGAATGAGATACATGAATGACAGACTGAGACACATGAATGAGAGAATGAGACACAGGAATGACAGACTGAGACACATGATAGAGACTGAGACACATGAATGACAGACTGAGACACAGGAATGACAGACTGAGACACAGTAATGACAGACTGAGACACATGAATGAGAGAATGAGACACAGTAATGACAGACTGAGACACAGGAATGACAGACTGAGACACAGTAATGACAGACTGAGACACAGGAATGACAGACTGAGACACAGTAATGACAGACTGAGACACAGGAATGACAGACTGAGACACATGAATGAGAGAATGAGATACATGAATGACAGACTGAGACACATGAATGACAGACTGAGACACAGGAATGACAGACTGAGACACAGTAATGACAGACTGAGACACAGGAATGACAGACTGAGACACAGTAATGACAGACTGAGACACAGGAATGACAGACTGAGACACAGTAATGACAGACTGAGACACAGTAATGACAGACTGAGACACAGGAATGACAGACTGAGACACAGGAATGACAGACTGAGACACATGAATGACAGACTGAGACACATGAATGAGAGAATGAGATACATGAATGACAGACTGAGACACATGAATGACAGACTGAGACACATGATAGAGACTGAGACACATGAATGACAGACTGAGACACAGGAATGACAGACTGAGACACAGTAATGACAGACTGAGACACATGAATGAGAGAATGAGACACAGTAATGACAGACTGAGACACAGGAATGACAGACTGAGACACAGTAATGACAGACTGAGACACAGGAATGACAGACTGAGACACAGTAATGACAGACTGAGACACAGGAATGACAGACTGAGACACATGAATGAGAGAATGAGACACAGTAATGACAGACTGAGACACAGGAATGACAGACTGAGACACATGAATGACAGACTGAGACACATGAATGAGAGAATGAGATACATGAATGACAGACTGAGACACATGAATGACAGACTGAGACACATGAATGAGAGAATGAGACACAGGAATGACAGACTGAGACACATGAATGACAGACTGAGACACATGAATGAGAGAATGAGATACATGAATGACAGACTGAGACACATGAATGAGAGAATGAGATACATGAATGACAGACTGAGACACAGGAATGACAGACTGAGACACAGTAATGACAGACTGAGATACAGGAATGACAGACTGAGACACAGTAATGACAGACTGAGACACAGTAATGACAGACTGAGACACAGGAATGACAGACTGAGACACAGGAATGACAGACTGAGACACATGAATGACAGACTGAGACACATGAATGAGAGAATGAGATACATGAATGACAGACTGAGACACATGAATGACAGACTGAGACACATGATAGAGACTGAGACACATGAATGACAGACTGAGACACAGGAATGACAGACTGAGACACAGTAATGACAGACTGAGACACATGAATGAGAGAATGAGACACAGTAATGACAGACTGAGACACAGGAATGACAGACTGAGACACAGTAATGACAGACTGAGACACAGGAATGACAGACTGAGACACAGTAATGACAGACTGAGACACAGGAATGACAGACTGAGACACATGAATGAGAGAATGAGACACAGTAATGACAGACTGAGACACAGGAATGACAGACTGAGACACATGAATGACAGACTGAGACACATGAATGAGAGAATGAGATACATGAATGACAGACTGAGACACATGAATGACAGACTGAGACACATGAATGAGAGAATGAGACACAGGAATGACAGACTGAGACACATGAATGACAGACTGAGACACATGAATGAGAGAATGAGATACATGAATGACAGACTGAGACACATGAATGAGAGAATGAGATACATGAATGACAGACTGAGACACATGAATGAGAGAATGAGACACAGGAATGACAGACTGAGACACATGAATGACAGACTGAGACACATGAATGAGAGAATGAGATACATGAATGACAGACTGAGACACATGAATGAGAGAATGAGATACATGAATGACAGACTGAGACACATGAATGAGAGAATGAGACACAGGAATGACAGACTGAGACACATGAATGACAGACTGAGACACATGAATGACAGACTGAGACACATGAATGACAGACTGAGACACATGAATGAGAGACTGAGACACAGGAATGACAGACTGAGACACAGGAATGACAGACTGAGACACATGATAGAGACTGAGACACAGGAATGACAGATTGAGACACATGAATGACAGACTGAGACACATGAATGAGAGAATGAGATACATGAATGACAGACTGAGACACATGAATGAGAGAATGAGATACATGAATGACAGACTGAGACACAGGAATGACAGACTGAGACACAGTAATGACAGACTGAGACACATGAATGACAGACTGAGACACATGAATGAGAGAATGAGATACATGAATGACAGACTGAGACACATGAATGACAGACTGAGACACATGAATGAGAGAATGAGACACAGGAATGACAGACTGAGACACATGATAGAGACTGAGACACAGGAATGACAGACTGAGACACAGGAATGACAGACTGAGACACAGGAATGACAGACTGAGACACATGATAGAGACTAAGACACAGGAATGACAGACTGAGACACATGATAGAGACTGAGACACAGGAATGCCAGACTGAGACACATGATAGAGACTGAGACACAGGAATGCCAGACTGAGACACATGATAGAGACTGAGACACATGAATGGCAGACTGAGACACATGAATTAGAGAATGATTACAAAAAATTATAAAACCTAAGTATGGGATTAAGAATAATATATAGGTCAGTGAAAGTTAAGTAGGTCAAAGAAAAGCTGCGTAGGACAAAATGTGACAAATTTTCTAGATTCGCTCTGGCTGGTTACAAATTCTAAGACGATGACAAGCTGTCAGTAAGCCAGTCAAGCATATGATATAAGCTCAGTAATTAGCCCTCAATAGGGTAATCTGATTATTAATTTTCTAAGATGAAACTCAGGAGAAAGTAGTTTTTTGAATATTGACGAGTCGCGAGACTTCATGACATTTCACTCTCATTAAGCCTATTTAGTTTCTAGCCAACTTACCGCCTAGAGCTAGCTTGAGAAAATTTCCATAACCAAAGCCTAACACCACTACACACCCTGGGGGTCCTTAGCCATAGGGCAATGGTCTGGCTAATCCTGGCTCGCGAAAACCCTTGGGTCCTTTAAAACTTCACAAAGGCGTGTTTGTGTCTCTTTCTCTACCTACTTCTCTTCATCTTACTCTCTTCTCTTCCCTCTTGTGTCCTCTCTCCTCTCAACTCTTCTGTCTTATCTCGTCTCTTATCTCTCCTTCCCCTCTTATACTCGTATCTCCTCTCCACTCTTATCTCTCCTCTTCCCTCTTATCTCTCCTCTCCTCTCCCCTCTTATCTCTCTCCTATTCTCCCTTTGCAGCTCTCCTTTACCCTTTCCTCTCTAATATCCAATCGCCCTTCTTATCTCTTATCTCCTCTCACCTCTTGTCTCTCTCCTATTCTCCCTTTGCAGCTCTCCTTTACCCTTTCCTCTCTAATATCCAATCGCCCTTCTTATCTCTTATCTCCTCTCACCTCTTGTCTCTCTCCTATTCTCCCTTTGCAGCTCTCCTTTACCCTTTCCTCTCTAATATCCAATCGCCCTTCTTATCTCTTATTTCCTCTCACCTCTTGTCTCTCTCCTATTCTCCCTTTGCAGCTCTCCTTTACACTTCCTCTCTAATATACTCCCTCATCTCCCCTTCCCCTCTTATATCCCTCTCGCCTCTCCTCAACTCTCCCCTCGAATTTCTCCTTCCCCATCTTTTTCCATTTCTTATCTCTCATCTTTTCTAATTACTTCTCTCCTTTCATCTTCTCATCTCAGCTACTCTCTTTTCTCTTGTTAATCCTCACAATCCTCCTGTCTAAGGCCTTTCTCGCCCCTAATCTCTCTCCTACCGACCCCTATCACGGGGAATTGATGCCAACTATTTGAACAAGGACAGAAAATAATGTGCCAAACTCAGTATAATTAGCAAATTTAGGCATCTGCAAAGTCTCGAACAAATGCCAGGGATGGATAGACTGAATTGTGAAAGGTGACAATGGAAATGTGCTAAGTCGCGCATATGACTGCAGCTTCTATGGACAGAATTGAAAACAATGGTCTGGCACCCTGCGGGGGACTGTCGTTTGAAAACAAAGACCTTAATAGAATGCACGAATTGCGTAATATAGCTCGAAAGCGAAAGTGGTCAGTCAACGTGCCCATATTGCCTAGGGGGAGGGGAGACTTAGCAAGGAAAAGGAGACTTAGTTGGGACTTTACTATTATTGATACTGCGCAGTATCCAGTAGCTTTAGCCAGAGAGAATAAAGGTGCAAATTATGTCTAACCAAATCATATGCCCATTCGTATAATATTAAACAATTTTTACCCGGAAGCCTATTGTGCGAAATAGAAAAAGTGCTAAATAAAAACAACACCTAACTATGAGCAATGGCATTGAATCCAGTAACCCGTAAACTTTATATGCGTTTGTGAAATGAAAAGGTGAATAATACTGAGTTGATTATTGCGGGTAGAGAGGTGCGCTAGCAGAATCTTTCCCTGCTCTGATTTATAAGTCTGACAATTTTAGATGTAACTGAGATGACGGAAAAAAGAAGAAAAGAAAATGGATAATGATGGAGACTTCGAGAAAGAGGATGCATATTGGGAGAAAAATAGGATGGAGAAAAGGAGAAAAATAAAATGGAGACTGGGAGTATAAGAGGATGGAGATGGGGAGAAAAATTGGATGAAGACTAGAAGACGGAGACTGGGAGACTGAGGATGGAGACTGGGAGAAAGAGGATGGAGACTGGGAGAAAGAGGATGGAGACTGGGAGAATGAGAGGATGAAGACTGGGAGACTGAGGATGGAGACTGGGAGACTGAGGATGAAGACTGGGAGAAAAAGAGGATGGAGACTGGGAGACTGAGGATGGAGACTGGGAGAATAGGATAGAGACTGGGAGAATGAGAGGATGGAGACTGGGAGACTGAGGATGAAGACTGGGAGAAAAAGAGGATGGAGACTTGGAGAATGAGAGGATGGAGACTGGGAGACTGGGAGACTGAGGATGGAAACTGGGAGGATAGGAAGGAGGATGGGAGAAAGAGGATGGAGACCGAGAGAAAGAGGATGGAGACTGGAAGATGGAGACTGGGAGAATGAGAGGATGGAGACTGGGAGAAAGAGGATGGAGACTGGGAGACTGAGGATGGAGACTGGGAGAAAGAGGATGGAGACTGGGAGAAAGAGGATGGAGACTGGGGGAATAAGAGGATGGAGACCGGTAGAAAGAGGATGGAGACTGGGAGAAGCAGAGGGAGAAGACTTGAAAAAGCAAGAAAATAAATACTGGAAAAGGAGGAAGACTGGGAGTCTGGTAGCCGCGAATAAAGAAGAATTGGGATATTGTAGAAATAGAGAAAGATAGAGTAGGCACAGAGACAGATGGAGCAGAAAGAGGGATACATACAGTAGACAGAGTGGTAGATGTAGTAGGCAGAGAGATAGATTGAGTAGACAGAGGGATAGATGGAGTAGAAAGAGAGATATATTAAGTAGACAAAGAGATAGATGGAGTAGTCGGAGGAATAGATAGAATAGACAGGGTGATGGATAGAATAGACAAAAGCACAGCACAAGGCAGGACACACAAAAAACTGACACTATTTCAATATGATTTAATAATCAAACATTGAAGTACAAAACATTAGTTAGAAGATAAAAAATTCTTCAACATTTTCTTCAACAAAGCTGAATCCCATTTCAGAATATCACCGTGACATTGGTTTCCCCAATTGTGACTCCGTGCGAGGGGTCCACCAGACCCCATCCCAGCCAATAGGAATCTAGCTAGGCCGGCAATCTGTATACCGCACCCCTCCCAGCCAATAGGAATCCAGCTAGGGGGCAATCTGTATACCGCACCCCTCCCAGCCAATAGGAATCCAGCTAGGAGCAATCTGTATACCAGACCCATCACAGCCAATGACAGTCAGACTGTAAACTTTATATAATCGAGACAACTTTTTCCATCTCAGTCGATCAATCAATCAGCAGTAGAAGCAGTTCTACTAGAAGAAGATCGAGGAAGCCAGCTACACGGAGGTAAGTCTTACTTCCATCTTAAGCCTATTATGGCGCTTTCTAGTCCAACGTGTCTCATTATTAGTACCCGTTGTACTAAAGAGTGGTCCATAACAAAGTTTATTAATCGACTGCTTTATTATTTTTATATTTATTACATATAAATAAGGCGCTTTATCAGAACTGCTTCAACTTTCCTTACATTGTACACGCACTGATTTTATTAGGTAAGAGTTGGAATAGTCGCCTTAATTCGACGTTTTCAAGTTCCTAAATAATCAGTATTAGTGATACAGTCAGTTTGGCTAACCATGGTTGCACAAACAAGAGATTTTGAAGCTTGGTGTACATGGGAAGCCTACTGTCTGGTCACTATGAGCAGCACAGTTAATCCTAATCCCTATACTAAGCGGACACTACTATCGCAGGGTCCTTCTCTGAGTACACGTGAAGGCAAAAGTCCATGTGTACAGAGTAAGCGCCCTACGTTTTTATCCGTTAAGCACCTAGTAACCCCTCATCAAATGCTGGAATAACATTGTGGCGCTTTATAGTCCAACGTGTCAGCTATCAGTGACCGTTTGACTGCGAAGCGGTCACAATGTCATTCCTTAATCGACTGGATCAGTTTGTAAATATTGCAATAGAAATTATAACTCTGTGGCGCTTTATAGTCCAACGGGTCAGATATTAGAGTCAGGTTAATGACTCGCCGCGACCGTTGTACTACAAAGTGGTCACAGAGTGGTTTCTAAATCAACTGCCCTACCTACCCAACTGACCTGTCCACCCGAGTTTAAACGAGTCAAATATGGCGCTTTATAGTCCAACGTGTCTGCTATATGATAAAAGTGACCGTTGTACTATAGAGTGGGCTATATTGCAGGCTTGTTGATCAGCGATCAGGACCTTAACCCTTATGTTCAGTACACTGCGAATCCTCCATACCGCTCAACATCCAAACTGCTACTTGTCATCTATACCATCTATACATACTATATATAGGTCATTATTTATGATCTATATCATCATCGTCATCAATACCAGCAATCATTTATTCCAGCCATCATTTATAACATTTATGCAAGTAATCCATTATCCATACTGCTCATTATCCAAAGTGCTGCTAGTCAATATCCATACTGCTCATTATCAAAAATACTGCTAGTAATTATCCATACTGCTCATCATCCATACTGCTCATTATCCAAAGTACTGCTAGTCATCATCCATACTGCTCATTATCCAAAGTACTGCTAGTCATTATCCATACTGCTCATTATCAAAAATACTGCTAGTCATTATCCATACTGCTCATTATCCATGCTGGTCATTATCCCAAGTACTGCTAGTCATTATCCATACTGCTTATTATCCATGCTGGTCATTATCCCAAGTACTGCTAGTCATTATCCATACTGCTTATTATCCAAAGTACTGCTAGTCATTATCCATACTGCTTATTATCCAAAGTACTGCTAGTCATTATCCAAAGTACTGCTAGTCATTATCCAAAGTACTGCTAGTCATTATCCATACTGCTCATTATCCAAAGTACTGCTAGTCATTATCCATACTGCTCATTATCCATGCTGGTCATTATCCCAAGTACTGCTAGTCATTATCCATACTGCTAGTCATCATCCATACTGCTCACTATCCATACTGCTCACTATCCATACTGCTCACTATCCATACTGCTCATTATCCAAAGTACTGCTAGTCATCATCCATACTGCTTATTATCCAAAGTACTGCTAGTCATTATTCATACTGCTAGTCATCATCTATAACCATGCTGGTCATTATTTATACTGCTTAGATCCAACAGAATCCTCAGACTACCCAAAAATTTACCGTAATCCTACTAATGATTTGCGAAGTAAAACGAACAGTCTCGCGTTGTTTGTGCGAAAATTTCAAATTCATCGAATAATATCGACGAAAATAATCGTGACACCGCTCTAGAAAAACGGAAACAAAGTACATTAACTTCTACTAATGAAAGTAGTATAAAAAGCGTTTAACAATAACAAGGGAGGTTGCACGGGCTCAGATGCTTACAACAAGGGTGTGCCTAGCGCTGGCTATGTAGCTATTTAAGGTGGTCACTCGCTCCTCTTCTAAGAATTTCCTTCGCATGTTTTTGTACACAACAGTGCGCAAATAGAAATTGTTAGCTTCTGTAAGTGAAATTGAGATTTTCATTAATTTTTAATATAAATTTAGATAGTAGTTTATTGTAAAAAACCACAGGGTCTCTCATTGACATAGATACACATTTTCTAGAAATTATAATTTATGGACTGACATTATGGACTGCCATATAAACTAACATATGGATGGAAGTCATAGGATGGAAGTGAACTAGAAAAGCCACCCAGGCGTCTTAGTGATTTAGTAAAACAGCTTTCTACTTTCAGTTCAGTAGCAAAGAAGAACATGCCTTCTATTTTTCATTATTTATATAAAATAAAGGCAGCTGCAGTGACTTTGATAAGTTTGCAGCTTGCTAATTGGTTCAGCAATAATGTACATTGGCCAGTCCACTGAAATGTACATAGCAGCTGTAGGCTGGAATTCCGATAATAAAAATTAGGGCCGGGCTGGGGGGGTAAGGGCCAATAAATGATGGCTTTTAAATAAGCTACTACTAATAATTATCTAGTTATTCTAGTATCTGTGGTTTCTACTGAGAGAGGGGCATCTTTCTTTGTGTGGATGTCTATGGTCGAATTGTCAACTTGTCTATGGGCAAGAATGTCTTTGACTATGTCATAGAACTTAGAAGAAATCGAAATAGAGAACAGCAGTCTTCTATGGTCTAAAGCCAAAGCTATCTACCAAGCAGCATTATTTCATCTCACACTGAAAGTGGCCACGCGTGTATTCAATAACGAATGTAGCTTCCGTTCTCTGGCCAAAGCTGAATGAGATTGTTTCAATGATTTGAAGAAATTGTACTGAAAATATCGCTTAGATGAGCCTGTAATGTGTCAATTTTTCGTAACATAATAAATAGCTATTTAATTTACAATTTACTAGGAGTCAATACGTTTCTTAAAAAAACGTACAGAAGTCCTGAATAGAACACTGCAGGGTTTTTTTAAATTTGGGAGATTTCCTCGACACTACTTATAGTAAAATGTTATAGCATTTCCAAACTGCCATTTCCAAGAAAAGTATAATTAGTAGTTAAATTAAGAGTTGACTTGCGTACGGAATAAGTGTTGATAAGCTTATTGGATTTCAATCGATTAGCTTCCAGCGAATAGGACTTCCTTAGCGTGTCTCTATAGTAAGTGCCGGTGTACTTTTGAATGGCGACTGTAAGCAAAAGTGCATAACAATGTATAAATATTTTGTTAAAGTACTTTAGACGCCCACGATTATTAAAATACTGAAGAGGATGCTGCAGGTCTAAATAAATCCCTTAGATTAATCTCAACTCCCCATTGATAATAAAAGATAAAATTTTTAATTACAAATATTCTCTGCATATTTGAGCTGAGATTTTTGTTTAACTGCGTTGTACGAAATTTGCACTTCAAATTGTGATCAAAATGATAGCGCATGTACTTCAGTGCCGGCTCTAAAAAGGTGTATAAATTAAAAAAAATTACACACTGTCTAATGATCAAATGATTAGAATTTCTTGAACAAAGACAGTTGCAGAGATTTGTAATATTGAATGAATTTAATTACAAAAATTTGATGCATTTTCATCCTGGCCAAGGTTTGCTTGTTGCGAAATTTCAAATCCCTATAGTAGACAGTCAGGTATTTGAAACCAGCTTCTAAAATAAAATAAATTATCATAAATCTAGATTTAATATCCTACTGAACTGTGTAGTTTAGTCAATCAAATTACAGTCTGCTCAAGGACGGAGCGTGGTGCTTTAATGAACGATTTCTACAATTCACTAGGTCGCCACACACAGCCTCAATTACCCCAGCTAATGCTGGCACCCATTTTACAGCTGGGTGAACTGAAGCAATGCAGACTTAAGTGTCTTGCTCAAGGACACAAATTGTTCCGAGCGGGTCGAGATTGTAGGTCAAGTGTGACGCTTTAACCACTAGGCTACAACCGCCCTTGATTACTTACCAACGACTGTCTTAGCTGCCTCATCACCGAGGCCCCAGCATCAATAGTCTTCTGCCGATATTTCAAATAAGTACTGTAGTAGTTTCTCAAATATTTCGATGCTAAGTCTATAAAGCATTGTTTTCATTATGTTAGAATCAATTATCTTAGAACACAGCTCAACACAACAGCTCAATTGCCAAAGATTTTAGCAGCAACAAGTAGAAACAATGATTAACTTACAAAAACAGAGTAGAATCGGTTTTTAGCCCTGCTTCGATTGTAATCCGATTTTAAGAAACCGTAATACCAACTATTCAGGTATTTGATACCTAGGCCTGATCGATTATTAATAGACTGTGTACATTATATAAGAATAAGGATTTTTTAAAAAATGGGAAAAGCCATTTCAGGGCCAAATATTCTCTAGTTTATTGACCACAAGCAAGAATTTCTCAAGTATTACGCTTGTAAAGTTTAATTAGTTAATTAATGCATAGTTGCGACAATAACGTGAGCAATTTTGACCATTCAATCCTGGTCATGTTTAACAGTCCCAGCACAAACACTACACTATATAGTCTGAAACAAATAAAAAACTTTCTAACTTTCCCAAACTCTGTCTCAATGAGAGAGCCCTGCAACGTCCTTTCACAATTGAGGCGCAAAAACTTTAAATAATAATAATCGGAATTTTATGTTAAATATGCTACTGGTTTGCTTCATAAGTAGAATTAAACGAATATTGCAACAATATTTAAAAAGGAGCAGAACTTACTGGTCCAAGCGGCAATGTTAGTGGGCTTGTAGCTGGTGATTTGCAAAGCTTTGTCAATTACTTTCTTGGCGGCCTCCATGTTAACGGGGGCGGAGTAGGGCAGGGAGAAGTCGAATACGTTTGAACCGGTTTCGTCTTTGAGCTGGCGGTAGGCTTTACGGAGTATGCCCTGGGATTAGTAGGATATTGGAATGGTAGGATTGTTTGATTTTTAGATGCTTATTATGCTTTTGGACGAATACGAACGTACTTTACATCGAGGTGTGAAAGTTACAAAGTGTGACAGGCCCATAGCAACCGAGGATCTGTGAGTGTGACAGGTCCATAGCAACCGAGGATCTGTGAGTGTGACAGGCCCATAGCAACCGAAGATGGGTGTGACAGGCCCATAGCAACCGAGGATCTGTGAGTGTGATAGGCCCATAGCAACCGAGGATCTGTGAGTGTGACAGGCCCATAGCAACCGAGGATCTGTGAGTGTGACAGGCTCATAGCAACCGAGGATCTGTGAGTGTGACAGACCCATAGCAACCGAGGATCTGTGAGTGTGACAGACCCATAGCAACCGAGGATCTGTGAGTGTGACAGACCCATAGCAACCGAGGATCTGTGAGTGTGACAGACCCATAGCAACGGAGGATCTGTGAGTGTGACAGGCCCATAGCAACGGAGGATCTGTGAGTGTGACAGGCCCATAGCAACGGAGGATCTGTGAGTGTGACAGGCCCATAGCAACCGAGGATCTGTGAGTGTGACAGGCCCATAGCAACCGCCAGATAGCCCCCTACCTTCCACTCAGCGGACAGTTCGCCAGTATCGCTAAGGTCTCCACCGCTAGTTCTGGCAATCTTTGCCGGGCTACCAGCCGACGCACCGAAGGCGGCGCCGCTGCCGCCCGGAGCGCCGACAATGTCAAAACTGCCGAACATGCTGCCGCTAGCGTCGTCGTCCAGAATCTGACAATCGTCATCAGAGTTGTACTCTCGTTTTAATGAGCCAGCCGACATAAAGTCGGCGACAGCGCCGCTGCTTGACGGCTGCTGCTGCATCTTCATAGCCGAGTTGCCGATTTGCGATCCAGATGATCCAATATTCGCCGTCGGCGGAGGCGGAGGCGGCGGACATCTGGCGTGAGCATCGGCCGTGTCGGCAATCCTGACAAATTGCGGTTCCATAGCTTCGACTAGATGAGAATTCAATTGGGTGACGATTTTGAAAGCGACCATCAGATCTCTAGCAGCCATGCTGTCAATCAGCATAGTGGCATTAGTGATGGTGCACTCGAACAGTGTCAAAGGCGAGAATGCGCCTCCGCCGCCGGCGCCACCGCCGGCACCCATCTGCTGCGGGGTCATCATAGCAATGCTGGCCGCCATTTGTTCTGCTGTGCTGGTAGTGGGAAATTATTAAATTCTGCGATTGTCTTTCAAATTCGATTATTGATCAGCTTGTTATTGAGGCGAGGCACGCTTGAGAACAGTGCTTGTTGCTAATGCATGCAAGCGAATTTATTTGTTTTATTAAACTCGAAACAGTGCGATTGGAGATTCACTCTGATCTAGATTGAGAGTCACTCTCTGACTTGGATTGAGAGTCACTCTGACTTGGATTGAGAGTTACTCTGACCTGGATTGAAAGTCACTCTGACCTGGATTGAGAGTCACTCTGACTTGGATGAGAGTCACTCTGACTTGGATTAAGAGTTACTCTGACCTGGATTGAGAATCACTCTGACCTGGATTGAGAGTCACTCTGACTTGGATAGAGATTCACTCCGACTTAAATAGACATTCCCTCTGACTAGGATAGAGGTTCACTCCGAATTGGATAGAGATTCACCCTGACTTGGATAACGATTCACTCTGACTTAAGAGATTCACTCTGAATTGGATATATTCTCTGACTAGGATAGAGATTCACTCTGACTTGGATAGAGATTCACTCTTAGATTGAAATACACTCTGACTTGGATTGAGAGTCACTTTGACTTGAATAGATATTCACTCGGATTTGGATAGAGATTCACTCCGACTTAGATAGAGGTTCACTCTGACTTGGATAGAGATTTACTCTGACTTCGATAGAGATTCACTCTGACTTGGATAGAGATTCACTCTGACTTGGATAGAGATTCACTCTGACTTGGATAGAGATTCACTCGGAATTGGATTGAGATTCACTCTGACTAGGATAGAGATTCACTCTGACTTGGATAGAGATTCACTCTGACTAGGATAGAGATTCACTCTGAATTGGATAGAAATTCACTCTAACTTGGGTTGAGATTCACTCTGACTTCGGTTGAGATTCACTCTGACTTTGGTTGAGATTCACTCGGAATTGGATAGAGATTCACTCTGACTCAGATAGAGATTCACTCCGACTTGGATAGATTGACTAGATAATAGAGTCACTTTGACTAGATAATAGAGTCACTCTGACTAAATAATGGAGAGTCACTCTCATAATCAAGGGCAGTCACTTACAACTAAGTTCTGCAGGGTTAATGTTAAGTCACAGATAAACTGTCGAATGAAAACAGATTAAAATTTCAACAAATTTATGGAACAATACATGTAGACACTAAATAAACAAGTATATGAGAAAAATAAAAAAAACCTCCGCATATTATAGACAATTGCATCAGAATAATTCAACATTGATTGGTAAACATGGATCTGTTAGTTACAAGTAATTAAAAAATCATAAGCGACAAATATTTTTTTTCACAGAGCACAATCTCACTTCGATAAATTGCAAACCTATAAATCAATACGTTGTGTCCGTGCGGTTTTACTAAATTAAAATTATTCAGGAAAATAACAAAAACAACAACTAGCAGGGCGACATACCTACACACAACGCCATTTACTTTCAAGAATTGTCAAATCGCGAAATTTAAAAATATCTGCCAATTTCAACCTACCAACTGCCAATTTCAACCTACAAACTGCTAACTTCAACCTACAAACTGCCAACTTCAACCTACAAACTGCCAATTTCAACCTACAAACTGCCAATTTCAACCTACAAACTGCCAATTTCAACCTACAAACTGCCAACTTCAACCTACAAACTGCCAACTTCAACCTACAAACTGCCAACTTCAACTTACAAACTGCCAACTTCAACCTACCAACTGCCAATTTCAACCCACAAACTGCCAACTTCAACTTACAAACTGCCAACTTCAACCTACCAACTGCCAATTTCAACCCACAAACTGCCAACTTCAACCTACCAACTGCCAATTTCAACCTACAAACTGCAAACTTCAACCTACAAACTGCCAATTTCTACCTACAAACTGCCAACTTCAACCAATCAATAATAAAACGAAATAATTTAAGGAATGCAACCTACGATTTTCGTATGAGTACAAATATGATTTACAATTTTACTGATTTACTGAATATTAATTAATATAATTTCCAGTCAAGAAATTACTTCAAATGGAGATTAAAACTATAGTCAGGTACGCAACAAAAAAGTTAACGCAAAGTTGCAATTGGTTTGCAGTGAAAATATAGCATTTGTATTTATATTTCGTTTTGACAAGAATTTACTAGCTTAAAATGTAAATCAACAGATTAATACCTACGTATTGAAACAGTAACGGTGCTTTGTGTACCCGCTGGATAAAAAATTGAACTGATTTTATAAGTTGAATAATAAACCAAACTAATATTGGCATGTCTAACGTTAATAATATCGATGGTCGCGCTGATACATGCTGACAATACAGTATAACTAAATTAAACTGCACTGAAGGAAACATTTCGCTGACTCAAATTCAAATATTGTTGTCTCATCACGGATGACAATTACATAGGTGAATGGGAAACCTCGGGATGAGGGACATCTAGTCTCTAGATGAGGGAAATCTAGTCTCTAGATGACGGACACGTAGTCTCTAGATGAGGGACACCTAGTCTCTAGATGAGGGACACCAAGTTTCCAGATGAGGGATACCTAGTCTCTAGATGAGGGACAACTAGTCTCTAGATGAGGGACACCTAGTCTCTAGATGAGGGAAAACGGGTCTCTAGATGAGAGTCATTTAGTCTCTGGATGAGAGACACTAAAGTCCATAGATAAAGGACACCTAGTCTAACTGTTAGTCTCTAAATGATAAGTGACACTTTCTGTAGATCTATAGCCAGTCTCTACATGAGGGACAGTGGATATAGAGATGCCACAAAACAAAGACAACTCAAGATATAAGCAAAAGCGTATTATTCAATAATAGAGATAAAAATAGCCAATGATAATCGCATAAAGATCTTGAGAGCATCAGACAGACGGAGGACCAATACACGGTTGACGGAGTACTTAAATAGCATCTGTAATTTTGCACTCGAGCCCTAAAATATACTTTATAATATGAATACGCCACAATGTAAAGAATACGAGTAGGCAATAAATGAGAAGTAAATAGATTAGTTATTACTTCGAACAGACAGATAAATCACCAACCCGATGACAAGTAGTACAACTAGAACTATGATAGCCAATATAATCTTCTTGCGTCTGGCTGATCGCTTGTAACTAACAGCTTTGCCCAGCTGTTTGTTGCCGGTTTCTACGTGCATGACAGCCTCGCTGACGTGGTCCTCGATGCTGTCCAGCATCTCACCTTGGTCGTGCACCATGTGGGCCAGGTCCTTGAATAGCTCGTTGATGCCTGCAAGGGAGAATTAAGATAGGGATGAAATGACAAGCTGCTGTGACGACAAGGGGATCTGGGAGGCTGGCCCAGCAACTGAGGATCTGGGAGGCTGGCCCAGCAACTGGGGATCTGGGAGGCTGGCCCAGCAACTGAGAATCTGGGAAGCTGGCCCAGCAACTGGGGATCTGGGAGGCTGGCCCAGCAACTGAGAATCTGGGAGCCGTGGGAGGCTGGCCCAGCAATTGACACTCTGGGAAGCTGGCCCATCAACTGGGGATCTGGGAAGCTGGCCCATCAACTGGGGATCTGGGAAGCCGGCCCATCAACTGGGGATCTGGGAGGCTGGCGCAGAAACTGGGGATCTGGGAGGCTGGCGCAGAAATTGAGGATCTGGGAGGCTGGCCCAGCAACTAAGGATCTGGGAGACTGAGGATTTGGGAAACAAGCACAATACCGGAACGCACCAACAATATCCTGCTCCAGCTGATGCAGCTGCTGTTCCCGCTGCTCAGCAGCCTGAAGATCCAGCTGCTGTTGCTGCTGCTGCTGCTGACCGCCCAGTCTGAACGGGCTGTCTGCATCAACAAGCTGAGCAGGTTGCTGCTGCTGCTGATCAAACAAGGAGTCCAGCCCACTCCCGCCAGCTTCGCGCCGCTGTTTAGCTGCGGCCTCCTTCTCTCGGGCCTGGACGAGGCGCTGCACCTCTTGAAAATCGCCAGCCACTTTGGTTACCTGGTTAAAGAAAACGAATTGAGCCTGATGAATTACCGAGGGAAGTGTCCAATCTCAACTATTTGAAAATAGCTATCATTTTTTAATCTAATCCTACTTGAATTAATCTTGCCAAAATTTAAATTTAAATATCGAATTAAATCTATCTCACTCGATCTAATTTAACCAATCTTGATCTATTCTCGCCCGATCTAAAATAATCACTCTGGATCTAATCTCATTAGATTTAAACCGATAAATCTTAATCTAATCTCCATCGATCTAAACTTATCAACCTTGATCTAATCTCACGCCATCTAATCTAACCAATATTGATCTAATCTCACTGAATCTAAACCGAACGATCTTGATCTAATCTTACTCAATCTAAACCAATTAATCTTTATCTAATCTCACTCAATCTAAACCAATAAATCTTGATCTAATCTCACTCAATCTAAACCAATAAATCTTGATCTAATCTCACTGAATCTAAACCAATCAATCTTCATCTAATCTCACTAAATCTAAACAAATAAATATTGATGTAATCTCTCAATCTAAACCAATCGATATAAATCACATAGTAAAAGATGCAGTACACTCCGCACCTGATCCACCAAGCGATCCTTCTGCACTCGCCGCATAGCCGCAGCCATGCCCTGACACATTGGAGTCAAATCTCTCTTCAACTGTTCAGTAGCCCGCTGGCATTGAGACAATGTTGTATGCGTCAGCGAGTGAATCTGAGAACGCAATGCTTCGGAATCTCGGTCCGTACCAATTTTATTAGACAAATTGCGTATCTGGCCAGTGTTAGTCTGTACGCCAGTTACTAGTTGACTAATCTCGGCGGCCAGATTAGCAAAACGCTCATCGTCTGTAGACATCTTTGATGATTTATTGATTGTACTGAGTATTCAATCAGATGAATGAGTTGAAATTTTTATTGCACAATAATGGCTGAAAAATAGAATGGTAACTGGTTGCTATTACTTTAAGTAGTAGCATGAGAAATTTAGTTCTTTAGTTTTAAACTAATTACAATTTGCTATTATAATTATAATTTGCTATAGTACGAGCTATGTTATATATCAATAAATTTAGTGAATGAGAGCTTTGTTTTACAAAAAAATTGCGTCACAAATCATCATTAATATAAATGGATGCATTTAGGATAGAAAGATTTTTAACATGTTTTTTTCATTGCATGTTTATTGACTAAATGCACAATAAATATAAAACAGTGACTTATAAAGTAAAAGTTAAAGTTAAGGATCACAACTACTTTTAGGCCTATGCCAGAATAAATATATAATATCTTAGCTCAATTTGTATAACCCTAACAAATTATCTTCAACAAGACTTTTAGGCTGATCCTTATTAATTGCCTTATAAATTCATTATTACAAAAAGTAGCTATGTTATATTGTATCTCTTTATTTTTATTTTTATTATATAGATACATATAAAAAATATTTTATTAGCATAGTTATTGTTTATTTCTTTGGCATTTTTAGTACCTACACATCTAAAACCCTTGTTATATATGGGACTTTTTCTTTATTTAGTCTGTGCATTCTTTCTATTTCCTAGGTTTTATCTTTCTAATTCAGTGCTTCTAATAGTAACTTGCATGGTACTTATTGTGTCACTGTATTTTGCTATAGTAAAACAATTTGTTTTGATTTACACATAAATGTAGACTAGACAGCACATCAATTCAAACTTTTGAATAGAATAGAAATAGGGGAACTGGTTGCAAAGGAAAGTGGGTTGGTGGCGGGCCAACAATGGGGGTACAAATGTAATACATAATTGTTAAAAGCTGACTGTACAGTGGAATTGGACTTTCTAAGAATGCATCAAATAATGATAAACTTGTTTTTTAATTTTCTTTTTCAGTAATAAATATTTTAGTCCATTAGTAGTGCAACAAAAAAATTGTTAAAGGGGGCAGATTCTGAAGAGTAAAGGGGTGGGTTTCACAAACGCAAAATTTCATAACCGCTAAAAGCACTAGCTTTCATAAATGCAAAACTTCACAACTGCTAAATTGTTTGCAGTCACTTTCATAAACATGAAACTTCACAACTGCAAAACTTCATAACCACTAAAACACCTACTTTCATAAGTGCTAAATTTCATAAATGCGAAACTTCACAACCACTAATTTTTTTGCAGTCACTTTCACAAACTCGAAACTTCACAACCGCTAAATGTCACCTACTTTCACAACTGCTAGATGCCATCTACTTTCACAACTGCTAAATGTCATCTACTTTCACAACCGCTAAATGTCATCTACTTTCACAACCACTAAATGTCATCTACTTTCACAACCGCAAAATGTCATCTACTTTTACAACCGCTAAATGTCATCTACTTTCAAAACTGCAAAACTTTACAACAGCCAAATGTCCTTCAAGTAATCATTTCTGCAGGTTTCTGTGGTTTAAGAATTAGTTTTAACACAAATGCATATTGTATTGAAAAAACTACATGACACTGCAGGCTATACAATGCGGCGCATAGCCCATAGGCTGCGGATTTTATTTTTTAAAGGACATTTTGAAAAAGCTACCTACTTACATTACAAGCCACAACTGATGTGGTAAGCTAAACCATAGAATTATAGATAATATGGAAGTGAAGTCTTTTAAAAAGGGTTTGAAAAAATTTATATAACTGGGCTCTGGCTGGCCGACTGTTTTTTCTTATTCCCTTTGGCTTTGACAAAACTGGGCCATTGCTTCCCATTCCATAAAAGGGGTATTGAGTGAGGGGCTGAGGGCCAATGAAATGTGGATACTAGAATATGAGCACTGAGCCGTTGTACATGGGTCCGAAACAACTTTTTAGGGTTTAGGGTTAGGTTATAGGAATATTGTAAAGATAGTGATAACTGCCATTTGAGTGCAATAAGAAAACTTGCTATGTAGTTTCAGTCATTCTCACATCAAGTTAAACTGACAAAGAACGGGTGATGGCTATATAATGTGCTTGGGGAATCGATTCAAAAGAAACCCTTTCTATAAACAGCTAACTGTATAGCTATTCACTACCCTCTGCAAAAAGAAATGCAGGACCATGGAGGGGCAGGAGGGGATGCAGGTAAGAGAAATAAACTGTACAGTTACAAGCTAGCTTGTATATACACAAGTCTTTGTTGTGTTGGTAAGATATAAGAAAACTTACAAGAGTTGCCAGAGAAAAGAGCAGCTCTGCTTTTATCACAGCAGGTTTCAGTCACACCAAGAGCTTCAAAATCTGCCAGGCTCCTTACAGATTGCAAACTCTGGTTTAGATAGTACTGTTAAGCTTCCTTGGTTAATCTTTCACAGGAACATAGAAGGGGCTTTGTTAACACCTCCTTCATCTTCAACAGCAACCAGCAGTTTGGCACAGGCTCGCTTGACAGTTTTTTTTTGCACTGAAATTGACTTGGCAAACTTGCCTGCAACATAGAAAGTGACGATGTCATCAGCATCTCACAATTCACCCACTGCCTCCAGTTCGCAAATGGATTCCTTGACTTCTTCATCTATGCCTCGGTGCTGCTTGATGATTCCGCAGCAAGGTAGGTACTGAATATCCCGAGGCACAACTCCACTGAACTGCTTTTACAGTTTTTCTAGTTGCGCACGTAGTTTTTCTACATCATTAAGATGGCATAGCTGCCAGTCCATATCTGATCTGACTTGATCTCGGCTGGCAATCTTTCCTGTGCCTATTGATTGTACTTGTCCTCACATTATGAACATGCCAGCGTGGAACAATGGATCAAACAAAAATTGCTGTCTCATTCCACTGCTTGCCTTGATTTTGATTTTTTAAACGCTCTTTTGTTCAATCATGCTGTAAGTCAAATTTGAAGCCAGTTTCAAAGGCTTTTGCTCTTCAATGTTTACATGTTTACAATGTCTACGTAGGTGATTTGAATTTGTTGAAGGCCATAGGGGCTCAAGGCTTCTCCTAATAGACCAGAATGCATACAGGTGCAAAAGAACATTGAACAAGAAGTACTATTTTACATGTCGTAATGAAGACTGCTTCGCCAAAGTTATGCTAAGTGGTGAGACTGCCACACACAGTGGGACTCATAAAGATGGTCCAATCCCTGATGAAGAAATTGAAAGATGAAGTTAAAGCGACGACTAAATGAAGCTGAGACAAAACAGCCAGAAAAGTGCCTATGAGTAGTTTTTGACAAAATAACAAATGATAAAGCAGCTAGGCCAGATGTTGGATTTCCAGAAATGGAGCTCCGCATGTGGCGAGCAAGATGAGCTGTACAGCCTCGAATCCCAACATCTGTTGATGAGGCTGTCGAACTTCTGCATGACATGGACATGCATTTGCAAAACTGCGGAGTAGATAGCAAGAAAGTTTTCCAGAAAAGCAGTCAAGTTGACCAGCATGCTGCTGTTTTTTTTGCTCACCCTGAACTCCTGGCTGAGCTTCAAAATGCAAACAACATTTTTGTTGATGGCACATTCCGAGTTGTGCCTTGCCTGTTTTTTTCAATTAGTGACCATTGGAATCATTAAACAAGGTTTCTTTTTTCCTTGCTTTTTTGTGCTACTTACTGGCAAGACAAAGGCCCTCTACCATTTAGTGTGGTCGAAGGTAAAGCAGCTGTTTCCTGCCTTTGAGCCACTGAGTGTCATGATGGATTACAAAATTGCACTGCGAGATTCTCTACTGGAAGCGTTTCCAACATCAACCGCTCATGGATGTTGGTTTTACAAGCTGTCCTCACGAAGCTAAAAAAGCTTGGACTATGGAGTGAAGTGTGCCACAACACTAACGTTTGCAGCTATGTGAGACTGCATTTGTGCTTGCCTCTGCTTCCTGCGCAACACCTTGCTGCACTTCATGCTGTCCTGCAACCTGAGACATTTGTTACAACACTTGCCAATGACAAGATGGAAGCACTGCATCGAGCCTACATGTACATCCGGACCTATTGGCTAGAGAGGGTTGGTGCAGCCATCCTCTCTGTGCACAACTGCAAAGACAGGACCAATAATAAGCAGGAATCCTACCATAGTCATTGGAGGACCTTTGTAGAGACCACTCATCCCAATATGTGGGATTTCATTGTAGTGCTTTATTCCTCAACAAAAAGAAGCAGTTGTTCAACCTATGCAGCTGACCTAAATAGGCTAAAATGTGGTGTTCCAATCCACCGAGTGCGAGGAAAGTGCAGTGTACTAAAAAGTATCCGCATTCGGCAGCAGTATGACCTACTACGAGGGGTGTCCAAAAAGTAGTGATACTTTTAACCGTAGCTCTCGTTATGTAGCTTCCTGTGATTTAAAATTTTATGAACTGATAGTGGGAAATCTCTTCTACAGACTGCTTTTTGAATTTTTAAAATTGATACCAGAGAACAAAAGTTATACCCACAAAAGTAACAGTACCTGTACCATAGAGTTACACAGATTATATCAAAATTTATGATAGTCGACTTCTGCACTTATTCATTAAGAAGGCATCGATAAATGTCTTGTTTAAGCAATACCAAAGCCCAATTGCAAAATTATGCTCACTGCGACTGACTGAAATTTGTCTATGGACAGAATCATGCGCAGAAAAATAAAGCATTAAATTCATTACTTTACTTGCAAACAGAGGAGCTTGCATTTTGCAATTGATTTCATTGCCTATACTCGATAACACACATGGATGTGCACTCAGTTGTTGCTCAGCAAAGTACTATCTTCACTCTTTGGGGTGCTGGCCATAGTGCCTCAGAAATTCATGCAAAACTTTGCTCTGCGCACGGATTCTCTGCAGTCAGCAAAATGACATGAGTTTATCGATGGATGGAGCAGTTCAGCAAGGGAAGGACTGACTTGGCAGATCAGCATCGGACGGGCGGCCATACATTCATCGACCTGGCGGACTCCATTCTGAATCTTCTTGATGAGGACTCCCGAATGACCATTAGAGAGATTGCTGACAGGTTGGACAAGCCGAAATTAACAATTCATAGAAGCTTACTCGGCATGGATCTCGTGAAGCTCAGCCTATAATTTGTGTAACTCTATGATACAGGTACTGTTACTTTTGTGGGTATAACTTTTGTTCTCTGGTATCAATTTTAAAAATTCAAAAAGCAGTCTGTAGAAGAGATTTGCCGCTATCAATTCATAAAATTTTAAATCACAGGAAGCTACAGAACAAGAGCTACGGTTAAAAGTATCACTACTTTTTGGACACCCCTCGTATTAAGCAGTGGACGGGCAACTGCTCTGGAGGTTCTACGCAATTTGAGTGTATCAGCTGGTCTCCCTCTAGACAACCCACATGATGCTGCTGAACTAGCTGTAGGTCAGTTGCCAGATGTTGCCCAGCCGGCCCTTGGCAACGCCAGCAGGCAGCCGCAAGTCATCGCCCAGCCAGCCCTTGGCAGCTCCAGGTCATTGCCTAGCCGGCCCTTGGTGATGCTAGTGGGCAGCCGCAAGACATCACCTAGCTGGCCATTGGTGGCACTGGTGGGCAGCTGCAAGACGTCACCCAGCTGGCCATTGGCGGCGCTGGTGGGCAGCCGCAAGACGCCGCCCAGCATTTCATGCACATTTTTCTGTTTTGTTGTTGTTATCTTGCCGTTTGTCAAATACAACCTTTAGACTCTGGCAGTTTGTACCCCCGTTTCCCTGCTACCCCATCAATGTAGAGCTAGAACCTGCTATGGCCAGTGAGAATTGAGAAAGGCACAAGGGCCAGCAAAATAAAACAGTACGAGTATGCTCTCTTCCCAAATGGGAAACAAGTGTTCTTTCATTGAAAACATGGTCAAAAAACCTGCCTCTGTTCTGAGTTCCGAGTTCTAGATCTATATAATTATAAACTGTTTTATTATTAATATATTTAGACTACTCTATCATTTCTGTATTATTCCTAAATTTCTGAGTCTTAAGTACTGCCCTGTACTTTACAGTTCAAACATTAAGAAATTTTGGTCTTATGAAGCCTCCACCGAGAAGACGAATGTATAATAGCTTCATTACATATACAAAATGTACGAGTATCTGCCTTTACTTAACTGAGAATAATTATTGACGTCACTGTTATGGAACATAAAACCTACCACTTGGTATCTGTGCCCAGTTGGCAATGGAACTCTACTATAATAAGAAAGTAGATGACATATGCTCGTATTTAGCGACTATAAAGTTTCGTGTAGACAACATTTAGCAATTGTGAAAGTAGATAACATTTAGCAGTTGTGAAAGTAGATGACATTTAGCAGTTGTGAAAGTAGATGGCATTTAGCGGTTGTAAAGTTTTGCGGTTGTGAAGTTTTGCGTTTGTGAAAGTGACTGCAAAAAATAGCGGTTGTGAAGTTTCGCATTTGTGAAATTTAGTGCTTATGAAAGTAGGTGATTTAGCAGTTGTGAAGTTTCGCGTTTATGAAAGTAGGTGATTTAGTGGTTATGAAATTTTGCATTTGTGAAAGCAACCAAGGTAAAGACCTTAGGGGCCATGAAGTAATGGGGGGGGGGTGACCTGTGGCCTGTGGTCTTGGACTGAAAACCTCATCTTGCTCTTAAGTGGAAAAAGGTTGCCAACCCCTAAATTTACAAGGACACTATATTTGATTCTATATAAGCCCCCTAAAATGATTTTTTCTACTAATTATCTATAGATATATTTTTTGTTTACCAGCCTCTACTAACTGTCTAGATATATTTTTGATCAATATATATACACTTTCTACAATTCTACATAGTTTCCATTCATACTAGAGTAGCCTAATATCATGTGTAATTTGAGAGATAAGAATTGGGTATATATGAAATCTACATTCTACAATACTGTTTAATAGGGTGGAAGAGTGGCTCTATATTTTGGTAAAGGCAGCCCTTCTGACACCCCCTACCCCTAGTTGCACTATAAAAATCAGTGTATATATGAATATACATTTTGTGTAGGCAAGTATAAACTAGGTTTTTGGTTTCTTTTTTATATTAATCAAATAAAATCAATCAATTAGCGTAGATAGACTAGCAACAATTCAGAATTAAGCTAGGCTATATATATTGATATATATCTATTTATTTATTGCAATTAGCATCAACTATATCTATTTTTATAATAACAAAGTTTGGCATTCTTCTCAAATTGTTCATTTAACTATTTTTCAGTGTTTTTCATATTTTCTCTACTTTAGAAGCTGATTTTAGCATGTTTGTATATACCTCAAGCTATTAAAATAGTACAATTAACAACTTTGTTTTTTAAGCACTTTTTCTATCTTTAGCAATTCCTAATGATTCCTAACAATTTGAGGGCAGCCTCCTGGCATGGTGTTATAGACTTAATGGTTGGTTAATGGTCTTAGCAAGAACTAATTAGTAGCAAGAAAAGAAGTCTGAGTGCTTAGACTTCCTTTTCCTCTAACCAACTCATCCCTTTGGACCATATATATTCCCAACAAGCATAAGCATACATGCGCGACAGTTGGCCGATCCGGCTGACCGATTTGGCGGCCAACCAAGGAAGTCGCAAAAATGCCCACCCGAAAAAATAATCAAGTAGTAGTACTAAGTAGCTGACGAGGCATTTTGGCTTAATAAGACAATCATAGTTACTCCTGCCATTTACTCAAAGTTGCGTTAATTTTGCTTTAGGGTTTTTTTACATGTAAGTCACATTTTTGGCCAAAAACTACGTCGCATTTTTGTTAAAACTAAGTCGCATGGCCGACCAAATTTCAGAGGTTGCGCATGTATGAGCATAAGTGCCATATTAAACAACATGTGTTAGATTTGTATTTTCTGTTTTGCAATATTTTCTGTTTTGCAATTCAGCCTCGTACTTTTCAGTTAGCCAACTCTTTTCATCTACTATGCTCTTCCCATAGACAATCTGAGCCAATAATTTACTATAGATATTTAAGCTAACCTGTTTGCTATGTTAGTATAAATATAAGTTTAACTTGTGGCCTAGGCTTTTCACTTCTTTTTTGCCCCACTCTAGGGAGTCTAGTCTAAAGATGGAAAAAGTTGTCAAAAAAAAATTAATTTTACTGTTTTAATAGCTTAGGGGATGTCTAAACATGCTAAACTCAGCTTCTAAAGTGGAGAAAATATAAAACATTGAAAAAATAGTTGAATAAATGATTTGAGAAGAATGCCTAAAGTTTAGAAATGTCCCAAGATGAAATTTTTGTATGAAATCCTAGACACATTTTATGCACGCTGACAAAAACGTGTACACACATTTCTGGCTAACTTGCATAACTTAAAAAGGTTTACATGTGCACAACTGATAACTTATTATTCTAAGAAATCTTACAAAACTTCATTTAAAATTTTAAATATTGCACTTGTTGTTGAAAAAACAAAGTTATTACATATCTAAAAATTACATTAAAAGTACATTAGCCTCTGCAAACTACATTAAACTCAAAAGAGAATTATAAAGTTTATTTTTAAAGATTTATTTAAACTTTAACAAAACATTGTAAAAAAGTTGCTTAAAAATTATTGTGCCAAAAAACTTGCATGGTTTTGGGTAAAAAACTTGCATGAAAAAAATGTGCATAACTTTTTGTTTCAAAATTGTTATGCAAAGATTCTATCCTATGTAATGACTATCAAAAGCTGTGGATTATGATAGATATAAATTATGGTAGCATAATAGGACTTATCATAGGCCTATTGGCATTAGTCAATAGGAATATGGGTTAATAGGGCCCATACAAAAATGAGTTTTTATTCTATAATAGGCCTATACTTTTAGATTAGGGCCTATATACTACAAACTATAGATATGTTACATTAGATATTTATACTCTGTAATCATATACAGGTGAGCTTTAGCTTGAATGTATTATCATATATGTCTAGCCCTAGCTGTCCCCTGGCTGAAGCTTTAGATAAACTTAGTAAGCTCTCTTCCCTAGTAGTGCATACCATGTATATATAGTAGGCCTACATAGTACTAAAAACTAGGCCCTAGATCTAGACCACCTAAGACATTGTTGTTGCATTTGAGAATTTTTCCAAAAGAACTGTATCTTTGTAAGTATAAGTCATAGAGTTGTTGACGTTCCTGGACACTTTGTCATTGAATAGGGCCTAGGCCTAGGGACTAGTACGGCCTAACGTCTAACGAATTGGCCATGAAAATAATGGCAGGAGAAACAAGGATAAAGGCAAGACTAGGCCTACCAATCGTTAAAGTTATAGAGCCTAGTTTCTGCCGAAGAGCAGGAGTTAGAGTAGGCCTACAAGTACAACTACAACTAGAAGTATAGATAGGCTGATGATAGGCATTTGCTTGTCTCTTCTCGAATTTTTTATTCTTCTTGAACCCCGCTTCAATCAGAGGGATAGTAAATTTGTTTACTTTAACTTTAAACAATTGTTTAATTTAAACTTTTTACCATTTCTTTGCAACACCACTGGAAGTACACGACCCGAGGTGGCTGGGATACGCTTGTCCACTCGTCATGCCATGCAACCGAACCTGTCGTAGAAAAAATACTTTTGAATAGAAATTTGAAACCTAAAACTTATGTAAAACAGGCTTAAAAACAAATAAATAAAAAAATGCATATAAAAATTCAAAATAAATTTGGTAGTTTTTTAGGTTATCTGACATTTTTTTAATCAAAGAAAGAAACTATTTTTGTTTTAAAACACAAACATATTTTTAGGCCTGGCAATTTAACACTATATATTTCAAAAGGGAAAAATAAAAAATAAAAAATAAAGAATAAAAATACTTCAATTGTTTCATACGATGGCGCAAAAAAACCTTATTACATTGCATTTGAAATCAGGGGCGTAGCCAGGAATTTCCTACGGTGGGGATACACCAAGGTGAATTTCCTACGGGGGGATACACCAAGGTAAAAGTGCTCACATGGTTGCATGTATAGCGAAAAAGGGCAACAAAAAAGTTTTGGTCAGGCTCTTCGGGGGGGGGGATACATCCCCCCTGATCCCCCCCTCCCAACGCCACTGTTTGAAATGGAAATAATGGCTGCTTCAGTCCGAGTGCAAAACCTTACAGAGATAGATTTTTCCCAGATAACTTGAGCAAAGTTAAAACCAACAATATATTATTTAAACTGGTGGTTTATAGCTAGCTGCTAGTTTTTTGGCTATTCGCTCAAACAAAGTTAACCAATTGTTTAAGAACTTCATCCTAGTAGTTTAAAAAACTGTGTTTCCGGGTTTTTTAACAGATACAAAACGGAAAGAGATTTAATTTAAAAAGGGGGATTTCTACGAAACTGAAAGAAATTAACTCCTATAGGCTTTTCACGAAGATCGGTTCCAGAACCAGAATAATACCGATTCCAGAACTAGAATCGGAAAAAATGAAAAGCGTCGAATTTTTCTATTCTATTTCTGTCCTATTATATTACTTCTTAAAAGATAAAAACATTTTTTTCTAAAATCGAGAAACCAGTATTCTCTTTAAAATTTTTGAAATGTTATTTCAAAGCCGCGGGGTTAGCAAAGTTTATTACCACCTTTTTGCACCTCTTCAGGTCCCTCAATCTTGCAATATTTTTTAATACTCATAGAAAATTTGAGCAAAATAGCATAAAATATTCGCTGTTATTCTTACCTCAATGCTCAATACACCATTTTTAAAATAAAAAATAAATATACACTTTTTGGACTATTTAAGATTTTATTAGACTTCCTTGTTGTCAAAATTTTTTTGATATATTATAATATTATAGGGCTTTTTTCTTTCTTGTGAAAATCATGCCACTTGCTCTGTTTTAGAATATCTTGCTATTACTAAGTTGTACTAGGCCTGTGTGCTTTCTATTATGGCTATGAATATAATTTATCCTTTTAATCTTACGATACTTTTTAGTTATTGAAGACTGAAGTATATACTAGACTTAGTTGGCTATTGTTGCTATGATTTACCACTAGTAGCTTCAGTGCCCAAGCAACAAGATATTATCTATTATACTAAAAATGAGTTGTCTGTCGGTATGCGATAGATTTCAGAAAAATTGGCTCAACCGATTTTCTTCAAACTTGCACCATTTGATCAGAAATTTTCCTGGCACGGTACATGCATCCTGGCTAAGAAATTGCTCAATGTTAAAGGGATTAAATATTCGAAAAACATGCTTTTTTGCAAAGGTCAAGCCAAATTTTCGACTTGAAATGCATTGTAAGAATGCTAGAGAAAAAACTGACTGACTGAATTCCGATTGTGCTAAAGATTGCATCACAACAAGTTGAAAACAGTGCCGAAGAAATGCACACACGACTTGATTGAAATTGCGTAACCATATTGCTAACTTAAATTGAGACTGATACTGGCTGACTGAGAAATTGATTATGTCATAACTTTTTACTCCAATTGACTTGCTGTAAGAATTGAATTATAAGGGCCACAATTCATGTTCTCCAATTGAAAAGAGATAGCCCTGATGCGAACAGACTGGAATGCTAATGTAGCGACCTGGGTTCGAATCTCAGTAGTGCAAAAAGATTTTTTTTATTAAAACACCTTAAAAACACAACAAAACTGCTAAACATCAAAGAAGCACAATGTCAAACATAGAAGAGCCAACATATCGAACATAAAAGAGTTACCATGTCAAACATAAAAGAGCTACCATGTCGAACATTAAAGAGCTACCATGTCGAACATTAAAGAGCCACCATGTCAAACATAAAAGAGCCACCATGTCAAACATAAAACAGCCACCATTTCGAACATTAAAGAGCCACCATTTCGAACATTAAAGAGCCACCATTTTGAACATTAAAGAGCCACTATGTCAAACAATTAAGAGCCACCATGTCAAACATAAAAGAGCCACTTTGTCAAACATTAAAGAGCCACCATGTCAAACATAAAAGAGCCAACATGTCAGACATTAAAAAGCCACCGTATCAAACATAAAAGAGTTACCATGTAGAACAAAAAAGATCCACCATGTCGAACATAAAAGAGCCACCATGTCAAACATAAAGAGCCACCATGTCAAACATTTAGGAGCCACCATGTCAAACATATATGTGACTTTATGTCAAATATTAAAGAGCCACCATGTGAAACATTAAAGAGCCACCATGTCGAACATTTAAGAGCCACCATGTCAAACCTAAAATAGCCACCATGTCGAACATAAAAGAGCCACAATGTCAAACATTAAAGAGCCACCATTTCAAACCTAAAGGAGCCACCATGTCGAACATTAAAGAGCCACCATGTCGAACATAAAAGAGCCACCATATCAAACATAAAAGAGTTACCATGTCAAACATTAAAGAGCCACCATGTCAAACATAAAAGAGACAACATGTCAGACATTAAAAAGCCACCGTATCAAACATAAAAGAGTTACCATGTAGAACATTAAAGAGCCACCATTTCAAACCTAAAAGAGCCACCATGTCAAACATTAAAGAGCCACCATGTCGAACATTCAAAAGCCACCATGTCAAACATTAAAAAGCCACCATGTCGAACATTAAAGAGCCACCTTATCAAACATTAAAGAGCCACCATGTCGAACATTAAAGAGCCACCATGTCGAACATAAAAGAGCCACCATATCAAACATAAAAGAGTTACCATGTTAAAAATTAAAGAGCCACCATGTCGAACAATAAAGAGCCACCATGTCAAACATAAAACAGACACCATTAAGAACATTAAAGAGCCACCATGTCGAACATTAAAGAGCCACCATGTCGAACATAAAAGAGCCACCATTTCGAAAATTAAGGAGCCACCATTTCAAACCTAAAAGAGCCACCATGTCGAACATTAAAAAGCCACCATGTCGAACATTAAAGAGCCACCATGTCGAACATTAAAAAGCCAACATGTCAAACATTAAAAAGCCAACATGTCAAACATAAAAGAGCCACCATGTCAAACCTAAAAAAGCCACCATGTCAAACATAGAAGAGCCACTATGTCAAACATAAAAAAGCCACCATGTCAAACATAGAAGAGCCACTATGTCAAACATAAAAGAGCCACCATGTCAAACATAAAAGAGCCACCATGTCAAACATAAAAGAGCCACCATGTCAAACATAAAAGAGCCACCATGTCAAACATAAAAGAGCCACCATGTCAAACATAAAAGAGCCACCATGTCAAACATAGAAGAGCCACCATGTCAAACATTCAAGATATACAATTTCAAATGTAAAGGTATAAAGCGCCATGCCAATTTAAAGGAGCCACTATAAAGCTAAGGAAATTGTCACTCTAGCTACTTATTGTCTGGTGGATGGTTGCTATTTGGGGATGCTATCTATCTGGGGGATGCTTGCTATTTGGAGGATGCTTGCTTTCTGGGGGATGCTTGCTATCTGGGCGATGCTTGCAATTTGGGGGATGCTTGCTATCTGAGGGATGCTTGCTATCTGGTGGATGCTTGCTATCTGAGGGATGCTTGCTATCTGAGTGATGCTTGCTATCTGGGGGATGCTTGCTATCTGGTGGATGCTTGCTATCTGAGGGATGCTTGCTATCTGAGTGATGCTTGCTATCTGGGGGATGCTTGCTATCTGAGGGATGCTTGCTATCTGAGGGATGCTTGCTATTTGGGGTATGCTTGCTATCTGAGGGATGCTTGCTATCTGGGGAATGCTTGCTATCTGGGGAATGCTTGCTATCTGGGGGATGTTTGCTATCTGGGGATGCTTGCTATCTGGGGGATGCTTGCTATCTGGGGGATGCTTGCTATCTGGGGGATGCTTGCTATTTGAGGGATGCTTGCTATCTGGGGAATGCTTGCTATCTGGGGGATGCTTGTGGTCTTGGGAAGATTTCTTATTGCAATTCACTTCATTTGAGCAGTTTGTCTGTTGTCTTTGTGAAGGATTTTTTGGCTGTCTTTTTGTTACTTGTAGAGAACAGAGATTCTATCCAGATGTCCCCCATCGGGGGGCGAAGATTGCTAGTCCATATACTAAAAATGAAAATCTTGCTTGTATGTTTGTATGAAATCGATTTTCTCCTGAATGGCTTGACCAATTTTCTTCAAACTTGCACTGTTCGATCAGAAATTTTCCTGGGATGGTACATGCATCTTGGCTAAGAAATTTCTCAATATTAAAGGGATTAAATATTCGAAAAACACGCTTTTTTGCAAAGCAAAGGTGAAAGGTCAAGCAAACTTTTCGACTTGAAATGCATTGTAAGAATGCTAGAGAAAAAACTGACTGGTTGAATTTTGATTCTGAAATAGATTGCATCACACCAGGCTTTTTATTTATTGTCTATATACTGGCTGAGTTTTGACACTGAATTGAATTGCATCACAGTATTAAAAATGCAGTGTAAGACTAAGACTAAGATTTGCCTAAGAAATTGATTATGTCATAACTGCTTCGTGTGACTTTTACTCAATTGACTTGGTATGAGTGTTGAATTATATAAGTGCTACAAATTCATTTATAATTTCAATGAGAACTAGCCTAGATGTGAACACACTAGACTGCTAATGTAGCAACCTGGGTTCGAATCTTAATAGTGTATAAAAAATAAAAGTAGCATAATTTTTTTCATTGAAAGCCTTTTTTAAATTACTAGTTAAAAAGACCTAGATTATGGCGCTAGATAAACCAAGGATTATTGCACTTTGATAATAAGGAATATTGCATTATATAAACCAAGGAATATTGCACTTGATAAGGCAATGATTATTGCACTTGATAAACCAAGAATTACTGCGCTTGATAAACAAAGGATTATTGCACTTGATAAGCCAAGGATTACTGTGCTAGATAAACCAAGGATTATTGCACTTGATAAACCAGAGATTATTGCACTTGATAAACAAAGGATTATTGCACTTGATAAACCAAGGATTATTGCACTTTGATAATAAGGAATATTGCACTCGATAAACCAAGGAATATTGTACTTGATAAGCCAAGAATTATTGCACTAGATTAGAAAGGGCTATTGCACTAGCCCAGACATAGATTTTTGGACTTGATGAGTAAAGGATTATTGCACTAAATGTGAAGCTGATTATTGCGCTGTTTAAAAAGAGATTATTGCGCTTGCTAAGACATGGATTGTTGCACAACCTAAGAAAGCAATTATTGCATTAGTGGAGGTAACATTTTCTCTAGCTACTTGCTGTCTCGTGGATGCTTGCTATCTGGAGGATGCTTGCTATCAAGGGGGGGATACTTGCTATTTGGGAGTTGGGGGTACTGGCTACATGTATTTGATTCTTTCTATCCAGGGATGCTTGCTATTTAGGGATTCTTGCTATCTGCAGGATGCTTGCCATCTGGGTGGATACTTCTATAATATCTGGGGGGTGCTTGCTATCTGCAGGTACTTGCTATCTGGGTAGATGCTTCTATCTGGGGGGTGCTTGCTATTTGCAGGATGCTTCTATAATATCTGGGGGTGCTTGCTATTTGCAGGATGCTTCTATAATATCTGGGGGGTGCTTGCTATTTGCAATATCTGGGGGGTGCTTGCTATCTGCAGGATGCTTGCTATCTGGGTGGATACTTTAACAATATCTGGGGGATGCTTGCTATCTGCAGAATGCTTGCTATCTGGGTGGATGCTTCTATCTGGGGGATGCTTGCTGTCTGCAGATGCTTGCTATCTGGGGTGATGCTTGCTATCTGCAGTTGTTTACTTTTGGAGGGGGGTGCTTGCTATCTTGAGAATATTTTATATTTTCTATTTAGGAGAAGCTATATTTTGTTGTCTGTTTGTTAATTTTAGAGAAAAAGTGATTCTTTCACTTTGCAAACACCTTTGTCCATGACAATTTTACACAAATAAGGTGATTTATAAAAGTGAAAAAGGAATTGGTATTTAAGAAAATGTGCTTTTTTATTGTTTTCCATGAACTATTTTTGCTCCTTTCTTATTAGGCGCCCCGAAGGGGGGCCACACTAGATTGCTAGTTAAATTACTAATTACAAATTCCAAAAAAGTATTACCAATTATCAAGGGATTCCTAGCTTCATTTATGGAATTATAATCTATCACGGCTTGCTATTGCATTACACTATTTTTTGTCTAATAGCACATCTTTATTTTTTAGGAATTCTTTTCCATTTTCCTTTTGATACTAGACAATTCACCTAATTCCTTACTGTGCATTATGATTTATTCAAGAAATCATTAATATATCACTTTCTTTTTAGGCCATATTGTGGAAGGTTTTCAGTGTACGCCAGACACATTTTCATTGAATTTTCAATTGTACGCCAACAAATTTTAAATGTATGCCAACTTTCTTAATGTGCGCTAACAAAAACTAATGGTAAAAAAAAATCGACAAATATTTAAATTTAAATTTAAATTACAAAAAATTGATACCAACATGACACATGTCGTGACGATTCCAGTAATTCAAATGATTAGTAAATGAGAAAATAGTAGCAGAAAAAAAGGTTTTTGAAATAACTTTACACAGAAAAATGCACAACAAATTATTTATATTAATTTGTATGCTAGTCGTGTATGCCACACTATATGCCACACTGTACACAGCCAAGAAATGTATGCCGGTATATGCCACAAAACTATATGCCTTCCGCAATATGGTTTATAGGCAATACATTTTAGTTTCAACCCTAAATGTCTTTGTTTTGCAATTACTACTCTTATCAGCAAACACTGGTTTAACACATCTTAATTTGTAGGCACTGCTTCTATCCAAATGACTAAAAAAGACTAAAAATTTGTTTAGAATTTGTTTAGCTTTTTGCTTTTTTATACTTGTTTTAGAATCTTCCCTTTAGATTGCACCTAGTCGAATAAAATTGGATGCAGTTTACCAAAACAAGTTATATGGTAAAACAAATTCTGTAAAACAAATAATTTTTGGTGGAAATTTAAAATATAGAAAAACTAATGTTCTCATAGACCTATTACAGTAGCTAAAATCTAGTTAAAGTATTATTGGCTAGCACTAAATAAAATGGATTCCTTTATCTTCCTATTTTAGCTTTATTTATAGTTTTAAAAGAATAAATTTCTGTTACTTATAGTAGCTACAAACTTTTTTTCAAGTTCCAAAATGTCATCAAATCAACTTGCTACTCCAAGCAGTGGTGCCAATAGCAAAGTGGTCAGCAAATTCTATAAATTTGGCCAACCCCAGGCAGCAGAGAAGCAGATGCTGCAGCAGCAGTGCCGCAAACGATTCACTGGCACTCAGTCGCATCCTCGTAAGCAGCCTTTGTTCGCTAGCAAATCGCCTTATTCAAAGCCAGTTGGAATTAGCAAGCCACCGCCAGGCCACCAGCTGCATCATGTTACCGATTCTCCAGCTAGAAAACAACCTCGAACAGTTTTTCGATTCGGTTTGGATAAAGATTCGCCTAAATTGTTGTTGGAATCTCAACAGACTGGAACTGAAAATGTAACCAATTCGGAACCAGATTCTTGCCCGGCTGCAAATGGTCAGTCTTCTTCTTCAAACAGAGTCCAATCTGATGTGATCGAACTTGAAGAAGCTGAGTTGGAGCCTTCTAATCAAAGCGAAAGTCGTGGCCAGCAGCAACAGCTTAGCAACAATGCTAATATAAATTCTTGCAATGAATTTTTTGGTCTGCCAATGTTTGTTAAAGATTTGCTGAAAAAGCACAAAGGCATTGATAAGTTGTACGGTAAGTTTCTTGAGGTATTCTTTTCTAATATTAATTGTTCCTATGGCTATCCTCTTTATTAAAAAACAATGTCGACAACTTCATCCATTGTCCACCTCAAAGAATCGGCCATTAATCGGTCACTTCTTTGTCCACTTCTAAGAATCGGCCATTGTCCACTTCTAAGAATCGGCTATTGTGTACTTCTAAGAATCGGCTATTGTCCACTTCTAAAAGAATGGGTCATTGTCCACTTCTAAAATTATGGACCATCGCTTCTAAAAATTGGCCATTGTCCACTTCCAAGAATCGGCCATTGTTAACTTCTTACAATCGGCGATTGTCCAATTTAAAAAATCGGCCATTGTCCAATTTTAAGAATCGGCCATTGTCCAATTTTAAGAATCGGCCATTGTCCAATTTTAAGAATCCTCCATTGTCCACTTTTAAGAATTGGCCATTGTCCACTTTTAAGAATCGGCCATTGTCCACTTTTAAGAATCGGCCATTGTCCTCTTCTAAGAATAGGCCATTGTCCTCTCTCCTAAGAGTCGGCCATTGTCCACTTCTAAGAATCGGCCATTGTCCACTTCTAAGAATCGGCCATTGTCCACTTCTAAGAATCGGCCATTGTCCAATTTTAAGAATTCTCCATTGTCCACTTTTAAGAATCGGCCATTGTCCTCTTCTAAGAATAGGCCATTGTCCTCTCTCCTAAGAGTCGGCCATTGTCCACTTCTAAGAATCGGCCATTGTCCACTTCTAAGAATCGGCCATTGTCCACTTTTAAGAATCGGCCATTGTCCTCTTCTAAGAGTCGGCCATTGTCCACTTCTAAGAATCGGCCATTGTCCACCTCTAGGAATCGGCCATTGTCCACCTAAGAATCGGCCATTGTCCACCTAAGAATCGGCCATTGTCCACCTAAAAATCGGCCATTGTCCACCTAAGAATCGGCCATTGTCCACCTAATAATCGGCCATTGTCCACCTAAAAATCGGCCATTGTCCACCTAAGAATCGGCCATTGTCCAACTCGAAGAATTGGCAATAGTCCAATATCCAGAGTCTAAGAGTTGCTTCAACCCCCCCCCTCAACGCCCTCAGACTGGCAGACAGACTGCCTGTCCATGCCAGCAGTTCAGTCCGGCGGCAACTTGGTGTACAGCTTGCCAACAAGCGGTGGCAAAACATTGGTAGCGGAACTGCTCATACTCCAACAGTTGCTAGTGAACGGTCGAGATGCATTATTCGTGTTGCCGTTTGTCTCAATAGTACAGGAGAAAGTTCTATCAACTAGCGCCCTAGGACTCGAGCTGGGGTTCCTAGTGGAAGAATACGCTCACCATAAGGGTCGACTACCACCCGTGAAGCGTAGAAATCGAAAAACGTTGTACATCGCCACTATTGAGAAGGCTCTGGCCCTGGTTAACAGTCTGATTGAAGAGAAACGAATCGAAGAATTGGGTATTGTAGTTGTGGACGAGTTGCACATGATTGGCGAATCTGGACGGGGCTCTACATTGGAGTCCTTAATTACTAAGGTGCTAATATTATTTAGATTTTGCAACCTTACCTAGACTAGTTCAGATATGAATAGCAGATTACTTCTGCGGTATTCTTGAAAAGTTGCAGTTTAGCTAGCCGAAAAAATCGCCCAAAGACTATCTGGGGAATCGCTCATGGACTGGAGAATCGCCCATAGATAGACTATCCAGAGGATCACCCATTAACTATCCAGAGGATCACCCATTAACTATCCAGAGGATCACCCATTAACTATCCAGAGGATCACCCATTAACTATCCAGAGGATCACCCATACACTATCCAGAGGATCACCCATACACTATCCAGAGGATCACCCATTAACTATCCAGAGGATCACCCATACACTATCCAGAGGATCACCCATACACTATCCAGAGGATCACCCATTAACTATCCAGAGGATCACCCATACACTATCCAGAGGATCACCCATTAACTATCCAGAGGATCACCCATACACTATCCAGAGGATCACCCATTAACTATCCAGAGGATCACCCATTAACTATCCAGAGGATCACCCATTAACTATCCAGAGGATCACCCATTAACTATCCAGAGGATCACCCATTAACTATCCAGAGGATCACCCATACACTATCCAGAGGATCACCCATACACTATCCAGAGGATCACCCATTAACTATCCAGAGGATCACCCATTAACTATCCAGAGGATCACCCATTAACTATCCAGAGGATCACCCATTAACTATCCAGAGGATCACCCATTAACTATCCAGAGGATCACCCATTAACTATCCAGAGGATCACCCATTAACTATCCAGAGGATCACCCATTAACTATCCAGAGGATCACCCATACACTATCCAGAGGATCACCCATTAACTATCCAGAGGATCACCCATTAACTATCCAGAGGATCACCCATACACTATCCAGAGGATCACCCATACACTATCCAGAGGATCACCCATTAACTATCCAGAGGATCACCCATACACTATCCAGAGGATCACCCATACACTATCCAGAGGATCACCCATTAACTATCCAGAGGATCACCCATACACTATCCAGAGGATCACCCATTAACTATCCAGAGGATCACCCATACACTATCCAGAGGATCACCCATTAACTATCCAGAGGATCACCCATTAACTATCCAGAGGATCACCCATTAACTATCCAGAGGATCACCCATTAACTATCCAGAGGATCACCCATTAACTATCCAGAGGATCACCCATACACTATCCAGAGGATCACCCATACACTATCCAGAGGATCACCCATTAACTATCCAGAGGATCACCCATTAACTATCCAGAGGATCACCCATTAACTATCCAGAGGATCACCCATTAACTATCCAGAGGATCACCCATTAACTATCCAGAGGATCACCCATTAACTATCCAGAGGATCACCCATTAACTATCCAGAGGATCACCCATTAACTATCCAGAGGATCACCCATACACTATCCAGAGGATCACCCATTAACTATCCAGAGGATCACCCATTAACTATCCAGAGGATCACCCATTAACTATCCAGAGGATCATCCATACACTATCCAGAGGATCACCCATACACTATCCAGAGAATAACCCATAGACTACCCAGAGAATCGCCCATAGACTATCCAGAGAATCGCCCATAGACTATCCAGAGAATCGCCCATAGACTATCCACAGAATCGCCCATAGACTATCCAGAGAATCGCCCATAGACTATCCAGAGAATCGCCCATAGACTACCCAGAGAATCGCCCATAGACTATCCAGAGAATCGCCCATAGACTATCCACAGAATCGCCCATAGACTATCCAGAGAATCGCCCATAGACTATCCAGAGAATAACCCATAGACTACCCAGAGAATCGCCCATAGACTATCCAGAGAATCGCCCATAGACTATCCACAGAATCGCCCATAGACTATCCAGAGAATCGCCCATAGACTATCCAGAGAATCGCCCATAGACTACCCAGAGAATCGCCCATAGACTATCCAGAGAATCGCCCATAGAATAACCAGAGAATCGCCAATAGAGTATCCAGAGAATCGCCCATAGACTATCCAGAGAATCGCCCATAGACTATCCAGAGAATCCCTCATAGACTATTTAGAGAATCGCCCATAGACTATCTGGAGAATCGCCCATAGACTATCCAGAGAATCGCCCATAGAATAACCAGAGAATCGCCCATAGAATAACCAGAGAATCGCCAATAGAGTATCCAGAGAATCGCCCATAGACTATCCAGAGAATCGCCCATAGACTATCCAGAGAATCGCCCATAGAATAACCAGAGAATCGCCAATAGAGTATCCAGAGAATCGCCCATAGACTATCCAGAGAATCGCCCATAGACTATCCAGAGAATCCCTCATAGACTATTTAGAAAATCGCCCATAGACTATCTGGAGAATCGCCCATAGACTATCCAGAGAATCGCCCATAGAATAACCAGAGAATCGCCCATAGAATAACCAGAGAATCGCCCATAGACTATCCAGAGAATCGCCCATAGACTATCCAGAGAATCGCCCATAGAATAACCAGAGAATCGCCCATAGAGTATCCAGAGAATCGCCCATAGACTATCCAGAGAATCGCCCATAGACTATCCAGAGAATCCCTCATAGACTATTTAGAGAATCGCCCATAGACTATCCAGAGAATCGCCCATAGACTATCCAGAGAATCGCCCATAGACTATCTGAAGAATCGCCAATAGACTACCTAGAGAATCGGCATAGACTATCCACAGAATCGCCAACAGACTATCAATAATTCACCCTTTAGGTATAAAAAATCACTTGAGTATAACTTACGAGTACTCTTATGCCTAGCTGACTACTACGAGTTATAAACATGTTAATTAAGCACTATAAATAAAATTTATTTGATCAGATTCGATTTTGTTCGCCGCGGAGCCGCCTGGTCGGCATGAGCGCCACTCTCAGCAACTTGGACCAGCTGGCCTCGTGTTTGAAGGCCTCTCTATTCACTGGAAATTTCCGTCCAGTTCAACTGAAAGAATACGTGAAAATTGAAGATACAATTTATCGATTAGTAACTAATAGCCCGCAGTCGAATTTGGACGAGTCTTCTTCTAGTATGACGTTTGTTAGGCGGCTGAATCACGACAGTTTTGTTGGTCGATTGTATCCGGATAAAGCTAGCCGAGCTGCGGATCCTGACCTGCTGTGCGGACTTGTGCTGGAGGTGAGCATGCGCGTCTTGTAATCTCATTAGTAATCCAAATGCAATCCGAAACTCAAATCCTATAATCCCAAGATCCCTATGATCCCAAAGGTCCCTATGATCCCAAGATCACAATGATCCCAAGATCCCTATTATCTTAAGATCCCTATCATTCCAAGATCCCTATGATCCCAAGATCCCTAAGATCCCAATGATCTTTTTGATCCCAAGATCCCTATGATCTTTTTGATTCCAAGATCCCTATAATCCCAAGATCCCTGTGATCTCAAGATCCCACTGATCCCAAGATCCCTATGATCATAAGATCCCTATGATCTCAAAATCCCAATAATCCTAAGATCCCAATGATCCCAAGATCCCGATGATCCCAAGATTCCTATTATCCCAAGATCCCAAGATCCATATGATCCCAAGATCCCTATTATCCCAAGATCACTATTATTCTAAGATCACAATAATTCCAACGATCCAAATGATCCCAAGATGCCATTGATCCCAATATTTCTGTGATTCCGTATTCCTATAAAATTATAGAATCCTATAATCTATATAACCCCCGTGATTCGGAATCCCAGTTTGTTATTGATCCCAGTTAGGCCTAGAATTAATCTAATCTAGGCCTAGAAATGAATCTAATCGCAAATTAAATTTTTTCGTTATTTCATCTACTTTAAGTAGTAAATCCACTTCACCGCCAGGTCATCCCAGCCAAGTCCTGTCTGGTGTTTTGCCAGTCAAAAAAGTCCTGCGAATCCGTGGCCAACCTCTTAGCCAAGTATCTGCCGCGTCGCCTGGCAACGGCTTCTGGCGTTGGCGATGACGTCTATCGGAGAAGACAGGTTAATTGATTATTTCAGTTAGCGCATAATTTCCCGAGCCTTCAGGTTTAGCTGTCCCAGTTCCTCCCAATCTTCAGGCTCAGTTCCTCTCAATCTTCAGGCACAGTTCCTCCCAATCTTCAGGCACAGTTCCTCCCAATCTTCAGGCACAGTTCCTCCCAATCTTCAGGCTCAGTTCCTCCCAATCTTCAGGCACAGTTCCTCCCAATCTTCAGGCACAGTTCCTCCCAATCTTCAGGCACAGTTCCTCCCAATCTTCAAGCACAGTTCCTCCCAATCTTCAGGCACAGTTCCTCCCAATCTTCAGGCACAGTTCCTCCCAATCTTCAGGCTCAGTTCCTCTCAATCTTCAGGCTCAGTTCCTCCCAATCTTCAGGCTCAGTTCCTCTCAATATTCAGGCACAGTTCCTCCCAATCTTCAGGCACAGTTCCTCCCAACCTTCAGGCACAGTTCCTCCCAACCTTCAGGCACTATTCAAGCGGCTTCGCACAGAGGATTGCGACACAGGCGGCGGTAGCGGCAGCAACGGAAGCAGCGGTCGTTTTTGCCCTGTGCTGGCGGCCACCCTGCCTTTCGGCGTGGCCTATCACCACAGCGGACTGACAGCCGAGGAGCGTCGCTGCCTCGAAGATGCCTTCGCCGAAGGCACCCTGTGCGTCATCTGCTGCACCTCCACCCTTGCAGCCGGTGTCAACCTGCCAGCTAAACGAGTCATTGTCCGTTCGCCAATGGTTGGTGCAGCGTTTATTGGCTTGGCCCAGTACCTTCAGATGGTGGGCAGAGCCGGTAGGGCCGGTCTGGACACTGAGGGCGAGAGTGTCACCATTGTGCCTGGCAGGGACCGGCTGCGGTTTATGCAGATGCGCTCGGACACAGGCATGCTTAGGTTAGTGTTTATTGTTTATGTCAGATCTAGAGACTAGCGAGTCAGATCTAGAGACTAGCGAGTCAGATCTAGAGACTAGCGAGTCAGATCTAGAGACTAGCGAGTCAGATCTAAAGACTAGCGAGTCAGATCTAGAGACTAATTAGTCAGATCTAGAGACTGGTTAGTCAGATCTAGAGACTAATTATTCAGATCTCAAGACTTGTTTTTCAGATCCAGAGACTGGTTAGTCCGGTCTAGAGACTGGTTAGTCAGATCTATAGAATGGTTAGTCAGATCTATAGACTGGTTAGTCAGATCTAGAGATTTAAGAAATTACAATCGAGCTGTCAATCATTACATACGACTCAAACAGGTGTCGCAGCCGATTGCACGAAGGCGCCGCTCTGCAGTCGCTAATCCTGAGCAGCCTCACACTGGGCCTTGCTCGCTGCAGGGACGACATCACCAGCTTGCTTGCCTGCAGCTTCTGGGCTGTGCAAGCTCAGCCGGGCGAATTGGCCGAAGCGATCGACACCTGCCTGACTCGATTGGACGCCCTGAAGTTGCTGGGCTCTGCGCCAGCATCCAAGGCTGGTCAGGAACAGCAGTGAGTGCGCCTTGCAGATGCTGGGCTCTGCCTCTATTGTTTTATTTTGGTAGCTCACGCGGAGCTTTTTCCGGTTTGAATGTTTACCTTAGCAACGCAAACTGGTGCTTTGTGAGCTCGAATATTCACCTTAGGAACTCAAACTTAAGGCTAATCAGTTCGACTGTTTACCTTAGCAACGCAAACTAATGCTTTTTCAGTTCGATTATTTACCTTAGCAACGCAAACTAAGGCTTAATCAGTTTGACTGTTTACCTTAGCAACGCAAACTAATGCTTTGTCAGTTCGAATTTTTACCTTAGCAACGTAAACTGGTGCTTAGTCAGTTCGATTGTTTACCTTAGCAACGAAAATTGGTGCTTAGTCACTTCGAATGTTTACCTTAGCAACTCAAACTGATGCTTAGTCAGTTTCAGTATTTACCTTAGCAACAGGAACTAATGCTTAGTCAGTTCGAATGTTTACCTTTACAACACAAACTGATGGTTAATCAGTTCGAATGTTTACCTTAGAAACGCAAACTGATGCTTTTTCAGTTAAACTATCTACCTTAGCAACACAAGAGAAATTTAAGCAGCTCAGATATTTTAGTTTTCGTTAAGTTTCGCATAAAAAATAGAAAAAGTCTAGAAAGAATTGCAATAACCAAAAAATATTTCATATAACTTGTCCGAATTTCTATCATATACGAAAGCTAAAGCTCAAATTGCTTGCTTTTTAGTTTGGAAAATGAATGTAAAAAACCAAGTAAAAAATCATCACATGTGGCCGTGGACCCTGAAGCGGTACACGCAGGTGTAGTCCGGTTGGCCATGGTTGTTTCCAACCTCCAGCAGCACGTATCTAAACACAGCCGATTCCATCGCCGCCTCGCTGTCCACGATGTGAAAAGTTTGCGTAGGCGGTCCCGACTCTGCGTCGTAGGCAAAGCAGCCCAGCCGGCGTCCAGTCTTGAAGTCGCACGCCTTGGTCAGTCCGTAGACGCAGAACCGCTTCGGCGCGCTGGCCACCGAGTTGTTGAACGCCTGCAGCCGGCTGATGTGGTCGATGCTGACTGCCGACACGCGAATCGGCCGGCTGAGCTGCACGACCGCCCGGCCTGGGAAACCGGCGAATGACCAGCAGTCTCCCGGCTGGAGACCCGACGGGCCGCTGATGATTGTCTCTGGATCTGGCAGTCGCCGCCACCAGCGCTGCCATCGCTGCCACCAGCTTGTCAAGCCGCAGTTGCCATTGTGAGCCAGTAGCACGGCTGCACCGCCGCTCTTCAGCGCATAGTCGGGCAGCTGATCCGCTTCAACAGTTGAGCCTTGCTGACCAGCCGATCTGACAAACTGTCCACACCGACCATTCAATGCTGATGCCGTCTGTTCAAGCCGACGTAGTTGTACAGATTGCTTTTCAAACCTGGCTTCGGTGACAGATTTTAAACTGTCCAGTTGAGCTTGAAGTTTCTCGTGCTCCTTAGAGCGATGCCGATCCTTAGTGATTTGTTCACTCGTGCACTTCTCTGTCCGCTTGGCTAAGTCTTTGACTTGACCGTCAAGTTTGTCCAGATCCTTCTGCAGCTGCTGGATGCTGCCAGTCTGAATACTGCTGTCACAGTTTCGTCCCGCGAGTTGTTGAGACCTTGATGCAACAGATTTGCGTTAATCCATGGATGTAAAAACTTGTTTAACAGGGACTTTATATCAATAATTCAGATCTTTCAGTTGACTCTAACCGCATCTCTTTTGGACACTCAAGTGAAGCTTTAAATGCAAATACTTGACGTAAGACTATAAGCCCCTTACATTCCATGGTTCAAAGCGACGAAAATATTACAAAAACTTGCTTTTAACATTATCTACGACTAATTGATTGCCTCTTAACCAGAAAGGATAGATTAGCCTTAACAACAGCTGAATTGGCTTGCAGTTTGTTGGAGACGGCAGCTCGGTATTGCGAATTATATCTCTATATCAGATATAATTGAAAAAATATTGATATTTAACTTGCCTGTGCTGCGGAGGAATATCTACACCCGGTGTCATATTAATTCCGAGATTGCCGTTCAAAGAGGAATCCAGATTGTCATCATAGATGCCGTCATAGGTAGCAGCGGTCTTCTTCCAGGCGACCAAAATAATAGACAGGACAATAATTGACAGCAGTAACATTTGCATCCAACTTCGATTGCGTCGAACATTGATATTAGTCCTGCTATTGATAGTAATAACATTGTTGCGACTGCGACTCTTGCTGGATGATTGTCCATTCTTCTTTCTTTGGTTGGCACTTGGCGAAGTAGTTAGACTTTCCTTACTTAATGTTGTGGTGTTGGTAGCAGTTCTCCAGCCACCGCGTGACAAAGAACTTGCCGGAGAAGACAGTCCAGCGTATGACGATAACCCACTATCTTGGTGAACGTTGCGCAGTGGGGTACTCGCTTTACGGAGTGGCATACCTGGTGGCGTCTTAATCACTGGCAATTTTTCATTGCTTACGAGTACATCATCGCCTGCTGCTGATTTTGTGTAGACTCTGTGCTGTAGCACCCGGGCCGCTTGCTGCTGTGCCGGATTCGGGGTTGTGACGACGCTGTCGCACACGCACCAGCCGATGCGCTCGCAGAATGAGCGCAGTATCCTGCCAGCTGGCAAATTATAAACTGTCGGCATTTTCCGCTTTGGTACGGCGGCTGTCTTTAACGTTGGGCTCATTCTTGTTGATCGCTGCGCTTTCTATAAAATTGCCAACCAAATTTATTAGAACGCGACCGAAACTTGCCGTCTTATACGCAGCTTTTTGGTTAGCTTGGCCATAAACAACTTCCTACGCGTAGGTTAATAACTTGCTTGCATGCTAGTTATATATGGCTACATTGATTGCGCCTAAGTGAACGTGTTTAGTACATTTAGCCATATATGGATATGGTGTAAAAGCTAAAGTTAAAGTTTGGCTAAATTAAGAAAATTTGTGCCTAAATTAAAGTTTAACCTACCTTTGGAACCAACCAATTGACGTTTATATTATGTTTACTTTCACCACTATTATTACTACAGATAGTAGTGATTAAAGAATAAAAAAATACTTAAATTAAAAAAATGTTCCTAAAGCGAATCGATTATTTACCGTAGCAACGCAAAGGATGCTAAGGCGCATCGATTGTTTACCTTAGCAACACAAAGGATGCCAAAGCGAATTGATTATTTACCGTGCTAAGGCGCATCGATTGTTTACCTTAGCAACACAAAGGATGCCAAAGCAAATCGATTATTTACCGTGCTAAGGCGCATCGATTGTTTACCTTAGCAACGCAAAAGATGCCAAAGCGAATCGATTGTTTACCTTAGCAACACAAAGGATGCTAAGGCGCATCAATTGTTTACCTTAGCAACACAAATGATGCTTAAGCGCATCGATTGTTTACCTTAGCAACACAAATGATGCTAAAGCGCATCGATTTTTGACCGTAGCGACGCAAAGGATGCCAGAGCGAATCGATTGTTTAACTTAGCAACAGACCTTACATAAGCTCGAATATTTATCATGGAAATAAAATATATTCGAATTCGCAGATCGGCGCCTCAGCCGCAGTCCTCACCATCCGCTAGCCTGACTGCCAGCCAACTTGCCGTCGCCTGCGTCAAAGGCTGCGTCGAACCTGAACGAGCAAACAACGTCCTGGCCGAGCTCAATCAGGCCCTGGGCAGCCTGCAGCTGGACTCCTACGTGCACCTGCTCTGGCTGGTTGTGCCGCCAGAATATCTGCCAGCTTCGTCGTCATCGTCAACGTCAGCGTCCTACGGCGACCTCGCCGGCCTGGCAGATTCGGCGCGCCGATTGCCGGCTCTGTTGGACTCGTTGGCGCCCGCTGAACGGCGCGCAATCGAAGCCTGCGCCGGCCTGGGCGAAGCCATGGCCATGCGGCTGGCGGCTGGCCGAGCGCCGACAGCTGAGCAGCTGGTTTGTTTCCTGGAATATCTGCCCGATTTTCCTGGGATTTATTTCCTGGAATCTGTTCAAATAGAATATCTCTGTTTCTTGGAATTGTGTATCCTGTTTCTTAGAATGTTTACTCCGTTTCTTAGAATGTTTACTCTGTTTCTTAGAATATGTACTCCGTTTTCTTAGATTGGCTACTCTTTTTCTTGGAATATGTCGCCGGTTTATTTTCGAATAGCTACAATCTTACCGCGATAAGTTTGCTTTACAATAATTTCTATGTAATTTTCTATCTATCGGATTTCCTGGAATCTCCGCCTTATTTCCTTGAATTTCTACTTGATTTCATGGAATCTCCGCCTGATTTCCTGGAATTTCTACCTGATTTCTTGGAATCTCTACCTGATTTCCTGAAATCTCTATCTGATTTCCTGGAATCTATCTGATTTCGTGGAATCTCTACCTTATTTCCTGGTATCTCTACCTGATTTCCTGGAATCTCTACCTGATTTCCTGGAATCTCTACCTGTTTTCCTGGAATCTATACCTGATTTCCTGGAATTTCTATCTTATTTCCTGGAATTTCTAACTGATTTCCTTGAATTTCTACCTTATTTCCTGGAATTTCTAACTGATTTCCTGGAATCTCTACCTGTTTTCCTGGAATCTCTGCCCGATTTCCTGGAATCTCTACCTGATTTCCCGGAATCTCTGCCGGATTTTCTCAATCTCTGCACTACGTACTTTCTTAGAAATTTCTGGAATGTCTCGCTTTATCTACCTGTTTTATCAAATATCTACCCTTTTGCAACAGCTAGTATCCACTTTACCCGAAGCTAAATTTTGATTGTTCTTTTCCAATTTCTTTTCTCCCCCCGTCAGCCCCGCCTCCGTCGCGCCCAGCTCACTTTGGTGCTGCTCTGCCTTTGGCGCGGCGACTCCGTCTGGCGCGTTAGCGATCGGTTCAGCCTCACCAGAGGCTTCGTCCAGCAGCTGCTGACCTCCGCCGCTGCCACAGCCTCCGGGCTCGCCCAGTTTGTGCAGCCGTTCGACCAGTTGTGGGGCCTGCAGCGACTGTTGCCAGATTTTTCCCAGCGACTGGCGCACTGCGTATCTCCTGAGCTGCTGCCGCTGATGCAGCTGCCGGCTGTGCGGCGGGGCCGGTGAGTCTGGAATTCTCGAGTTGTCTACCCTCCCAGATCCTCAGGGATTAAGCTACCAGCCTCCCAGATCCTCAGGGATTAAGCTACCAGCCTCCCAGATCCTCAGGGATTAAGCTACCAGCCTCCTAGATACTCAGGGATTAAGCTACCAGCCTCCTAGATACTCAGGGATTAAGCTACCAGCCTCCTAGATGCTCAGGGATTAAGCTACCAGCCTCCCAGATCCTCAGGGATTAAGCTACCACATTTACAGATCCTCAGTTATTAAGCTACCAGCCTCCCAGATCCTCAGGGATTAAGCTACCAGCCTCACAGATGCTCAGGGATTAAGCTACCACATTTACAGATCCTCAGGGATTAAGCTACCAGCCTCCCAGATCCTCAGGGATTAAGCTACCACATTTACAGATCCTCAGGGATTAAGCTACCAGCCTCCCAGATCCTCAGGGATTAAGCTACCAGCCTCCCAGATCCTCAGGGATTAAGCTACCAGCCTCCCAGATCCTCAGGGATTAAGCTACCAGCCTCCTAGATACTCAGGGATTAAGCTACCAGCCTCCTAGATACTCAGGGATTAAGCTACCAGCCTCCCAGATCCTCAGGGATTAAGCTACCAGCCTCCCAGATCCTCAGGGATTAAGCTACCAGCCTCCCAGATCCTCAGGGATTAAGCTACCAGCCTCCCAGATCCTCAGGGATTAAGCTACCAGCCTCGTTTATTCCCAATGAGTGTCAGTCCCAAGGCGCAGAAATTGTACATGCCTGACCATAAGAAAGTTATGGGCGCTGTACACCCTGTGCGAGCGCGTGCCTTCGCTGGCTCTGGGCTGACTGCCGTCTTGATTTTGCCAAACTGCACCCGCAGGGCCCGCCAGCTGTACCAGGCGGGCTTCACCAGCCTGTCGAAGATCGCGGCGTCCAACGCCCGTGAGCTGTCGGCCGGAGTCGCCCATCTGCCAGTCGGTCAGGCCCGCCGCATGGTGGCCGCCGCCCGGATGTTGGTTCAAGATGCGGCCGAATCTTTGCAGTCTGAGGCTCGCGACCTACTCGACGGTGTCGCTGGCAAACTGCAGCTGCAGCAGCCGCAGCCGCCCCAACCTGATGGCACTTTGACGCCGTTGAAGGCTGCTAATGGATCTTGCGACGATTTGTTTGACTCTTCCTGAGTATATTGGGATTCGAACCTAGGACCTTTCGAAATCAGAATTTTAGAAATTTGACTAGCAGTTTATATCATAATCCTAATAAGCTTCGGATTCGAACCTAGGACCTTGCGAAATGAAAATTCCACTAATATAATAGCATTTTATCTCATAATCGTATTAATCCTAGGATTCGAACCATTGTACGTTGCGAAATAGAAATTGAATAAAAAACATTTTCTTAACTTTAAGATTCGAACCTCGGACCCTTCTTCACTCTGGAATCGAGAGTAGGACCTTGAAAGTAAAAAAAGACGCGAACTTGAGACCTTACATAAAATTATTGGTGTACTTTCCATTCCAAACTTTTATCTTTTGGGATGCGAACCTAGGACCGTGCGGAAGGAAATATAAGTAGCGTTTATTTATCACCCTATTCAGAATTTCGTAGGACCGTCACTAGCTGTAAGAAACAAAATTGCTTTGTTATTCTAAGCACGCTACATATCGGTGTCGGTGTGAAACATTAGCTATTAGTCTTTCATTGACTTTCTAATTCGAAAAAATCGCTTTAAACAATGGATTTTTGTTGTTTAAGCGTATCTTGTATGCAAGGAAAATGCAGGCATTTGAAGCGTTACTCCAGTGCATTGAGTTATTACTCTTACTTATTTAAAATATTTGTCAGGTCTATTTAAGGCTTCTACGAGCGTATTATTAAAAGCAATAACTTTGTGCACTTTTGCACCAACAATTTCTGTTGCATTTTCGCTGTCAAATATGTGCTCTGATATTTAGGAGAAAGGTGCAGCCGTATTTATTTGCTCAAATTTTGTCATATTGGCCTGTATATCTTTGCGAATTAATGTTGCACTTTTGTTGTATATTTTTCTAAAGCCAAGTTGTATAATTTGCTAAATTTGTAAGTTCATTAAAAGTTCATAATTATTTAATTGCTGACAATGCACGGTAAAAAAAGTCAGTTTTAAATATACACAAGAAGAATCCAACAAATTATACTGATTTATAAATGCAACGTTAAAAATATATTTCAGTTTTATTGCCTTACTTTATCTTGTACATACCGACCATGTGTACGTAGAATATTTTAATTGTGAAGACCATACAACTTTGTGTTTTAAATGAAGCGCATACATCTAAATACACTGAATCTCTAAGGTTTGTATCCATATACTAAAAATGTGAAATTAAAATTACGAACGTAGGATATCAAATGGTAAACTTTATAATAAAAATGTATTTAAAATTATATCTTGAAACTATTTTGCATCATACTGCGTACGCTCATGTAATTGTAAATGTAATTAAGAAATGCGCGTGCATCCGTGCAAAGCCTAAATTTTCCACTAAATTTCGGTCTATGGTATTACGCTTGGAATACCGTATTTTATTTGCATGCACAAGACTGAAATGAAGTATTTGCTGAGTTGTACTGTATCATTGTGAACAAAGCAATAGCTCAGAAAACAATTCGAAACAAGTTAAATACTTATGTACATAAGTCTTATCGTGCGTTTCAGTTTAGTGGTTTAAACAAAACAGTAATTATTTTTGCAATTTAACTTTTTATAAGGGACTTTATATTTAATGACGCGTTCAGATAAATTATTTTTTTTCACAGATTTTTAAATTCTACTGAAAACTATAAAGCGCGAAAATATATTATACCATGATTTAAAATATTACACCATTTATCGGTCAAGACAGTCGACTAGACATAAGACTGATAGAGCACATGACGTTTCGTCGGCAATGTAGTCTTTAACTCGTCTGCTTGATCGGATTTTCCCTTTCATCAAAACATCATGCAAAGTTTACGAGCATTACAAGTATAGTTATTTGCTTTGCGAATTTAGATTTAAAGTTCATTCCGTCTCTTAATCGACATGCAATAATGGCATCTAATTTTGGTCAATTTAATTTCGCCTCTTCCGTGTCACCATCAGTCTACCAGCAGCAAATTACAGAATGCTCCCTGGAATCAAAGCACGTTATTCTGTATAATTCGACATTTCCATTAAAGGAAAGCTGTGATGTAATTAGAATTTTAGCATTCGGTCGAGTAAGTAATTGTAAAATTGAAATTTTGAAACATTCAGTATGGGAAAAAATCGCAAAATTGAGAAAATATCAGAAAAAAAATAGTTAGTAGTTAATAGTTAAATAATAGTTATTTTTTATTTTTCAAATGAAATAATTGGACGTTTTGCATAAAACCTTTTTTCAAAACCATCTAGTACTAAATTCAGAATTGTAATTAATTAATTCCACGAAAATATGTGAGCAGCCTAAAGAATTATAGCGATTTCTTCGTTTTTAAAGCTTAAATTGAGCTCATATATATTTTTAATTTCTTTTTGAAATGGGATTATTCAAATTAATTACAAATAATATCAAACAAATAATCAAGAAATAATACTTGTTGTAGGTTGATATACAATATAACAAAAAATTAACTTAAGTTATTTAAGTTTAGATTAACTTTTATATTTTGAGTAACCTTTAGAATGTTTTAATATGGCAAACACATCACAATGCGAATTTTTATTTTTTAGAAAATTATTCGATTGTCTAGCAATGAAATTGGTGACAAGCAGCAAGTTCGAGCTCAATTCGCCGTGTCAACTTCTACTCAGGTTGCAAAGGACCACGTGTACCACAGAGAGTGCGGTCGGACTTTGTACATATTTATTGTAAATATTTCTTTATGTTAGAATAAGTCCATCTTTTGATTATTGTAAAAATAGAATGCAACAATTAAAATTATAACAAACCCTTTTACAGCGCTCAAATGAAGACAGTCAACAGGAGAAACTGTCTACAGATTTCTTTTCGGTACTGGTTGGCACGCTTTTTGGCCTGCTTTTGCTCTTACTAGTTTTCGGTCTGGTTTACAGAATACGTGAGTAGCTGTAATGGGATTCTGCAATAGTATGCTGTAAAGGAATACTGTAAGGGATGCTGTATGGGTTGCTGTAAGAGATGCTGCAGAGGATGCTATAAGTGATGCTGTATGCTGTAAGAGTAATGCTGTAACGGATACTGTAAATGTAAAGGATTCTGTCACATAGGTCAGTCTCTCTATATGAGCTTCAACTGCATCGTCATTCACTTTCAGGTGCAAAATTCTGCAACTCATCTGCCCAAGAAACTTCGCAACGCAAAGAAGACATGCACGAGGTGAGTCACGTGATGCAGTTATCATTTCTGTCTGAAGCTGTCTTTAAGGAATAATCCCATTCCTAAAATACCCCATTCCTAAAAATATCCCTGTTCCTAAAATATCTCATTCCTTAAATATCCCATTCTTAACATATCCCCATTCCATTCCTACTGGTTTTTACTGCATTTCACAGCTTTCGAATTCGGCTCGAAAGCTTGCTGCAGGAGCTGCTTCTGTGGAGACTCAGCTGATCGAGCAACAACGGGAGCTGCCACAGGTGAGCAGAATCCCACCCAGAACAGAATCCCATCCTAAATCTCCCAGAATCCATTCTCAATCTCCCAGAATCCCGTCAATCTTCCAGAATCCCATCCCTAATCTCCCAGAATCCCATCAATCTTCCAGAATCCCATCCCTAATCTCCCAGAATCTCGTCAATCTTCCAGAATCCCATCCTAATCTCCCAGAATCCCGTCAATCTTCCAGAATCCTATCTCTAATCTCCCAGAATCCCATCAATCTTCCAGAATCCCATCCCTAATCTCCCAGAATCTCGTCAATGTTCCAGAATTTTATCCCCAAGAGTTCGGCAGTTCAGAATAATCGCAAATAATTCCATTCCAATTGGATAAAAAGAGCCAACGCAATGCAGAGTCCGTGCAGTTATCAGGGACATCGAAGTCGATGTTATTCAAGTATTTGGATTAGAAACCCCAGCTGGTAAAGCTGAGAAGTAAATTAAAGGCGGACCCAGTATGAGGCTTGAGCAAATCTTCTTACTTATCTGCAGCAGTTGAGCTGTTAATGCAGTCAAACTCATTTGTGTCTCAGCTGACGTTGGTCACCCAGTTCCATGCTGGGTAATCTTCATAGCTGTCTATAGAAGGCCTTTCCCAAATCCCAGTCTCGGATTTCGCCCTCAGATTTAATGCAAATGGCAGCGCTGAGTTGAAGCAGCTGGCTTGGTTTGATGGGGTTGGTTTTGAATTCGGGCCAGAGTTGCGCAACTGACGGCAGTCGCTACAGATCTTCGATTCTATGAGGGAATACTTTGAGACCTGTCTGTCTGTCTGTCTGTCTGTCTGTCTGTCTGTCTGTCTGTCTGTCTGTCTGTCTGTCTGTCTGTCTGTCTGCGTGCCTGTCTGCTGTCTGTCTGTCTGTCTGTCTGTCTGTCTGTCTGTCTGTCTGCCTGCCTGTCTGCTGTCTGTCTGTCTGTCTGTCTGTCTGTCTGTCTGTCTGTCTGTCTGTCTGTCTGTCTGTCTGCTGTCTGTCTGTCTGTCTGTCTGTCTGTCTGTCTGTCTGTCTGTCTGTCTGTCTGTCTGTCTGTCTGTCTGTCTGTCTGTCTGTCTGTCTGTCTGTCTGTCTGTCTGTCTGTCTGTCTGTCTGTCTGTCTGTCTGTCTGTCTGTCTGTCTGTCTGTCTGTCTGTCTGTCTGTCTGTCTGTCTGTCTGTCTGTCTGTCTGTCTGTCTGTCTGTCTGTCTGTCTGTCTGTCTGTCTGTCTGTCTGTCTGTCTGTCTGTCTGTCTGTCTGTCTGTCTGTCTGTCTGTCTGTCTGTCTGTCTGTCTGTCTGTCTCTCAGTTTCTCAGTGCCTCAGTGTCTCAATGCCTTAGGACTAAATGCATTAGTGTTTTAGTGTCAATCAATCAATCAGCCGCAAAAGTCTCTGCACGATGCAGCGGCAGAACCCCTCCCCCAAAAGCCAGTCGCACGCCTGTCTCACTCGCACCTGCCCAAACCTCCCTAGAGCGTCAGAAAAAAGGCTTCCGGGGCTAAAAAAGCCGTTGGTGAGCAGCTCAAACATCTTTGGAGGAAAAAGCGAACCAAGCACTTCATCTCTTTATTTTTCTCTCGCTTGACAAAGAATATTGTCGTGCCGGAAGGCGAATGCTAGGGTGCTAAAAATAAGATTGATAGGCCTGGTACTCTATATACTTATGTATTCATATAAACTATAGTGAGTAATGTGCATTGAAGCGGAAATCAATGCTAGTTGAAGGGCTGAACACGTTGGATTGTTTTATTGGAATGGATTGGCCACAATTAACCAACAATCTCGCAGACTGAACAGCCAGGTAACTAAGTTAATTTATCCCTGCCCTACAGGGATTAAGTCGGATAAGCCCACCACTTCAGTTTTATAGCATAGCAACGCTAATATTAAGGCACCATGTCCTTCCCAATTGAAAACAATATGTCAAAGCTGTGTGACGTGTTTGCCATCAAGATTCTAGGTTTAAATCTCCATGAATACGGTTTGTTCTATTCCAGATTTCAAGTCTAAAACTCCATGAAACCTGAAGGATCTCAGCGATCTCTTGACTAAAAGCACCGGGGCCTTTCAATTTTAGCGCGGTCTAAGAAATTTGACATAGGATGCCGTGTCAGAGAGAGGAGCTTTGCTTAACCGATTACTCTGCCGCTGCCTGCTTTCAAGCCTAGCATTGCTGCTTAATGTGGCTCGCAGCGGCTTTTGATTAATTGCTGCTGCTACAGGGGTACTGATTTTCTGCTAGGGACAGTTGGGAATAAGTGATGACGGGAGCGGGAGGGGGATAAAATATCCCACAGAATATCGAGCAGGCAAGTCATCTGACACTCTACCGCCACCTTTGAATAACTTATGGATGGATGGATAGATAGATGGATAGATAGATAGATAGATAGATAGATAGATAGATAGATAGATAGATAGATAGATAGATAGATAGATAGATAGATAGATAGATAGATAGATAGATAGATAGATAGATAGATAGATACATAGATAGATAGATAGATAGATAGATAGATAGATAGATAGATAGATAGATAGATAGATAGATAGATAGATAGATAGATAGATAGATAGATAGATAGATAGATAGATAGATAGATAGATAGATAGATAGATAGATAGATAGATAGATAGATAGATAGATAGATGGATCGATAGATGGAGGATGAAAAAAATGACGGTATTTGAACTCCCCTTCCGGCCATAGACGAGCGGCGATCTCATTCGCGTAAAGCAACAATGCATCTATGCGGTCAAAGTAAGTCTCTTTGAATTATAGATAAGAAGAAGTCTTAAACGGCCTCTTCAGGTGGTAATTATCTCACACAGTTGTTAAAAATGCCAATAGTAAGTCTTGCCTACAGCCAGCTACTTTTTAATTCCTGCAAGCATTTAATTGTATGCCTACGGGTGAATGGTTTGACAGATGATGAAGTGTGCGGAAGCTGGGACCCACAGGGAGATGTCGCAGAACTGGATTACCAAGTAAAAAAAAATTCTAAAAAAGAAAATGAAACGTGTCAGAATTCTGTGCTTGGATGACTAATAAAGCATGAAATAATGAGTTGAAGAAATTGCATTTTAAACAATAGGGTTATGGTTGGAAGTTGGCGCTGACGGTAAAAATATGCGTATCAATATTGACGATGATGATGATAGAAGTTAGAATAGAATAGAATAGAATAGAATAGATAGAATAGTTAGAATAGATAGAAGTCAGAATAGAATAGAATAGAATAAAATAAAACATAATAGAATCGAATAGAATAGAACAGAATAGAATAGAATAGAATAGAATAGAATAGAATAGAACATAATAGAATCGAATAGAATAGAACAGAATAGAACATAATAGAATAGAATAGAATAGAATAGAATAGAATAGAATAGAATAGAATAGAACATAATAGAATCGAATAGAATAGAACAGAATAGAACATAATAGAATAGAATAGAATAGAATAGAATAGAATAGAATAGAATAGAATAGAATAGAATAGAATAGAATAAAATAGAATAGAATAGAATAGAATAGAATAGAATAGAATAGAATAGAATAGAATGGAATAGAATAGAATAGAACAGAATGGAATGGTGAATGGGATAGAATAGAATAGAACAGAATGGAATGGCCAATGGGATAGAATAGAATAGAACAGAATGGAATGGCGAATGGGATAGAAAAGAATAGAATAGATAAGAATATAATAGCGCATCTTGAAGCGATAGTATAAAAGATCTGCTATGGAGCAGCAGAGTACATGTACTCCCAGCGACCCAGGAATAGCAGTCTGCTATAAACTGTATAGCAGAAAGCAATCTGAACTAAAAAGCCATGAGAGCCTGTTGTTTGTCAAATTTGTCAAAACAATTTAATGCAAAGCAGTTCACATAAAACTATCCATGTAAATGTAAGAAGCTATTCTCATTCATATAGTGACTGTTTTACATTTATTTATGCTGAAAGTTGACTTCAAGAGCAGAGCTAATATAGATGCCGGAGAAACTTATAGAATTTGATTTGGAAGAGACATGAGGAATAGAACACAGACAGGCATGAGGGATAGAACACAGACAGGAATGGGGGATAGAACACAGACAGGAATGGGGGATAGAACACAGACAGAAATGAGGGGTAGAACACAGACAGGCATGGGGGATAGAACACAGACAGGCATGGGGGATAGAACACAAACAGGCATGGGGGATAGAACACAGACAGGCATGAGGGATAGAAAACAGACAGGCATGAGGGATAGAACACAGACAGGCATGGGGGATAGAACACAGACAGGCATGAGCATAGAAAACAGACAGGCATGGGGGATAGAACACAGACAGACATGGGGGATAGAACACAGACAGGCATGAGCATAGAAAACAGACAGGCATGGGGGATAGAACACAGACAGACATGAGGGATAGAACACAGGCAAACATGGGGGATAGAACACAGAACAATAGAAATACAATAGAAATGCAGCCGAGTGTAAATTTTATCTCCATCGCAGGTCGGCCAATCAGCCGTGACATCATCCCAGGGCACTACTCATCATCATCAGCAGCCTCAGCAGCATTCGGGTCCACATCAATTCCGATCATCAATGAGACCAAAGCTGACCCTGGCTAACCTGACCCTGCTGAGCATGTGCTCACTCCTTGGCCTCTGCTCAGCAGCAGCTGGTCTGTGCAGGCTGCTCTCGGGTCACGAGGAAGTTCGGATTTCGCTTCCAAAAGTCGGTGAGAAAATGGGCTGCATGATTTCTTGGAAAGTAAAAGTAGAAATTCGACTAAAACCTACCCCACCCCCCCCCTTTAAGGCTGAGAAGACTTCTGTTGACTCTTGCTTGCCGGAGGGTTAAAGGGGCTGAAAGAAGGCAAGAATGCTGCCGGATCGGATTTTAGATTGAGGGAAAATAAAAGGGAAGTTCGGAGTTTGAGTTGGAGCGGATGCTGTGCGGCCTCGGCCCGGTCTGTGTTTGCACTGCCTGCTCACGCATTCTGGGGGATGAGCAGCGCTAGTCCCGGAGCTGCATAATCAGCTTCCTGTGCTGCCCCATCAGGGGTGAAGCTGGATCCTGGCTGGATCTATCTATCTCTCTCTATCTATCTATCTATCTATCTATCTATCTATCTATCTATCTATCTATCTATCTATCTATCTATCTATCTATCTATCTATCTATCTATCTATCTATCTATCTATCTATCTATCTATCTATCTATTTATCTATCTATTTATCTATCTATCTATCTATCTATCTATCTATCTATCTATCTATCTATCTATCTATCTATCTATCTATCTATCTATCTATCTATCTATCTATCTATCTATCTATCTATCTATCTATCTATCTATCTATCTATCTATCTATCTATCTATCTATCTATCTATCTATCTATCTATCTATCTATCTATCTATCTATCTATCTATCTATCTATCTATCTATCTATCTATCTATCTATCTATCTATCTATCTATCTATCTATCTATCTATCTATCTATCTATCTATCTATCTATCTATCTATCTATCTATCTATCTATCTATCTATCTATCTGATCTATCTTTGCAGTTCATATCCATATGTCAGCACGGTCTTTAAAATTCATAGTTTTCAGGGAGCTCAAAGATGAAGTGTTTCCTTTGAAGTGACGCTTCACGGAGCTTTCATTTCTCTGTGAGTTGAGTTTCCGCCTCCTGTGCCCCTTAGTCGGCACAGCCTCTCTAACTAAAGTCTCATGTAGTCCGATGCCGCTACATGCACATCAGCTTATCTCAATAACAAGCTGGCCACTTTGAGAGACAGAAATTCAATTTGGTTTCTGATGATCAGCACAGTGAGTGGCCTTTTGCAGACTCCGCCCTTCTGAACAGCAGACTTTGAAGGCATCTGTTTATGAACTTTGACTAGTCGCATCCCTTCTCCGTCGGCTTGTGCTCAAAACGCGCCTGAAGCGACCTCGAGGAAAAATTGCTTTTCATTTTTTCCCTAAATTCATTTTCCGGATAAGGAACATCTAAACCATTACTTTTGTCATAGCAACTATAGCAGGCACCTTAGCAACTAAGGAAGTTACCTTAGCAACTTTAGCAGTCACCTTAGCAACTATAGCATTCACATTAGCAACTATAGCATTCTCATTAGCAACGATAGCATTCACATTAGCAACTATAGCATTCTCATTAGCAACGATAGCATTCACATTAGCAACGATAGCAGTCACCTTAGCAACTATAGCATTCACATTAGCAACTATAGCATTCTCATTAGCAACGATAGCATTCACATTAGCAACTATAGCATTCACCTTAGCAACGATAGCATTCACCTTAGCAACGATAGCATTCACATTAGCAACGATAGCATTCACCTTAACAACGATAGCATTCACCTTAGCAACGATAGCATTCACCTTAGCAACGATAGCATTCACCTTAGCAACGATAGCAGTCACCATAGCAACTATAGCAGTCACCTTAGCAACGATAGCATTCACATTAGCAACGATAGCATTCATCTTAGCAACTATAGCATTCACCTTAGCAACTATAGAAATCACCATAGCAACTTTAGAAATCACCATAGCAACCATAACATTCACCATCGCAACTTTAGCAGTCACTATAGCAACTGTAATAATAGTTACAAACTATAAAAAAATTCCCAGTGCATCCAAGTGGTCAGGTATTCACTATAGATACAATCCAAAGTGACCCAGATGAACTTGAAAGTGTCACTGGTGATTCACAGCAGAATAATTCTTTTACAATCGCGCGTGTTTCTGGCAGTGTCTCCACTGAAAATTGTATAGTTTTATAGCCCTGGGTTGCACCGAAGGCCATCATCAGCTCTAAATACCTTAGCCAACGTGTCTTAGCCAGAATCCAGATCCTCATTAATTAATAATTAATGAGTGCAACCACTGTGAGGTGACATAGCTGCTATCTGCTGTTGCAGTAACTGTTGGTTTGAGATCTATAATCCCTTATACACTGAATACTTTGACTCAGTTGCGGCCACAGAATCACAGCAGTTCTAATAATTATCTTTTTTTATTTGCAGATGCCTTGGAAATTTTTCTGACTGACAGTCAGTCAGTTGTTGAAGCGAGCAAGTGGCGGCCTGCACACAGCAGGTCATCCGCAGGCCTCAGGGTTTTTGGTGAGTTGTCTTATCTCTCCCTCTCACTCTCAATCTCACTCTCATCTCTCACTCTCATCTCTCCCTCTCATCTCTCACTCTCACTCTCATCTTTTCCTCTCCCTCTCACTCTCCCCCTCACCTATTACTTTCACTCTCATAACTCGTTGTCTCTCATCTCTGACTCTCCCTCTCGCTTTCATCTCTCACTCTCACTCTCCCTCTCCCTCTCCCTCTCACTCTCCCTCTCAATCTCCCTCTCACTCTAATCTCTCCCTCTCACTCTCATCTCTCCCTCTCCTTCTCACTCTCCCTCACCCTCTCACTCTCCCTCACCCTCTCACTCTCCCTCTCACTCTCATCTCTCACTCTCACTCACCCTCTCCCTCTCACTCTCACTCTCACTCTCCCTCTCCCTCTCATCTCTCCCTCTCACTCTCCTTCTCACTTTCATCTCTCGTTCTCTCACTCTTATCTCTCGTTATCTCTATATCTTCTATCACTCTCCCTCTCACTCTTACTTTCATCTCTTCCTCTCTCACTCTCATCCCTCTCACCTATCACTTTCGCTCTCGTGTCTCGTTATCTCTCACTCTCACTTTCACACTCACTCTCACTCTCATCTATTATTCTCACTCTCATATCCCCTTCTCATTCTCATCTCTCATTCTCGTCTCCCTGCCAGCTCTCCATTTCCACCTCACTCCATCCCACTTTTCCTATTTTTCTTACATCAAGTGAACACGAAACGTTATTCCTGATCACTCGCTGCCCCGCAGATTTACCAAATTTATCAGAGTCGGCTGCTAACGCCGTAATAAACTCAGTTGCTATGGAAACCGATTCGGGAAGCGACTGTTTAAAAAAACCCGATTGTCGAATCGCCCTTGGTCAGGGCCGACTTGGGTGCCGACCGGACCGGCCCTGGCACTGTCTGTGCACCAGAGGGTTCCGGTTCTACCCGCCCACCGGGGCCTGCGTTGGTGAGCGAGGCGGGAATCTCCGTGACTCTAAGGGGAATCCCCATCGGCGATGAATCATCCCCATGACTCTAAGGGGAATTCCCATCAGCGATGAATCATCCCCATGACTCTAAGGGGAATCCTGATCAGCGATGAATCATCCCCATGACTCTAAGGGGAATCCGGATCGGTGATGGATGAGTCATCCTCATGACTCTAAGGGGAATCCCCATCAATGATGAGTCATCCCCATGACTCTAAGGGGAATCCCATCAGTGATGAGTCATCCTCATGACTCTAAGGGGAATCCCGATCAGTGATGGATGAGATCATTGATGGATGAGTTATCCCATGACTCTAAGGGGAATCCCATCAGTGATGAGTCTTCCTCATGACTCTAAGGGGAATCCCGATCAGTGATGAGTCATCCCCATGACCCTAAGGGGAATCACGATCAGTGATGGATGAGTCATCCTCATGACTCTAAGGGGAATCACGATCAGTGATGGATGAGTCATCCTCATGACTCTAAGGGGAATCCCGATCAGCGATGAATCATCCCCATGACTCTAAGGGGAATCCCATCAGTGATGAGTCATCCTCATGACTCTAAGGGGAATCCGGATCGGTGATGGATGAGTCATCCCCATGACTCTAAGGGGAATCCCATCAGTGATGAGTCCTCCTCATGACTCTAAGGGGAATCCCCATCAATGATGAGTCATCCCCATGACTCTAAGGGGAATCCTGATCAGTGATGGATGAGATCAGTGATGGATGAGTCATCCCATGACTCTAAGGGGAATCCCATCAGTGATGAGTCTTCCTCATGACTCTAAGGGGAATCCCCATCAGTGATGAGTCATCCTCATGACTCTAAGGGGAATTCCGATCAGTGATGAGTCATCCCCATGACTCTAAGGGGAATCCCATCAGCGATGGATGAGTCATCCTCATGACTCTAAGGGGAATCCCATCAGTGATGAGTCATCCCCAGGACTCTGAAGGAAATCCCAATCAGTAATGAGTTTGATTCATCTCAATAATTGACCCCATAAACAGTTTTCAGTACCTAAAGGAATCCCTATTGCTCACATTTAATATCCTATTCATACGAGTGCTACTGCACTTCTTAAGGGTTAATTTATTAAGAAAGCACACAAAATAGGTAAGCAGAGACAGCTCTCTGAGCAAATATAATTTGCAGTTATTCTTCTTAAGCTAATCTCCTCACAAACAGCACAGACCGAGTTTCTTCTCATGCGTGTACAATTATGAGCTATAAGCTGCAGACAAATATATTGGGAGAAAAAACATCTTCCTGATCGAGAATATTGAGCTATCAGCTCAGGCTAATCCTGGGGGGGGGTATTTAGGTACTCAAGTTTCGACGGGCTTAATAGCCTTGCTTTTGTGCAATGGTTGAGCATTCGAGCGTTTTTGTCCCTATGTAAACATCTGGCGATAAGTTTATTTATGATACATTTCGTCAGGGGTCATTGCTAAAGTTGTCAGTAGTTATCGAGTGTTGTTTGATCATTAGCGTGTCATTGGTCATCAATGTGTCAGTAGTCATCAATGTGTCATTAGTTATCAAAATGTCACTGGTAATCAATGTGTCATTGGTCATCAATGTGTCATTGGTCATCAATGTGTCATTGGTCATCAATGTGTCATTGGTCATCAGTGTGGCAACTATCAGCGATGTGTCATTACACTGACCATAAGCTCATAGGCCAATAAAACAGGTCATAGCTCATAGGCGAATTAAACAGGTCATATTCTCATAGATCATACACAGTTCATATCATAGATCATCAATGGGTCATAAGCTCATAGATCATCAATGGGTCATAAGCTCATAAATCATCAATGGGTCATAAGCTCATAGATCATCAATGGGTCATAAGCTCATAGATCATCAGTGGGTCATAAGCTCATAGATCATCAGTGGGTCATAAGCTCATAGATCATCAATAGGTCATAAGCTCATAGATCATCAATAGGTCATAAGCTCATAGATCATCAATAGGTCATAAGCTCATAGATCATCAGTGGGTCATAAGCTCATATATCATACACAGGTCATAAGCTCATAGGTCATCAAATGATTTTTTCAAGATTCCAATGATCTCGTGTTGATTCAAAGTGAGTCATTTATACCCACACTGTCTATGATTCATTTCTAAGAAAGAATGTCTAATCTATAAACATCGTCAAATATTTGTCCTTATCTCGAACCAGCCTCGGATGTTTGCTTATCAATTATTCGAATTTCAAGTAGCTACTACGCTGGCCAAAGTTCTTGGCTAAGGCTTTCTAGCTAAAGCCGCCCGCAAACCAGCCAAGAAGTGATTACGCAATCAATTTGTTTCTCTCGCGGGTGTTTAAGGAGGCTGTTAGCAAATTTTCATTCACGGCTTGCTTTGTATGGCAAGACGCGTTTTTAGCAATCAATATTGAGGCACGTGTCTGGGTTCGAGAACAGCTCTCACAACCCTCTGGCTTATTGCTTTATCCCTGGGGATGCAAGAGTCTAAAAGCTTTTGAATGGCAAATTTCCCCCTTTCGTGTGAAGCGTCAAAAAAACTATTTCCTCATACTGCGTCTCTCACCCTGCATCTCACAGCCTTCATCTCTCGCTCTGCGTCTCTCACCCCGCATCTCACACCCTGTATCTCTCACCCTGCGTCTCTCACCCTGCATCTCACACCCTGCATCTCTCGCTCTGCGCCTCTCACCCTGCATCTCACACCCTGCATCTCTCGCTCTGCGTCTCTCACCCCGCATCTCACACCCTGTATCTCTCACCCTGCGTCTCTCACCCTGCATCTCACACCCTGTATCTCTCGCTCTGCGCCTCTCACCCCGCATCTCACAGCCTTCATCTCTCGCCCTGCGTCTCTCACACTGCATCTCACACCCTGCATCTCTCGCCCTGCATCTCACACCCTGCATCTCTCGCTCTGCGTCTCTCACCCTGCATCTCACACCCTGCATCTCTCGCTCTGCGTCTCTCACCCCGCATCTCACACCCTGTATCTCTCACCCTGCGTCTCTCACCCTGCATCTCACACCCTGTATCTCTCGCTCTGCGCCTCTCACCCCGCATCTCACAGCCTTCATCTCTCGCCCTGCGTCTCTCACACTGCATCTCACACCCTGCATCTCTCGCCCTGCATCTCACACCCTGCGTCTCTATACACTGCATCTCTCATCCTACATCTCTCACATCCTGTGTCTCTCACACTGTGTCTCTTCCTATGTCTCCGACCCTGCATCTCTCACCCTGCGTCTCTCACTCTGCATCTCTCCTTCTGCGTCTCTCACCCTGCATCTCACACCCTGTATCTTTCACCCTGCGTCTCTCACCCTGCATCTCACACCCTGCATCTCACACCCTACATCTCACACCCTGCATCTCACACCCTGCATCTCACACCCTGCATCTCACACCCTGCGTCTCTATACACTGCATCTCTCATCCTACATCTCTCACATCCTGTGTCTCTCACACTGCGTCTCTTCCTATGTCTCCGACCCTGCATCTCTCACCCTGCGTCTCTCACCCTGCGTCTCTCAGAACCCTGCGCCTCTCACCCTGCGTCTCGAAACCCTCATCCGCTCTTCAGCATCAACAAAAGTACTTGAATGCAATATATAATAAAGGCAAATAAATAGACTGCAGTTTCAAGCCATCAATCATAAAGATATTTTCAGAAAGCAGCTGACAAGTCAATAACAATAGACACACAAAGTTGGTGGCGTCCTGTCAGTCACTTGGTTGTCCGTCCCCTATTTCTTACCTAAACGAAAAAAAAGCGCTACCAACTGTGGTTAGCCACACTGTCAGTCTCTTACTTCTACCATGAAGGCCAAAATTTCGCGGAGAAAAGATGCAATTATAGATTAAAAGAGTAAAAATGGGAAAAGCAAGTTATACTGCAGAGTTTCTATTGCCCAAGAGGTCAGAGATGACTTTTTTCTGCACAAAAATGCGATAATTTCTATTAGATTGTCTAGCTTTTTAATTTAACATTATTGAATATGCAAACAATGCTACTTAGACAAGCTTTATTAAGTAGCAAGTATAGGACTTTTCAGATTGATTTTAACTTTTCGATTAAATATGATATTAAAAAATATATTTGCCAAATTTTTCCTTGACATTTTTGCCAGATATTGATGAGTGCGCGACAGCTGAAGATGCTGGGAGGGCGGCGTGCTCACGTGACGCAGTGTGCACGAATTTAGTCGGCTCGTACGCTTGCGCCTGCCGGCCTGGTTACTATGGCAACGGGCTGACCTGCCACAGTGAGATTTGGGGCGGAAGGCACCATTTGATGAGTTCATGATTCCCCACACCCTGACTGAAGTATGAGACTGATGACACCACAATTCCCCAAACCCTGACTGAGTATGGGACTGATGACACCACAATTCCCCACACCCTGACTGAGTATGGGACTGATGACACCACAATTCCCCACACCCTGACTGAGTATGGGACTGATGACACCAAAATTCCCCACACCCTGACTGAGTATGGGACTGATGACACCACAATTCCCCACACCCTGACTGAGTATGGGACTGATGACACCACAATTCCCCACACCCTGACTGAGTATGGGACTGATGACACCAAAATTCCCCACACCCTGACTGAGTATGGGACTGATGACACCACAATTCCCCACACCCTGACTGAGTATGGGACTGATGATACCACAATTCCCCACACCCTGACTGAGTATGGGACTGATGACACCACAATTCCCCACACCCTGACTGAGTATGGGACTGATGACACCACAATTCCCCACACCCTGACTGAGTATGGGACTGATGATACCACAATTCCCCACACCCTGACTGAGTATGGGACTGATGACTCCACAATTCCCCACACCCTGACGAACACTTAACAGCATATATTTATCTCAACAGCCTAGCGACCTTAAAAGTGCACAACATTTCTAGACTGGATCTTGGCACATTGGTTATCAAGCAATCTGCCAATTATACTAACATCAATATCGTGTCCTCAAGTGGCTCGGGGTAGGGGGGTTACAAATTTACTTGAGTACTTGAGTTTACAAGTCCGCAATATTGCAAGTGCTAGGCATGACCAATAACTTATTTATGTTTTGCTTTATGGTTATGGTTAAGAAATTTTACCAAGAAATAAGAAATAATAATAAATGCTTATAAATATGATCTGCATATTCAGAGTGCCGAAAAGCCTGCCCTCCCGGCAGTCGCATGGTGTTGCCCTGCTCAGCAACTCGTGACATTCAGTGCACTGGTAGGTTTTCATAAATTTATGGTGTGAATTTTTACTTTCTGTTGCTTACCAACTGAAATTTGTTTTCATTTTATGCTTTTAGCCTATCCGGCTGATGCAAAGAATGGTGAGCTTCTCAATATCTGAAATTTGTTTGCCTGGCTAAAGCTAAACTGCTTTTGAGCTGTTTAAATGCTGTAGGATTCTCGATCTCCTCTCATTCTTTACTCTACTCTCCCTTCTCACTCTCACTCTCTCACTCTCACTCTCCCCTCTTACTCTTCTCTCTCACTCTTCCTCTCACTATCCCCTCTCACTCTCTCACTCTCACTCTCCCCTCTTACTCTTCTCTCTCACTCTTCCTCTCACTATCCCCTCTCACTCTCTCACTCTCACTCTCCCCTCTTACTCTTCTCTCTCACTCTTCCTCTCACTATCTATCTCCCTCTCACTATCCCCTCTCACTCTCTCACTCTCACTCTCCCCTCTTACTCTTCTCTCTCACTCTTCCTCTCACTATCTATCTCCCTCTCACTATCCCCTCTCACTCTCTCACTCTCACTCTCCCCTCTTACTCTTCTCTCTCACTCTTCCTCTCACTATCTATCTCCCTCTCACTATCCCCTCTCACTCTCTCACTCTCACTCTCCCCTCTTACTCTTCTCTCTCACTCTTCCTCTCACTATCTATCTCCCTCTCACTATCCCCTCTCACTCTCTCACTCTCACTCTCCCCTCTTACTCTTCTCTCTCACTCTTCCTCTCACTATCTATCTCCCTCTCACTATCCCCTCTCACTCTCCCCTCTCACTCTCTCACTCTCACTCTCCCCTCTTACTCTTCTCTCTCACTCTTCCTCTCACTATCTATCTCCCTCTCACTATCCCCTCTCACTCTCTCACTCTCACTCTCCCCTCTTACTCTTCTCTCTCACTCTTCCTCTCACTATCTATCTCCCTCTCACTATCCCCTCTCACTCTCTCACTCTCACTCTCCCCTCTTACTCTTCTCTCTCACTCTTCCTCTCACTATCTATCTCCCTCTCACTATCCCCTCTCACTCTCTCACTCTCACTCTCCCCTCTTACTCTTCTCTCTCACTCTTCCTCTCACTATCTATCTCCCTCTCACTATCCCCTCTCACTCTCTCACTCTCACTATCCCATCTTACTCTTCTCTCTCACTCTTCCTCTCACTATCTATCTCCCTCTCACTATCCCCTCTCACTCTCTCACTCTCACTCTCCCCTCTTACTCTTCTCTCTCACTCTTCCTCTCACTATCTATCTCCCTCTCACTATCCCCTCTCACTCTCCCCTCTTACTCTCCATCTCCCTCTCACTCTCACTCTCATCTCTCCCTCTCACTCTTATCTCTCAATCTCATCTCTCACTCTCACTCTCACTTTCACTCTCACTCGCCCTCTCATCCTCCTTCTCTCCCTCTCCCCCTCTCCCTCTCCCTCTCTTCCTTTCACTGTCTCCCCTCTCTCTTCTTCTCGAAAAACTCTCACTATTTTCTGTTCCTAATGACACCCCTCTTACATGCTATCAAATCAACCAATTCATTAAAAAATGAATTAATGTGTCAGAACCAAGGCAATCCATCACAGAACACCCTATAATAACCCGCTCTGAAAGCTACATGTATTAAAAGAAAATTTTAGGCACAAAACGTTCACCTAAGCTGTGCAGGATTGGTTGTTAAGGAGAATTTCTTAACTTGCTCAACCATTGGCTCAAGAGCAGCAACGAGGGACCGCTGCAGACACCCACCCCACCCCCAAAGTCCTTACCCTCCACACTTGCATTTCATTTCCACGCATTCCCCGACAATAAGGGGAGAGCTACAGATCTCAGATCCCACGCTCGCACACACACACACACACCCTAGTGTGTAAAAGCCGGCGTGTGTTAGCTGGGGGCTCGCTCGCTATACGCATTCCCCCATTCGGTTTTATATATCCTAAGCTTTTTGAATTCAACAATAGTACTAAGCCCCGCACAACTGGCCTTGTTTTTTCTCCGTTCCCGCATTTCCCCTTTCTCTTTTCCCCTATTCACGTCTGCGCAGTATTCGCCCAGCTAAGCTATTTAAAAAACTCTTTATAACTGTAAACAGTATGGCCTGGGTATGAAACTTTACTCAGCATTGGCAGCTTGGCGAATGAAGTGTTGATATTATTTTTGAGTTCAGTTTTCAGTCAAATGTTTCGAATGCGACGTTTGAAGAAGCCGGCAAAGAATATTTATCAATCAGTTTTGTTCTCACTGATTTTGCTGCTATTGCTGCCGTCTTTTCTTCGAGTAGCAACATTGACCGAGTTCAACTCGATTTTTTCGTCCTCAGTTTGCGAGCACTGCCCGCTGGGGTTCTACGAGGCTGAGTACTGCATGAGCACTGGCCAGAGACGGTGCTTGGGTGAGTTCACCTCCCTGCAATCTCCTTGCAGTTTCCCTGCAATCTCCTTGCAGTTTCCCTGCAATCTCTATGCAATCTCCTTGCAATCTCCTAGCAATCTCCTTGCAGTTTCCCTGCAATCTCCTTGCAATCTCCTAGCAATCTCCCTGCAATCTCCTTGCAGTTTCCCTGCAATCTCCTTGCAATCTCCTAGCAATCTCCCTGCAATCTCCTTGCAGTTTCCCTGCAATCTCCTTGCAATCTCCTAGCAATCTCCCTGCAATCTCCCTGCAATCTCCTAGCAATCTGTCTGCAATCTCCCTGCAATCTCCCTACAATCTACCAACCATCTCTCCGCAATCTCCCTACAATCTCCTTGCAATCTCCCTGCAATCTCCATGCAATCTCCCTGCAATCTCTATGGAATCTCCCTGCAATCTCTATGGAATCTCCCTGCAATCTCTATGGAATCTCCCTGCAATCTCTATGGAATCTCCCTGCAATCTCTATGGAATCTCCCTGCAATCTCTCTGCAATCTCCCTGCAATCTCCCTGCAATATCTATGCAATCTCCCTGCAATCACTATGCAATCTCCTTGCAAACTCCCTGCAATCTCCCTGCAATCTCTATGGAATCTCCCTGCAATCTCTATGGAATCTCCCTGCAATCTCTCTGCAATCTCCCTGAAATCTCCCTGCAATCTCTCTGCAATCTCCCTGCAATCTCCCTGCAATCTCCTTGCAATCTCCATGCAATCTTTATGGAATCTCCCTGCAATCTCTATGCAATCTCCCTGCAATCTCCCAGCTATCTACCTACCATCTCTCCGAAATCTCCCTACAATATCCTTGCAATCTCCAAACAGCTCCCTAAAGTCTTCTGCAATCCCTGCAGCCTCCACACAAAATTTTAGCCATAAGATCCCTACATAAGAGATGCTAACTTTTAATCACCTATATTCTGCAAATCTGCTTCACTACCAGTAAAGGCTAATTATCGCATCGAGTAAGCTGATCTCACATATCAGTCCATCATTTTCCAACTTTCCACCATGTCTCTCCGCGTAGCACAGGGCACTAAACTCTACACTATGACCCCCTAATTAATTGCTGTGTACAGCCTTTAAAACAACATAAAATTTTGTTGCAACTCACAATTGGCCCAGCGATCGCTCTCAAGTGCGGTAATGAAAAGCTAAATAATTAGCTCATATCTCTGAGTTTTATGATCCCATCCACTGTGTCCACCTGGATTTTATAATTAGCTAGTCAATTATTTGCAGATCCATCTCGTCCCTTGAGACAGCCAAGCGATCCGCGTCGATTGACTGACTGGGACTTCAGCACCGATGGTGAGCCAATTTGTGTTTTTTATCGAGTTGGTAATTGCCTTCAACCTTCCCAGTAGGCATGCTCATCTTTCCTAGCGGGTAATTCCCCTCGTGTTTATTGGTGGGTCATCTTTCCTAGCAGGTAATTCCCCTCGTGTCTATTGGTGGGTCATCTTTCCTAGCGGGTAATTCCCCTCGTGTCTATTGGTGGGTCATCTTTCCTAGCGGGTAATTCCCCTCGTGTCTATTGGTGGGTCATCTTTCCTAGCGGGTAATTCCCCTCGTGTCTATTGGTGGGTCATCTTTCCTAGCGGGTAATTCCCCTCGTGTCTATTGGTGGGTCATCTTTCCTAGCGGGTAATTCCCCTCGTGTCTATTGGTGGGTCATTTTCCTAGCGGGTAATTCCCCTCGTGTCTATTGGTGGGTCATCTTTCCTAAAGGGATGATTCCCCTTATAGACAGACAGAGAGACAGACAGACAGACAGACAGGAAGACGGACAGACAGTGAGACAGACAGTGAGACAGACAGACAGACAGACAGACAGACAGACAGACAGACAGACAGACAGACAGACAGACAGACAGACAGACAGACAGACAGACAGACAGACAGACAGACAGACAGACAGACAGACAGACAGACAGACAGACAGACAGACAGACAGACAGAAAGACGGACAGACAGTGAGACAGACAGACAGACAGACAGACAGACAGACAGACAGACAGACAGACAGACAGACAGACAGACAGACAGACAGACGGACAGACAGCAGACAGACAGACAAACAGAAAGGCACAGGCCGCTAGACAAGTCAAATGGCAGCTCACTCAGAAACTCATTGATCATATCCTCACACTTGCCGCGAATGTAATCCAGACGGGCCGGCCGCGTGAGTCAGCTCAAGGCGCTGCTAAGAGTTTGAGAAATACAGGGGTTTTTTCCTCACCTTACTATAGCGCACAAGAGCCTGCCTGCAGGATAGTGGCTACCGCAGCTCTCTGGCAAAGTTACAACAATCCTCAGAACGGACTGGGACAGTCAGCCAAAGCTACAATTGTGTCCAGTTCAAGTCCGTTGGGTCACGCAACTCCAGATTAGAATCTTAGAAGCCAAAGGGGATTAGGCTAGATGGCGGTACAGTTTGGCTACTCCAATAGACTGCTCATGAGCAACTGGCCCTTAGTCCCTGCAGAACACTGCGTGAGGCTTAGCGGAATTAACTAACTATACTTCTCATGCAATTGGGTCATTTATTAACTTGTTTTGGATTGTCTTGAGCTGATAATGCAGTGAATGAAATTAATGCACAGTGACTAGCGGGAAAGAGGGGGGCAGAGAGAGAGGAGAAGGTGAGACGGAGTAGAAAGAGATGAGAGTAAAGAGAGGGTAGAGAGAGAGAGAGAGAGAGAGAGAGAGAGAGAAAGTGAGAGGTAGAGAGGTTGAAGTAAGAGAGAGAGGATAGGAGAGACAGTAGAGAGAGGGGGGGGGAGAGGGTGAGAAAGAGAGGGAGAGATGAAGAGAGGGGAGAGAAAGGGAGAAGAGAGGGATAGGGAGAGCGAGAGCGAGAGAGGGGGGAGAAAGAGAGGGGTAGAGAGTAGGGAGAGAGATGGAGAGAAGGTAGAGAGAAAGTGAGAGGGGAGAGGCAGAGGCAGAGGGAGAGAGGGAGAGGAAGAGAGGGAGAGGGAGAGAGGGAGAGGGAGAGAGGGAGAGGGAGAGGGAGAGATGGAGAGAGAGAGAGAGAGGGGGGGAGAGGGAGAGATGGAGAGGGAGAGAGGGAGATGGAGAGGGAGAGGGAGAGAGGGAGAGGGAGAGGGAGAGGGAGAGGGAGAGAGGGAGAGGGAGAGATGGAGAGGGAGAGAGGGAGAGGGAGAGAGGGAGAGGGAGAGAGGGAGAGGGAGAGAGGGAGAGGGAGAGATGGAGAGGGAGAGAGGGAGAGGGAGAGAGGGAGAGGGAGAGAGGGAGAGGGAGAGAGGGAGAGGGAGAGATGGATAGGAGAAAAGACGAATAGATTGTTGGAGGGAAAGAGGGTGAGAGTGTGAGTAGTAGCAGTACTAGTAGCAGTAGGGTGATATCATCTGAGAGTAATAAACGGTGGATGTCTTCTATATCACATTTGAATTTGTATGCTTCTACTATCAGAAGCTTTCTCAGCCACAGACATCTGATTCAGTTCCCCAGTTACCGTGGCGGCCCAAATTTCCCTTTAGGTAGCCAGCTTGTACGTGACTTTGCCAATGCAAATTAGAACATTGATACTTAAAAAACGGGTACAATCAACCAACTCTGCTATCTTTGCCCAAGAAGATTTAAGAGCCTTACAATCAGTCGTATTTCACTGCTTGTGCACCCGCTGTGCAATTAAAACTGATTCGATACATTTAAACCTGAAATTAATGTTCCGATTGTAGCATATTTCAGCTTTGAAGTTTTCTCTTGATTAATCGTTTGAAGTGATTCACAATCAATTGGGATGATTCACAATCAATTGGAATGATTCACAGTCAATTGGAATGATTCACAATCATTGGGATGATTCACAATCAATTGGAATGATTCACAGTCAATTGGAATGATTCACAGTCATTGGGATGATTCACAATCAATTGGAATGATTCACAGTCAATTGGAATGATTCACAGTCATTGGGATGATTCACAATCAATTGGAATGATTCACAATCAACTGGAATGATTCACAACCATTTAGAATGATTCACAATCAATTGGAATGATTCACAATCAATTGGAATGATTCACAATCAATTGGAATGATTCACAGTCAATTGGAATGATTCACAATAAATTGGAACGATTCACAATCAATTGGAATGATTCACAAACAATTGGAATGATTTACAATCAATTGGAACGATTCACAATCAATTGGAATGATTCACAATCAATTGGAACGATTCACAATCAATTGGAACGATTCACAATCAATTGGAATGATTCACAGTCAATTGGAATGATTCACAATCATCAATTAGAATGATTCACAATCATTTAGAATGATTCACAATAACCATTTAGAATGATTCACAATCAACTATTATTGTTTAAAAGCCATTAAGCATTTCCTCTTGAAGTTTCCCACCTTGCCCCTCACTTCAAGTGGATTTCGAGTAGATAGCAACACATGCCTAATCACGATCAGAGCATATGTTTGCATGCATTAACTAGACTCTTTTGAGCGCAAAAAAGTTTTTCAGCTTAATTCTCTTTTTTTGGCAAAAAAGTTTTCAAACACAATCTGCTTGTCAGACTTTGCTAGGTGTGTTTTAGGGGCAGCAGAGGCGCAGTAAGACAGAAGCTGGAATGCCTTCATCGTTCTGCTGTCTAGTGCTCAACCAACCCCACTCCCCATCATAGTCGACAACATATGTAATTTTGCTAATTTTCCCGCCACACTTTTCTTCCCTCACCCCACTGCCCGAGAATTTCCCTCTCTCACTTCTCTGGGAGAGGCCTCCCCCCCCCACACCCCCGACCCACTCAAATAAGAGTCGGCAAGAACGCCGGGGACGAAGCGCTGAGGACAACGGGATGTGACAAGTAGGCCAGTAAAGAAGGCGCCCGACTCACTGCCACTGGGGGGGCATGAATTCCCGTGAACTCAATTTAGTGGAAATTTTTGGCATGCATAACTTGTTTTGAGCACATTTTTTAAATGCTGAACTTTCTGTCATGACTTTCTGTCAGGTTCATTTCTACCGTAAAGACAGAGAAGTGTACTTCTATCTATCTATCTCTCTATCTCTCTCTCTATCTATCTCTCTCTCTCTCTCTCTCTCTCTATCTATCTATCTATCTATCTATCTATCTATCTATCTATCTATCTATCTATCTATCTATCTATCTATCTATCTATCTATCTATCTATCTATCTATCTATCTATCTATCTATCTATCTATCTATCTATCTATCTATCTATCTATCTATCTATCTATCTATCTATCTATCTATCTATCTATCTATCTATCTATCTATCTATCTATCTATCTATCTATCTATCTATTTATCTACCTACCTACAGCCAGCGTTGGAATTAGACCCATCAGAGCTGACTGCAGTGTTTTCTGAATGGTCCATATGCATATAAATCGTACTTTCACCCAAGCTGTCAGATCAATATTATTATTAGGGCAGACGAATGGATACCCTGCAGTAGGTTAATTTGTGTGCCAACCCAAGGCTCCCAGACCGATTAGAGGGAGTCTAGCGAAGGGGTGTGGTGTCCCTCTGTCCGTGATTTCTGCATTCAAATCGAGCGAGACTGCATGGAACGTAGGCTGACATGGCGAATAATAAAACCGAGATGGAACGCGAAGGAGGTGCCAGCCTCCCAGAGCAATCTAGAAATCGATTGATTGACTTAGCGCCGCGAGTCCTGTTATATATTTTCGTTTTTCTCCTGCGTCGAGACTTCGACGTCCGCGTCCGCTTGCTAAATTTTTGGGAACGTGATTGAACTGATTTGGGGCTTCTGCTTTTTATATTTTCGTTTTCCACACGAAAAACACAGCAATTTTTTTACCTAAGGAGATTTATTGGCTTTTCTCTACATGTGTCTTATCAACCAAAAATCACAGGTTTTTTTATGGCCTCGACTGCTTAGGGCTGGTAGCTTAATCTCTGGGGATCTGGGAGGCTGGTAGCTTAATCCCTGAGCATCTGGGAGGCTGGTAGCTTAATCCCTGAGCATCTGGGAGGCTGGTAGCTTAATCCCTGAGGAACTGTTGTGCTGGTAGCTTAATCCCTGAGGATCTGGCAGGCTGGTACCATGTTTTTCGATGGACGCCCGTCTCTTGGTGGGCGCCCCTGTCTCTTGGTGGGCGCCCCTGTCTCTTGGTGGGCTCCCCTGTCTCTTGGTGGGCGCCCCTGTCTCTTGGTGGGCGCCCCTGTCTCTTGGTGGGCTCCCCTGTCTCTTGGTGGGGCCCCTGTCTCTTGGTGGGCGCCCCTGTCTCTTGGTGGGCGCCCCTGTCTCTTGGTGGGCGCCCCTGTCTCTTGGTGGGCGCCCCTGTCTCTTGGTGGGCGCCCCTGTCTCTTGGTGGGCGCCCCTGTCTCTTGGTGTGCGCCTTTGTCTCTGGTGACGCCTCTGTGTCTTGGTGGGCGCCGTGACCCTGTCTCTATGGCCCGTAAATGTCACGTCTTTAAAGGACGTTTACCTGCCAGATGGTTCACTGTGCAAACTCATGTTTAACATTTCTCCCACATTTCAGAATCTCGCACTCAAATTCTGGCTCAGTCCACTGGCCTCATCATTGAGTCTGTGGCAAGTCAGAGGGCCAGATGGTCGCGCAGTCTGGTTGCCAATGGCAACGGAGACGAGCAGAGCTTCACTTGGGTGAGCAGCTGGCAGAGAAAAAAGAAGAAACTAATTATATTTTGCTTACCGTGTTGAATTGACACATTTGAAAAAAATCTTGCTACTGAAAATGACATTGAGCCTCAATTGAGGTGAAGTTGCTTGGGCCTCTGCTCAGTTCAATTAAACTCATTTAAGCATTTCTTCTGCTTTTGCCGCGAGGCCGATTTTTAGAGTAAAAACGGATTTAAAAAAACTGAACTGTGACAGGTTAAAATCTTTTAGCGACAAGAAATTTGTTTATGCTTAAAAAATTTGCTGTTCTAATTTTTACTTAAGCGCAGGGTTGACAATTTTAAGTAAGTTATTGAAAGGTCAGAAGGACCTGGGAGGGTCCGATAGGGTTGTAGGGGTCAGATAGGGTTGTAGCTGGGTCAGAGAGGATTGTAGCTGGGTCAGAGAGGGTTGTAGCTGGGTCAGAGAGGGTTGTAGCTGGGTCAGAGAGGGTTGTAGCTGGGTCAGAGAGGGTTGTAGCTGGGTCAGAGAGGGCTGTAGCTGGGTCAGAGAGGGTTGTAGCTGGATCAGAGAGGGTTGTAGCTGGGTCAGAGAGGGTTGTAGCTGGGTCAGAGAGATGACATGGTCTCTGGGATATCAGAATTATTTTATAGAAACCATCACGTCTCCTCTGACAGGACGGCACAGACCCCCGCCTATCAGTTCGAGTGTCACTGACAGGTCTCAATCTAGCCCCAGAATACGATGACACCTTCGTCACCATGGCAACAACTAGCGGAGCGAAGCAGGACGCATCTGACAATAAGTTTATCGCGAAATACCTGGCCATGGTCGACCAGATTGCCGGAAGCAATCGAACTAATCTGCTCAATGCGGTGCTGTCTAAGTATTGCAGGTACGAAACGACCAGTAAATTAATTCAAAGTGTGAAGAATGCCGCTGTCAGATCAAAAGATCCGATGAAGTGTGCAGAGTGGGTTGGCGGTGAGATCAAAAGATTAGATAAAGTGTGCGGAGTGGGTTGGCGGTGAGATCAAAAGATCCGATAAAGTGTGCGGAGTGGGTTGGCGGCGAGATCAAAGGATTCGATAGTGTGTGAAGTGGGTTGGCGGTGAGATCAAAAGATTAGATAAAGTGTGCGGAGTGGGTTGGCGGTGAGATCAAAAGATCTGATAAAGTGTGCGGAGTGGGTTGGCGGCGAGATCAAAGGATTCGATAGTGTGTGAAGTGGGTTGGCGGTGAGATCAAAAGATTAGATAAAGTGTGCGGAGTGGGTTGGCGGTGAGATCAAAAGATTCGATAAAGTGTGCGGAGTGGGTTGGCGGCGAGATCAAAAGATAAATCTTTTAGCAGCATGCTTAAAAGTCTCTAAATTGTAAATAAAATAAATATTTATTGAAACACGTGCAGACAACCAGTGCCGGACCACTATGTGGTGCGATTGGAAAGACAAGACGGCGGTCTAACCAATGTCGGAAAAGTCACCTGCCGCAGTCGAGCTGATGAGGCACGAAACAAGGCAGACGCGATTGAGTGCCCCTCTGGATACCTGCCAGGAGATCGGTACTATTATAGACGGCTGAACGAGTCCTGCTCTCACGGGGTGAGGCGTGTACTTTTTTATACTGGGCCTTTCCCAATTTTGTCTGCCTCAGTGTCTGTCTCAGTGTCTCAGTGTCTGTCTCAGTGTCTCAGTGTCTGTCTCAGTGTCTGTCTCAGTGTCTGTCTCAGTGTCTCAGTGTCTCAGTGTCTGTCTCAGTGTCTCAGTGTCTTAGTGTCTGTCTCAGTGTCTGTCTCAGTGTCTGTCTCAGTGTCTCAGTGTCTTAGTGTCTGTCTCAGTTTCTCAGTGTCTTAGTGTCTGTCTCAGTGTATGTCTCAGTGTCTGTCTCAGTGTCTCAGTGTCTTAGTGTCTGTCTCAGTGTCTCAGTGTCTTAGTGTCTGTCTCAGTGTCTCAGTGTCTTAGTGTCTGTCTCAGTGTCTCAGTGTCTTAGTGTCTGTCTCAGTGTCTCAGTGTCTTAGTGTCTGTCTCAGTGTTTGTCTCAGTGTCTCAGTGTCTTAGTGTCTGTCTCAGTGTCTCAGTGTCTTAGTGTCTGCCTCAGTGTCTGTCTCAGTGTCTCAGTGTCTTAGTGTCTGTCTCAGTGTCTGTCTTAGTGTCTGCCTCAGTGTCTGTCTCAGTGTCTCAGTGTCTTAGTGTCTGTCTCAGTGTCTCAGTGTCTTAGTGTCTGTCTCAGTGTCCGTCTCAGTGTCTGTCTCAGTGTCTCAGTGTCTCAGTGTCTGTCTCAGTGTCTGTCTCAGTGTCTCAGTGTCTTAGTGTCTGTCTCAGTGTCTCAGTGTCTTAGTGTCTGCCTCAGTGTCTGTCTCAGTGTCTCAGTGTCTCAGTGTCTGTCTCAGTGTCTGTCTTAGTGTCTGTCTCAGTGTCTGCCTCAGTGTCTGTCTCAGTGTCTCAGTGTCTGTCTTAGTGTCTGCCTCAGTGTCTGTCTCAGTGTCTCAGTGTCTCAGTGTCTGTCTCAGTGTCTGTCTTAGTGTCTGTCTCAGTGTCTGCCTCAGTGTCTGTCTCAGTGTCTCAGTGTCTGTCTTAGTGTCTGCCTCAGTGTCTGTCTCAGTGTCTCAGTGTCTCAGTGTCTGTCTCAGTGTCTGTCTTAGTGTCTGTCTCAGTGTCTGCCTCAGTGTCTGTCTCAGTGTCTCAGTGTCTGTCTTAGTGTCTGTCTCAGTGTCTGCCTCAGTGTCTGTCTCAGTGTCTCAGTGTCTGTCTTAGTGTCTGTCTCAGTGTCTGTATCAGTGTCTCAGTGTCTCAGTGTCTGTCTTAGTGTCTGTCTCAGTGTCTGTATCAGTGTCTCAGTGTCTCAGTATATCAGTGTCTCACCTGTCTGTCTATGACCAGGTATTTTCGTGACCAATCTATTTGCCTGTCTATCAGAGACCTTCTTAAACCTCAACCTCATTTAGGCAAAATTAGAGTTCAAATAATCGAACCTTTTGCGCCAATCAAAATTTGGACAAACAACTTTCAATGATTCTCTCTTGAAGTAGCCATTGAACAGAAGGAGACTATAAGCTTCCATGTCCAAGAGTCAATGATTAAATACCCACCTCTGTAGCAGCAGCCCTACTTTCCTTCTTCCCAAGTCGATACTAAGGAAAAAAGAGCTTATAGAAGAAGAGCAGGGATTCAGCTAAATTATTTTTTTATCCATCTTACTAAGCCTCCTTTCTATCCTCTCTTCTCGACTGGTCAACTTTTATCACGAACGGCTAGCTGGGTGCGAGTTCCGCGCCCGCAGACTCGAACTCTCCTTAGGTCCGAACACATTCGTCTGAATTATGCTCAACTCCAGCCTATACTTTGAGATCCTATTCCATCTTGGAAAGGTTTTCTTTCGTTTTTTTGCTTTCTCAGTCTCAGAGTTGCCAGCTGAGCAATAAATAATGTATGATGGCTCGTATAAAAAGTTCTCTGACTACCAGGACAAGTTGTGTTCCCAGTCTGCCTGACTGTTTGCTTCCTCAGAAACTCGTTTGAATTTGCATTTCACATGTTTTTCTCTGCATTGCCACTTGATGTATTGCCCTGCGGGGGATGGCAAGCAAGCATGGATGTGTAAGACATGGGGGTCTGGAGTTCGATCTCTGCATGGCTTTTGTACCAGTCTATTTGGTCAGTGAAGTACTTTGTATCTGCGTCTTTGTGTCTGTGTGTCTTTTTGTCTGTGTGTCTTTGTGTCTTTGTGCCTGTGTGTCTTTATGTCTTTGTGTCTTTGTGTCTGTGCGTCTTTGTGTCTGTGTGTCTGTGCGTCTTTGTGTCTTTGTGTCTGTGCGTCTTTGTGTCTTTGTGCCTGTGTGTCTTTATGTCTGTGTGTCTTTGTGTCTTTGTGTCTTTGTGTCTTTGTGTCTGTGTGTCTTTGTGTCTTTGTGTCTGTGTGTCTTTGTGTCTGTGTGTCTTTGTGTCTTTGTGTCTTTGTGTCTTTGTGTCTTTGTGTCTTTGTGTCTTTGTGTCTTTGTGTCTTTGTGTCTGTGTGTCTTTGTGTCTTTGTGTCTTTGTGTCTGTATGTCTTTATGTCTTTGTGTCTTAGGGTCTGTGTGTCTTTGTGTCTTTGTGTCTTTGTGTCTTTGTGTCTTTGTGTCTTTGTGTCTTTGTGTCTGTGTGTCTTTGTGTCTTTGTGTCTTTGTGTCTGTATGTCTTTATGTCTTTGTGTCTTAGGGTCTTTGTATCTTTGTGTCTGTCTGTCTGTCTGTCTGTCTGTCTGTCTGTCTGTCTATCTGTCTGTCTTTCTGTCTGTCTGCCCCTATATCTGCTTGTCTGCATATGTGCTTCAAATATGTGCTTTTTGTTGAAGTTTAGTTCATCATAATAAAGTATTCAAAGTACTGATTGTGAATTTATATTTCTTTTTGGCACAGAACTCGGTGGGCGAGCCAGCCGGCAAGCGGAAATCCTACGCATTTCAGTGCGGTCAGAAAACGGCCCTTTTAAGGCGCCTGTTCAACATGACTATGGACGAAGATGAGCTGCTGCCGATGGCCGAGAGGGCTGGGCAAAATGACTGCGGCTATGCAAAAGTCAAGTGCTTGGCCTGTTTGAGTCAGTCTTCCTGCGAGCACAGATGTTAGTTCATTGTGTACTTTTGTTGGCTTGTCTTATTACGATCTTACCTCTCAAGTCCTTTGTTCTCCCGTTAACTTTGTTTCTCATGAGATTCCATTCTATCTATCATGAGATTCCATTCTATTTATCATGAGATTCCATTCTATCTATCATGAGATTCCATTCTATCTATCATGAGATTCCATTCTATCTATCATGAGATTCCATTCTATTTATCATGAGATTCCATTCTATCTATCATGAGATTCCATTCTATCTATCATGGGATTCCATTCTATCTATCATGAGATTCCATTATATCTATCATGAGATTCCATTATATCTATCATGAGATTCCATTCTATCTATCATGAGATTCCATTATATCTATCATGAGATTTCATTCTATCTATCATGAGATTCCATTCTATCTATCATGAGATTCCATTCTATTTATCATGAGATTCCATTCCATCTATCATGAGATTCCATTCTATCTATCATGAGATTCCATTCTATCTATCATGAGATTCCATTCTATCTATCATGAGATTCCATTCTATCTATCATGAGATTCCATTCTATCTATCATGAGATTCCATTCTATCTATCATGAGATTCCATTCTATCTATCATGAGATTCCATTCTATCTATCATGAGATTCCATTCTATCTATCATGAGATTCCATTCTATCTATCATGAGATTCCATTCTATCTATCATGAGATTCCATTCCATCTATCATGAGACGTCATGGTCTTTTTTCAATTGTCTTTTTGCAGATTCAAGCTGCTGCAAGCTGGACTGCTTCACGAAGGAACCCTGCGCCATTTACTACAGATCCAAGTGCGTCACGGCTGAGCCCACCTGCGGCAAGGGTAAAAACTAGCAATCATTCATTCATGTTCAATCATTCATTCATGTTCAATCATTCATTCATGTTCAATCATTCATTCATGTTCAATCATTCATTCATGTTCAATCATTCATCCATGTTCAATCATTCATTCATGTTCAATCATTTATTCATGTTCATTCATTCATCATTAGCAATCCATCTGATCAATTCATCATTCATGTTGGCTAGATTAGCAATCCATCTGATCAATTCATCATTCATGTTGGCTAGATTAGCAATCCATCTGATCAATTCATCATTCATGCTGGCTAGATTAGCAATCCATCTGATCAATTCATCATTCATGCTGGCTAGATTAGCAATCCATCTGATCAATTCATCATTCATGTTGGCTAGATTAGCAATCCATCTGATCAATTCATCATTCATGCTGGCTAGATTAGCAATCCATCTGATCAATTCATCATTCATGTTGGCTAGATTAGCAATCCATCTGATCAATTCATCATTTATGCTGGCTAGATTAGCAATCCATCTGATCAATTCATCATTCATGTTGGCTAGATTAGCAATCCATCTGATCAATTCATCATTCATGCTGGCTAGATTAGCAATCCATCTGATCAATTCATCATTTATGTTGGCTAGATTAGCAATCCATCTGATCAATTCATCATTCATGCTGGCTAGATTAGCAATCCATCTGATCAATTCATCATTCATGTTGGCTAGATTAGCAATCCATCTGATCAATTCATCATTCATGCTGGCTAGATTAGCAATCCATCTGATCAATTCATCATTCATGTTGGCTAGATTAGCAATCCATCTGATCAATTCATCATTTATGCTGGCTAGATTAGCAGTTATAAAACACCTTTTAAAGAAGATTAAGCGCTGCTATGCATTTTTTGAAAGCGCATCATACTACTTATGCGTCTTAAAGCAGTAGCGAGTCAAAGAAAGGCTAGCTATTTTATTTGTTTGTCATAAAAACAATACAATTATTGAAATAGTTTTTAAACAGATTGTCGCACTTACCAGGCCGAAAAATTTGGGGATTATATTCCCATTGGTGATTAAAATCTTGCATTGGGAAACCCATTTCACGCTTGAAGCGACTCCCAAATGAGGAGTGGGGCTTGGAGACTGCTTGGAGGTGGTCGCTGTCCTCCCCACACCCATAAGATTCTTCCTGACGGTTTCTCAAAATCAAAGATTAAAACAAAAATAATAATAATACACACTGCTAGCTTCACGCCAGTTACAGGAGCTGTTTGCACACGAAGCAGGGGGTTTTTGTGTCAAAGCCAAATTGGCACTCCGTGTGCTGTCACATTCGTTTGAGGAAAATTGTCCCGAGGTGGGTTGCCGTGGGAATCACAGCCAAGAGGACCAACCCCCCCCAATGCGCAGAGAGTGTACATGCCGATGTACACCCTGTGTGAGCCTTAATTATTTATGAATTGTTGCCTTCGAAACTTACAGGCACTGTTGACACGTTCACCCTGACACCAACATTTGCTGGACTGGCTTCTCCTAGTAGCAACCTGTCCGATTTTGCATGCCATTTAGCCTACAACAGACCGGAGCAGCTGTACCAGCTCAGCTATTCCTTCAGGCTAGCAGCGAAGGGGGACAGCGGGAGCGGCGCATGGCGGGGTCCCATTGAGTCCACGACGGTTCCAGCCAGCAACTCAAGTTTTCACCGTCAAGGTCAGGTGAATTTCGGCGCTTTGAAACTGAGCCACGATACTGGAATAGATTTGCCTAGTAACTACCTGTTGAGGGGGCGGCTACGCACGGATCGCACCGGTTCTGTCACCGGTTACCGGTTCCGTACCACCGGCTGCGCCGATTTGCAAACGGAGGCGACGGCAAATTTCAGCCGGATGCGCCAGTCGAAGGAAAAAAAATGTGCGTGGCTTTGATTTTTTGAAAAGCTACGAGTTTAATTTCTTGGAAAATATTGCATCTTTTCTATGAAATTCACAATTCGGAATTTTTTTATTCTCAAAGAATTCATGCGATTCTCTAGGAGGATTTTTCTTAGAACTCAACCTATTTCATCTTTGAGCAGTTTCTTTCTATAAAAGAGAGATTATTTAAACAATCTAAAACAGCGTACTAGGAAGTATGGTCGACCTGTTTAAGGAAGTCTCCAATGAAATTTCTTGATGAATTTTCCAAGAAACCTTATTTTCGTTGGCTTTTGAAAAATCGTTACGCATTTCCAGGAAATTGTGTATGTTATTTCTAGCTCATAGGAAATCCTGAAGCACTTCCAGGAAAAAGTATCATTTGTTTCTTGGAAATCGTATCTTTTGTTTCTAGGAAATCGTATCTTTTGTTTCTAGGAAATCGTATCTTTTGTTTCTAGGAAATCGTATCTTTTGTTTCTAGGAAATCGTATCTTTTGTTTCTAGGAAATCGTATCTTTTGTTTCTAGGAAATCGTACCTTTTGTTTCTAGGAAATCGTATCTTTTGTTTCTAGGAAATCGTATCTTTTGTTTCTAGGAAATCGTATCTTTTGTTTCTAGGAAATTATTACACTTTTTAAGAAACCGCAACTTTATTTGATGGATAGGGAAGTTTAAAATGGTAACTTTAGAAAAAATCCTTTCCAGGAAATCGCGTTGTCGAATCGCGTTGGAAATCGAGTTGTCAAAGTCATTCTCAAACCCATTTCAAACAACCGAACTCGCAGGTACTCCGTGGCGGTGCAAGTTCGCAGCCCATTTGCCATATCTTCGTCCAGTTGGTCTCGCCTCAACTGCCAGTTAAACGCCAGCTTGCTGGTGCCCAATGCGACTATCTACTCAGACGGGGAGGGTGTGGGAGACGATTTCGATGCGCCGGCTGTTAATCGGCATCGCGAAGGCTTTCGGTACACCGTGCGGACTGCCGGATATCCGTATCTCAGTATGAGAGTGGCAGGTGAGAATGCATTGTACTTGTCTGAGTAGGTTATGTACGTATCTGAGTTGGTTTATGTACTTGTCTGAGTAGGTTATGTACTTGTCTGAGTAGGTTATGTACTTGTCTGAGTAGGTTATGTACTTGTCTGAGTAGGTTATGTACTTGTCTGAGTAGGTTATGTACTTGTCTGGGTAGGTCATATACTTGTCTGAGTAGGTCAAGTACTTGTCTGAGTAGGTTATGTACTTGTCTGAGTAGGTCATGCACTTGTCTGAGTAGGTTATGTACTTGTCTGAGTAGGTTATGTACTTGTCTGAGTAGGTTATGTACTTGTCTGAGTAGGTTATGTACTTGTCTGAGTAGGTTATGTACTTGTCTGAGTAGGTCATGCACTTGTCTGAGTAGGTTATGTACTTGTCTGGGTAGGTCATATACTTGTCTGAGTAGGTCAAGTACTTGTCTGAGTAGGTTATGTACTTGTCTGAGTAGGTCATGCACTTGTCTGAGTAGGTTATGTACTTATCTGAGTAGGTTATGTACTTGTCTGAGTAGGTTATGTACCAGATTGTGTACCTATGGGACAGCAGATTAATTAGTTCACTAGTCCGAGAGCCGGCTCCATCTGGTGCTCACACCCGGGAGTTCGCGCCCCTCCCCCATCCCCAGCTGAGCCCCAAGCCATCGATCAGTTAATCCGAAGTCTCTGGCAATCGCAATCAAAATCCTTTAACTTCCTTCAAGCCGCAGCTCTCGTAATCTCATTATGCAAATTTGTGTCCGGGCGGGCTAATTTTCTTGCACAACTCATGTCTGGACTCGCTCGCCCTAGCAACGGCCCCAATACACGTCTCTCACCATTCCCATTGTAGCTTTCATATTTTTTGTCGGGAGAATCCCTTTCCCTACTTCTTCGGTGAGAGAGAGTTTCGTTTTAGGAGGGATTTCGCCAAGCAAAGCTGTCAAACCTGAAGCCCCTTGGCCCCCACTGTGCTGATCGGTGCAAGCGTTGAGGATTTTTCTCTTATAAAGTGAATAATTAGCAATGTTCCCCTCCCCCACAGCAATCTCTCAGAAGCCATCTCCATCTTCTCAATGTCGTTATTTATTCTCTAATTTTAGACTTCTGAGGTCCTCTGGCTTCAGATGTTTTTTCTGAGGATAACATTCTAGGCTTCTCAATCTTTTTCTCCTCAGTCTGCGCCTGTTTCACTAGCATTAATGACTTTCTGTGGTGTACTGGAATTGAAGAATTTGCTATGGATATTTTGCTTGCTTAAGGAATCTGAATCACCTTTTACCTCTGTTCTGTTCTCTATCCCTGTCTCTATCCCTGTCTATATCCCTGTCTCTATCCCTGTCTCTATCTGTACTCTATCCCCGTCTCTATCCCTGTCTCTATCCCTGTCTCTATCCATGTCTCTATCCCTGTCTCTATCCCTGTCTCTATCTGTACTCTATCCCCGTCTCTATCCCTGTCTCTATCTGTACTCTATCCCTGTCTCTATCCCTGTCTCTATCCCTGTCTCTATCCCTGTCTCTATCCCTGTCTCTATCCATGTCTCTATCCCTGTCTCTATCCATGTCTCTATCCCTGTCTCTATCCCTGTCTCTATCCCTGTCTCTATCCATGTCTCTATCCCTGTCTCTATCTGTACTCTATCCCCGTCTCTATCCCTGTCTCTATCTGTACTCTATCCCTGTCTCTATCGCTGTCTCTATCCCTGTCTCTATCCCTGTCTCTATCCCTGTCTCTATCCATGTCTCTATCCCTGTCTCTATCCATGTCTCTATCCCTGTCTCTATCCCTGTCTCTATCTGTACTCTATCCCCGTCTCTATCCCTGTCTCTATCCCTGTCTCTATCCATGTCTCTATCCCTGTCTCTATCCCTGTCTCTATCTGTACTCTATCCCCGTCTCTATCCCTGTCTCTATCTGTACTCTATCCCTGTCTCTATCGCTGTCTCTATCCCTGTCTCTATCCCTGTCTCTATCCCTGTCTCTATCCATGTCTCTATCCCTGTCTCTATCCATGTCTCTATCCCTGTCTCTATCCATGTCTCTATCCCTGTCTCTATCCATGTCTCTATCCCTGTCTCTATCTGTACTCTATCCCCGTCTCTATCCCTGTCTCTATCTGTACTCTATCCCTGTCTCTATCGCTGTCTCTATCCCTGTCTCTATCCCTGTCTCTATCCCTGTCTCTATCCATGTCTCTATCCCTGTCTCTATCCATGTCTCTATCCCTGTCTCTATCTGTACTCTATCCCCGTCTCTATCCCTGTCTCTATCTGTACTCTATCCCTGTCTCTATCGCTGTCTCTATCCCTGTCTCTATCTGTACTCTATCCCCGTCTCTATCCTTGTCTCTATCCCTGTCTCTATCCCTGTCTCTATCCCTGTCTCTATCCCTGTCTCTATCCATGTCTCTATCCCTGTCTCTATCCATGTCTCTATCCCTGTCTCTATCCATGTCTCTATCCCTGTCTCTATCCATGTCTCTATCCCTGTCTCTATCTGTACTCTATCCCTGTCTCTATCGCTGTCTCTATCCCTGTCTCTATCTGTACTCTATCCCCGTCTCTATCCCTGTCTCTATCTGTACTCTATCCCCGTCTCTATCCCTGTTTCTATCTGTACTCTATCCCTGTCTCTATCCATGTCTCTATCCCTGTCTCTATCTGTACTCTATCCCCGTCTCTATCCCTGTCTCTATCTGTACTCTATCCCTGTCTCTATCGCTGTCTCTATCCCTGTCTCTATCGCTGTCTCTATCCCTGTCTCTATCCCTGTCTCTATCCATGTCTCTATCCCTGTCTCTATCCTTACCTCTATCTCTAAATCTATCTCTAAATATATTCCTTTTTCTATCTATCGCTCGTTCTGACTCTGTCTATCAGACATGTCTGCATATTAGCATCTGACTATTTTCTTGAGCAACATTGTTCAGGCCAGTACATGTAGCCACATACAGCATTTTATAAAAGAATTCCTTACCAGGAGTTTTAGTACTCTTCACTAAATCTTCCTTATGCAAATTTGACTTAAATCATAAATCAGTCTGCCACCTGTCAGGTGAACCAATCAATTATTAGTTATAAGCACTGGTCCAGCAGAGCCTGTCTAGAGTCAGGTCAAATATTGCTAATACGAGCGTATATTAAAAAAACAACTGAGGCTAAGTTTACAGATCAGCAACCAAATTTCATGCGTTGAACTGGAATCTGTAATGACTTTAACAGCTAGGCTGATGAAGCTGCTGAACAGGGGAAAAATCTATCCATGCATTCTTCCACGCACTAGTGTTTTCTGTCAAAAAACCCCCAGTTCTGTAACTCAGCTCTGCTCTGCCCCCCTCTCCTCTCCTCTATCCATCGTGTTGTTTTTGTTTCGAAGTGGGATAGTTGGTAGATTTACTTTTGCAAAAATATACCAAAAACAGAGTATTCTTTTTTTCGGTGCTCACGATAGCTCTCGACAGGATTGCACAGCTAAACAAGTAGGTTTTGTATAGGCTCATAAATGTTGGCTTGGAACGAAAAATAAGTTGACATAAGTGGTATTTCATAATTTTTGCGTACTGAAGGGAAGAGAGGGACGATGAGAGAGAGAGGAAGAGAGGGGAAGAAAGAGAGGGGAAGAGAGGGAGAGAGGGGAAGAGAGGAAGAGAGGGGAAGAGAGGGAGAGAGGGAAAGAGAAGGAGAGAGGGAAAGAGAAGGAGAGAGGGGAAGAGAGGGACAGAGGGGAAGAGAAGGAGAGAGGGGAAGAGAGGGACGATGAGAGAGGGGAAGAGAGGGGAAGAAAGAGAGGGGAAGAGAGGGAGAGAGGGAAAGAGAGGGAGAGAGGGGAAGAGAGGGAGAGAGGGGAAGAGAGGGAGTGAGGGTAAGAGAGGGAGAGAGGGTAAGAGAGAGAGAGAGGGGAAGAGAGAGAGAGAGAGGGTAAGAGAGAGAGAGAGGGGAAGAGAGGGAGAGAGGGGAAGAGAGGGAAGAGTCCTTTAACCGCAAAGAATTGACACGATAATGCAGATGTTAAGGCGAAGTGCCAAACAGATAGAGGGAGAGGGAGAGAGATGCAGAGAGGCAGAGAGGGAGAGAAAGAGGGAGAGATGGAGAGATAGCAGAAGATCCACCAGCATCTTGGCACACGCAATTGCTTACCTCTGAGTTCTGTTGCGTGCAGAAAGTGATAATTAACTTGAAATAGGAAAGGCGCGCTCACTCATCCCAACCCCCTCAACCTTTAACCTAGGCCATCTCTGCAGTAGTTGCTTTGTCGCACTGACACTGGTGGCGTCAAATCAAATCAAGTAAAATAGCAACCTTCTGTTTCTCAAGTTAAATAAGACCTTTAGAGACAGAGAAAGAGTGAGAAGAGGGACAGGGGAGAGAGGCAGAGTTAGAAGGATACGTGAATGTGAGGAGAGAGGCAGAGTGAGAGAGAGAGAGCGAGAGAGAGAGAGAGAGAGAGAGAGAGAGAGAGAGAGAGAGAGAGAGAGAGCGAGAGAGAGAGAGAGAGAGCGAGAGAGAGAGAGAGAGAGCGGGAGAGAGAGATAGAGAGAGAGAGACGAGGGGGCAAGTGAGAGAAGGAGAGCTAGGGAGAGAGGAAGAGGAAGAAAGGGAGAGAGGGAGAGGGAGAGAGGGAGAGAATAGATGGAGAGGAGAAGAAGAGATAGAGAGGGAGAGAAGGAGAGGGAGAGAGAAAAGGAAAGAGGGAGAAGAAGAGAGGGAGAGCGAGTGGGAGTGGAAGAGAGGGAGGGGAAGAGGGAGGGGGAGAGGGAGAGAAGGAGAGGGAGAGAGAGAATAGATGGAAGGGTTGAAGACTTCACGGTTCTGAGCCGTCACCTCACAATTGTCTAAGGAAATTACTGTAAAAATACATGCATAAAAATTACATAAAAGTCGGAAATCCATCTGTCTTCCTCAGCAAGTCGAAGCGAGAATTCTCCCAACCAATCACAGCTGCCCACCAGCGGTCGGCCCCCAACCCCTGACAGGATTATTATAATCCTTTGCTAAGAAATCTCAACTTTAATCCCATAGCCAGACTTACAAGACAGATTCGGCTTACAAAAAGATACTAATTATTATTAATTTTGTTTTATTTCAGACAATAGGTCCTTGGTTAGAGACTATTTTTGTCGAACTGACGTGGCCGGCGAGTCACAACTGGTGGAGGCTGCAGCAAGGGTGACAAAGTCGACTCAGGATGGCTCTTGGACTGTGACGGTTGAGGGTAAGTGTGTACTTTTTGGTCTGTACTTTTATAATGACCTCCAATGTCCATAGAATATGGCCTGCAATGTCCATAGAATATTGCCTGCTATGTCCATAGAATATGGCTTCCAATGTCCATAGAATATGGCCTGCAAATGTCCATAGAATATGGCCTGCAATGTCCATAGAATATAGCCTGCAATGTCCATAGAATATAGCATGCAATAACCATAGAATATGGCCTGCAATGTCCATAGAATATGGCCTGCAATGTCCATAGAATATGGCCTGCAATGTCCATAGAATATGGCTTCCAATGTCTATAGGGGTCTGTGGCTTCCAATGTCCATAGAATATGGCCTGCAAATGTCCATAGAATATGAACTTAGTACTTTAAAATTAGCAAACATTAAGGGTATAACAAAGTGACCTTAGCTGCCGTGGATCTCAGGAATATTATATTGCATTGTTTATCACTAAAACTGAATAAATTACTGTATCGAGCTGTACAATATAGGCAGCTTATTGATTAACCATTTGAAATTTAAACACGCGGAGTATCTCATTATTGATTTTTCGATTTCTCACTCAAGCTTCATCAAAGGGGAGGTCAAGCATTGCTTGTCCAAGTTCTCGGGTTGTCAGCAACACTGGGATGGATTTTTCCTGTTACAAGTCTCTAATTGAAGCAGATTCCATCTGAGTCAGGCCTTTTTCATGTAACCCCCTTGATTTGCCGTTACAATTGCGCTTCATTCAGAGACACAGAGTCTTGATAGCTTTATTCTAAAAATGTTTGATAACTTGACAAACCGTTTACCGATAATTTTATTACATGTAGATTGAGTTTCTTTCAAAAAAATAAATTAATTGATTACACCTGCCCTGATGGGCAGATGTGCAACCGACAGCTCAGCCGCAGCTATTGCCCGGCGCACCTGAAGGCTGCTTTCAGTCCAAGGACTGGGGGGTCGCCACACACACCCTCAATTACCCCAGCTAATGCTGGCACTCATTTTACAGCTGGGTGAACTGAAGCAATGCAGAGTTAAGTGTCTTTCTCAAGGACACAAATTGTTCCAGTGGGATCGGGAATCGAACCCTCGACCTTCAAGTCGTGAGTCCAACGTTCTAACCCCTAGGCTACAACCCCAGAAATCAGCAAACCTAGCATTGTTGTAGCAAATTATTATTTGCAGATCTTAGATGGTAGAATTTTACTAGAGAGGAAATCTAGAGGTAGAAGTGTCAGGTATATAGAAAGCGCATTGGTAGCTGGATGGATCTGTGAACTAGAATTTCTGGCAGATTTCGAAGTTGATGCAGCAGCCCATGAACTAATTCGAGTTTGGGGTGGCGAGAGAGAGAGAGAGTATGTGTGCGTGTGTGTGCGTGTGTGTGCGTGTGTGTGTGTGTGTGTGTGTGTGTGTGTGTGTGTGTGTGTGTGTGTGTGTGTGTGCATTAGGCATTTCTTGGGACAAGCGTGTATAAACTGACCCGTGCTATTAGGACCAAAAATGTGTTGGGCCAGGCCCAATAAGTGCGTCCTGACACTTCCAAAAATGAATTCTATTGAAATGAAAAAATATTCATTGGAACCGTCTTTCGATTCTCCTTTCAAAAATCAATGTGATTTTTTCATATTTTTAATCAAACACGGGGAATCTAATGATTTGCAGTGTCCTAAGAAGTTTAAAAAATTATGCGAACTGATGGTCTGATCCAACAGAACAATTGGGTCTCAAATCGGAGTTCTCGTTTTATTACAATATTTCTTACAATATCAAGAAAGTCTACTACAAGTAACAGATAGAGGTTCTCCACAGGGCTGCCAATCGACACTTGAAAGGATCCTGACATTTGGCATCGTGTTTACTATAAAATATGAAATAATTTAATAAAGATTTAGAATATTACAATCAAGCATACAAACCTTATAGATTTAGTATATTTAGATTTTTGCATAGAAACAGCTTGCATCTAAATTCATTAGCTTCCAATTTCACTTATACACGAAACATGGCAAATTAAGGTTACATCCGCCTGTGCCCTCGGCCATTTTAACTGAAATTCTCGTTTTCAGTCAGCTGCATTAATCTATTTGTCATATGTGAATGGGTATTAACTGACTCAAGTTAGTGACTGGAGGCCATTAACGTAAAGTGACACTTTGAGTGAGGTAGTTTTCCGGTGGAAATTCTCACAGTCTTATGAAGCGCTTTTAGAGCAAAGAAATAAAGGGCAAAGAAAAACTTTGCATTTCCCGAGAAAACCGAGGACGAGTATTAGAGGGAAACGTTTAATCTCTAAGGCTTTAAATGACTTCCTTATTGGCCTGGGTTTGGGCAGCTATACTATGTAGCAAAATTTTTCCTAGAATTATGATAATTATCGTCTGGTATACTGAAATGTACTGAGATACCAAGAAACTTAAGATGACTGCATGGACTACTGCTAGCACATGTTTGCGTGTCACTGTCACTGTAAAGTCGAAATCGATGACTAGTTTGGCCCAAAACTAACTACTAGGCCTTCCTGAAAAACAATTCTGCTTATCTTGGATCGTAAAGATAAACCCACGTACAGTGCAGAAGTGTTAGGACAAGCGTGTACAAGACCCAGGCAATCCCTTACCCAGGCCACGCGTACATTCCTATCGCGGCGGGGGGAAGCGGGGAGGAGAGGCGGGCGCAAGGGAGTCGGGATAAAGTTTACACTGAAGTTGAGGCCTACAAGAGGAAGAGCCAATTCTAACGGAAAGGTACATGTAGAAGTTCCCTTTGACAAACGGCGTACTGGCGGTACTGCATATGTTCAAACGAATATAATTCATTTACGAGACCTGCACTACACAGACAAAATGTGCCACGTCACAAGAGTTTCCATGCATGACCTGGCATGAAAAGATTTGGCTAGGAACCATTACACATATGTAAGTAGAATTTAAAATTCTTTTTAAAATTTTATGATTAAATAAAAACTTAACTGGAATTTACATATGTAACTTTTCTAAAATTCCAGATACGTTGATATCGATAAGCTACCGTTTTCTTCTATAACAAACAGATTTGCCTTCATTGTCAAGTAAGTCTTGTCTCGTACTCGTATATGTCGTATTTTTTGTACGTTGAAAAAAATAATAAGCAGCCTAGTAATACTCTGAGCTCAGTGAAATATAAGAGAGGCGGCACGATCACCTTATTTATCAATTAATTTACAACAGCCAGTTGAGCAATCATAAGTAGGCAAAATTTACACTTCTAGGAAGAACAAATTTTACTAAAAGTTTCAATCAAAACATTTAGGAAAGAAATCTCGCATGACACATCGCCCACAGTACTAGAGACTTGGAGAAATACCATGTGAGTTTGCTGGGCAACTAATATAATATATTACTGTTATAATTCGATAGTCAAATTATTTTTCTACTCAAAGCAGTATTATTACATAACTAAAGAACAGTATAAAATGACAGCATTCTAGAACGAGAAACAAAGCTTACTGCAAAGGCAAACGCCGAAAGAAAAGCAGGGCAGAGTCAGCAACAAAAAAGAAGCTCATCTGATTGGGAAGATGGGCGGTCAGCAAAGAGATAGGATCTCAGAAAATTGCAACTCCCAGTAACTGAAACTTAATTGCAATAAGTGTTTTGTTTTCTAGGGCATTATTAAAACAAGCAAGCCTGCCTGCAGTCAGCTAAGGGCAAAGTAAGTTGCTGCGGCACTATCGAGAGAGTAAAATTTGTACATACTCCATCTGACTCACACAAGCAGCACCGTTGGGACAAACTACGAGTATTTTAATTGTACAGTAAAATTTCATTGACAATGAAGCATTTATTAGAAAAGCGACATTTAAATCTGTTTTCAAACAAATCAGACAGATTTCTCAATAAGTGATTTTTCTTATGTGCGCCCACGCACAGGTTCGTCCGCATTCAAACTCGCCGCTGCATCCGTCATTTATTTCACTTGCTGCTCACAAGCCGCAGCAGCAGCAGCAGCAGCAGCCGCTATCCGTGCAGGCAGTCAGTCTATTTGTGAATTTTCTGGTGGATCTGAAGAAAACCCGTCCGGCACAGGATTAAAGAGAAAGAGACGATCTGTTTTGGGTGAGTATTATCTGCTGTAGAAGTATTGTACACCAGAGTACTTGTGTTACTTGGTAGAGCACAATTCAAAAGCTATGCAACAATCTCAGTGGCATTGTTGGGACACAAGCTACAAACGCAATGAATAGTAAACACAGCCCAGCCTAGCTCAAGGCTAGTAATTTGTTGGGCATTTATTGGGACATTGCAGCCAGGCCTATTTTTTGAACAGCATTTGTTGGGTCGCACTTATTGGGACAATACTGATTCTAATCGCGACTACTTCTGAGTTCTGACTTTTCAAAACAGACCCAGCATTAGTTGAACACGTTCTATTAAAGGGTTCCTTTATAGCCTATTAATGATTACTAAAGGCAAGCCTATCTTAATTGATTTCTTTTCCTCGCAGATTCTGAAGTCAGCAACGCCAGCGACATGCCTAAGAGACAAGAATGCGCTTTAACGATCAGCAGTGAGCATTCTGATCTCGCCGCTGCATCCGTCATTTGGTTCACTTGCTGCTGCAAGCCGCAGCAGCAGCAGCAGCAGCAGCAGCAGCAGCAGCAGCAGCAGCAGCAGCAGCAGCAGCAGCAGCAGCAGCCGCTATCCGTGCAGGCAGTCAGTCTATTTGTGAATTTTCTGGTGGATCTGAAGAAAACCCGTCCGGCACAGGATTAAAGAGAAAGAGACGATCTGTTTTGGGTGAGTATTATCTGCTGTAGAAGTATTGTACACCAGAGTACTTGTGTTACTTGGTAGAGCACAATTCAAAAGCAATGCAACAATCTCAGTGGCATTGTTGGGACACAAGCTACAAACGCAATGAATAGTAAACACAGCCCAGCCTAGCTCAAGGCTAGTAATTTGTTGGGCATTTATTGGGACATTGCAGCCAGGCCTATTTTTTGAACAGCATTTGTTGGGTCGCACTTATTGGGACAATACTGATTCTAATCGCGACTACTTCTGAGTTCTGACTTTTCAAAACAGACCCAGCATTAGTTGAACACGTTCTATTAAAGGGTTCCTTTATAGCCTATTAATGATTACTAAAGGCAAGCCTATCTTAATTGATTTCTTTTCCTCGCAGATTCTGAAGTCAGCAACGCCAGCGACATGCCTAAGAGACAAGAATGCGCTTTAACGATCAGCAGCGAGCATTCTGATCTCGCCGCTGCATCCGTCATTTGGTTCACTTGCTGCTCACAAGCCGCAGCAGCAGCAGCAGCAGCAGCAGCAGCAGCAGCAGCAGCAGCAGCAGCAGCAGCAGCAGCAGCAGCAGCAGCAGCAGCGCTATCCGTGCAGGCAGTCAGTCTATTTGTGAATTTTCTGGTGGATCTGAAGAAAACCCGTCCGGCACAGGATTAAAGAGAAAGAGACGATCTGTTTTGGGTGAGTATTATCTGCTGTAGAAGTATTGTACACCAGAGTACTTGTGTTACTTGGTAGAGCACAATTCAAAAGCAATGCAACAATCTCAGTGGCATTGTTGGGACACAAGCTACAAACGCAATGAATAGTAAACACAGCCCAGCCTAGCTCAAGGCTAGTAATTTGTTGGGCATTTATTGGGACATTGCAGCCAGGCCTATTTTTTGAACAGCATTTGTTGGGTCGCACTTATTGGGACAATACTGATTCTAATCGCGACTACTTCTGAGTTCTGACTTTTCAAAACAGACCCAGCATTAGTTGAACACGTTCTATTAAAGGGTTCCTTTATAGCCTATTAATGATTACTAAAGGCAAGCCTATCTTAATTGATTTCTTTTCCTCGCAGATTCTGAAGTCAGCAACGCCAGCGACATGCCTAAGAGACAAGAATGCGCTTTAACGATCAGCAGTGAGCATTCTGATCTCGCCGCTGCATCCGTCATTTGGTTCACTTGCTGCTGCCAAGCCGCAGCAGCAGCAGCAGCAGCAGCAGCAGCAGCAGCAGCCGCTATCCGTGCAGGCAGTCAGTCTATTTGTGAATTTTCTGGTGGATCTGAAGAAAACCCGTCCGGCACAGGATTAAAGAGAAAGAGACGATCTGTTTTGGGTGAGTATTATCTGCTGTAGAAGTATTGTACACCAGAGTACTTGTGTTACTTGGTAGAGCACAATTCAAAAGCAATGCAACAATCTCAGTGGCATTGTTGGGACACAAGCTACAAACGCAATGAATAGTAAACACAGCCCAGCCTAGCTCAAGGCTAGTAATTTGTTGGGCATTTATTGGGACATTGCAGCCAGGCCTATTTTTTGAACAGCATTTGTTGGGTCGCACTTATTGGGACAATACTGATTCTAATCGCGACTACTTCTGAGTTCTGACTTTTCAAAACAGACCCAGCATTAGTTGAACACGTTCTATTAAAGGGTTCCTTTATAGCCTATTAATGATTACTAAAGGCAAGCCTATCTTAATTGATTTCTTTTCCTCGCAGATTCTGAAGTCAGCAACGCCAGCGACATGCCTAAGAGACAAGAATGCGCTTTAACGATCAGCAGTGAGCATTCTGATCTCGCCGCTGCATCCGTCATTTGGTTCACTTGCTGCTGCCAAGCCGCAGCAGCAGCAGCAGCAGCAGCAGCAGCAGCAGCAGCAGCAGCAGCAGCAGCAGCAGCAGCGGGGACAAGAAGGCGCCCTCCTAGAGAACATCATGGGGTCCCCGGAAGTCCAAGGAGAGACCGAACGGCCAAACCTTGGAACTAACTGCCTTCCCAAACAGCGATGCCCCGCAGGGGGCGAGAGACTAAAACACGGCAGTGGAGATATCGATCACGACGTCAGAAATACCGATAACATCGACACAGTCCTTCGACTCCGCGGAGGGTGCGGTATAGCCCCCCGCAGCAAGCGGAGTGGTAGCGGGAAGAACGGCGAGGACCACAGCCCAGAGCTCATCCTGCAATTCAATTGCAACGGCCTTCGGGCCCGTTCCACCGAGCTGGCCAAGTGGCTCCAGACTAATCGACCTGCAGCTATTCTGCTTCAAGAGACAAAACTCCGGACGGGACAAGTTTTTAACCCGCCGGACGGATACTGCGTGGCCGCTAGGTGCGACGGCCTCCCCAAGGACGCAGCCCAGCGGGGACAGGAGCCAGATGAGAGACCATCCGAAAGCAGCGCTCCCTCGGACACATGTCCGACGCCTTGGACAAGGTGTGGAGGACGTCGCCTTACTAGACCACGATGCCGGATGCGCTGGCCGGAGGACCGCACCGAATGGTGCCCTGGATGCAAATCGGGCCGCACCGGTTGCGTTCGCAGGAACGAGCCATGGCCAACACCGAGTCTGAATCAGGCGGATATCACAGTGATAGCAACAGAAGACGCAGGAACACACGCACCTGCACCTACGGCAGCGGCTGATGCAGCCGGGGCGACAACGATTACAACACAAGGGGCTAGCTTGGCACCTCCTAAGAAAACAGGCTGGCAGTGCTGCAAGTGCGGCAACCAAATTAAAGGACGGCAGTATTCGGTCCGATGCAACGGCTGCAACGACTGGTGTCACCTATCGTGTAGCGGCCTGGGCCGTAGCAACAGGTGGACAAGTGCTTTCAAAGCGGAAATGTGCAACTCCTGTACACCTGTCCAACCGCCGCCATCACAGCCACCGGCAGAACGGAGCCCATCACCGTCATCACCGACACCACCATCACCGATACCGATACCAACAAATAAGACTCGGAAAAACCCGATCAATCACGCGGCCCGCGGCGGGGCGATGATTCTCACCCGCTCGGACATTGCCGTTGACAACATACCGACGCCAGGAGATAAGGAACGCGGCATGCTGGACGTCGCCGCAGCCGCCATCCACCTCAAAGACTCAAAGCCCATCACGCTCGTTTCTGTCTACGCACCACCTATCAGCGACCAGAGAGGCGAGACCTGGCACCCCCCCCTCAATCTCATTCCGGACGCCCAGCGCGTCATCATAGGGGGCGACTTTAACGCTCACGGGATTTGGGACAGCCACCAAGAGGAAGATGACAGAGGCCGCAGGGTGGAAGCTTGGGCCAGCGCAAGGAACCTGCGACTCGCTAACGGCGAGCGACACACCCGCACCAACCCGGCGACAGGCGCTTTATCCTCGCCGGATATCACCTGGACTAGCACCAATCTGCTGAGCAGCGTCGCGGACAGCTGGACAACTCAGAGTGACATGGGCTCGGATCATCTTCCCATCACGTTCCAGCTTTGCTCCGCTCACAAGCGCCCGACCAGGCAGAGGCGCCCTAGGACTGCAAAGTGGAGCTACCGAAAGGCGGACTGGAGTGGTTTTAAACAGGAGCTCGCCACCATCGATGCCGAAAGGGAACAATACCCGACGGAAGGTGTCGAGGCCGAGCACCTCCACGCCCTTATCTGCGACGACATCCTGAAGGCGGCGAGCCATAACATCCCTAAAGGGGCTCTCCCGAGGACCAAACCCTTCTGGAGCGAGGAGTGCGAGAAGGCCACCCAGGCCTGCAAAGAGGCGCGCCGGACAGCTGAAACTGAACCGTCCGAACCCAACATTGCAGCCTTCAAAATGGCCAGAAACCGAGTTCGGTCCACCATTCGCAAGGAAAAGGAAAAAGCCTGGAACGAGAAGGCGGCTCAGCTAGACGTTAACAGTGACCTCTTCCGCCTGCTGAAGAACATGAGGGGGGACGGGCACACCCCCGCCAGCAGTACATCTATTACCAGGCACCAAACGGGTGGTACCGCGCCCAGCAGACCAGCGCGAACTAAACTGGAAAAAGCGAACCTGTTCTGCCAGATGTACAGCGCGGTCTCCAGAGTACCAAAACGCCCAGAAGACAGACTGATCAACAAAAAGGCCTATGAAGCGGCCAGTGCCCGCTGTTGCGATGCCGACAATCGCCAGGGAATCTGCCAGCCCTTCAACCCCACGGAGTACCGGAACGCCGTCCGAGCCCTGAAATCTGGAAAGGCACCCGGACAGGACGGAGTCAGTAATGATATGCTGAAACACTTACCACCGTCCACTGACAAAAGACTCCTGGAGCTCATTAACAGGTCATGGATGGGAGGCAAGTGCCCATGGCAGTGGAGAAAGGCTACCATTATCCCGATTCCCAAGAAAGGGAAGGACGCCAGCAAGCCGGAATCATATCGCCCAATCGCCCTAACCAGCTGCGTGGCTAAGCTCGCAGAGCGCATGGTCCTCCAGCGCCTCCGTTACGCCCTGGAGGCCTCGGGTCGGCTGACCGCCAGCCAGGCGGGCTTCCGACGGGGGCGTTCCACTGAGGAGCTCATTGCCGACATCTCCCAGGAGATTTTCGACAAGCTCGAGGCCACCCCGCACATCAGGTCAGTGCTCTGCCTGCTTGATTTTAGCCGCGCTTACGACAGAGTCTGGAGGGCGGCTCTCTACTCGAAGCTGCGAGACTTGGGAGTGCCAGCCGACGTCATCCGGTGGATCAAGGCCTTCCTGTCAGACCGAAGAGCCCGCGTGCGCGTCGGCGACTGCACCAGCAAAGAACGCATCTTCCGGGAAGGACTACCACAGGGGTCGGTGCTCGCCCCCACACTGTGGTTAGTCTACGTCAACGATCTGGCTGATGCGGTGCTAAACGCCGCCGCGGGTGTTTCCATCAAACTTTATGCCGATGACAGCGCCCTCCTGACCTCTAACAGGTCTCTGGACACATGTGAAGAGAAGCTGCAACCCGCGCTGAACGCCGTCTCACAGTGGTGCAAGGAATGGAAAGTGGAGCTCAGCGTGGAAAAGAGCGTGTACGGCACTTTCACGCTGGACGCAAAGGAATCAAACGGCAAAAAGAGACTCAACCTGCTCATCGATGACAAGCCAATAGCCTTTGACCCAGCCCCGAACTACCTCGGTGTTCGCCTAGACGGTCAACTCAATTTCGCGCAGCACGCCGCGACAGTCCGCGCCAAGATGTGCGCCAGACGCCGACCGCTCGCAGCGATGGCCGGCAGGAGCACCGGAGCTGATCTACAAACGATCCGAACAGCCTACATCAGTACCGTCCGCGCTGTGGCCGAGTACGCCGCAGGTACCTGGCTATGCGGCGCCGCCCCCTCCACCAGACGAGCTATTGAACAGCAGCAGAACGCGTGCGCGAGACTGATTACGGGATGTATCATGCCGACCAACATCCGCTCAGTCCTACAACTGGCCGGGCTCACACCGCTCTCATTCATCGCGTCCGAGAGGGCGGCACGCCTAAGGGAAAGAGTCCTCAGACTCGACCCGAGTGTCTCGGCGGGACAAGTAGCCTTGCGGAACACCAGGCCTAGACTGAAAAACCGTACCTACGAAGCTTTGGCACGCGATCACGGCCGCACCCACGGAGACGGCGGCGCCGACGACGAAGCACAGCCGAACTCGCTGAACCTCATCGACCCGCGGGACGCCACCCGCCCCTTCCGGAACTGCTGGAGGAGGGCGGCACTGGAGCTGCCGTCGGTTGCCATATTGGATTCCCACAAAAGAGGCGACCCGGTAAGCCCCGGCATCCCGCCGTGGGAGTGCGACACACGGGACATTAACATCCGCCTGGACATCTCGGCCCGATGCCGCCGCACGGACCCCCAGGAGTCCCGGAGCGCGGCGGCAACGGAGTTTCTGCAGTCACTGCCTGAGGCTGACATCAGCGTGTGGACAGACGGATCGGTGGCGGACGGCACCGGACCCGGCGGCAGCGCCGCTATAACCTGCACGAACTTGGCGAGCCATGTGCGCAAGGCCCCGGCCGGAATCATCTGTAGCTCATTTGACGCAGAAATGATAGCCATCCGCGAAGCACTGGTTTTTATTAAGAACAACCGCAGCCCGAGCGAAAAGAAGATTCGCCTATGTAGCGACTCTTTATCGTCACTGACAGCACTAGGGGCCGGACCACTAGCCCAGGCGACTAAGACCGGTACGGACTGCTGGCGCCACATGCTAGACATCAACGAAACGGCCGACATAGAACTAATCTGGGTGCCAGCCCACTGCGGCATCAGCCTTAATGAAGCGGCGGACCGCGCGGCCGGCATGGCAAGAGGCTTGCCCCAAGAGGAAGTGCCCATCTCCTTCAACGCCGCAAAAGCAGCCATTCGCCGCGATCGCCGGACCCTGGAGAAAGAAACCCTGCCGCAACCCTGGCCGGACTTCAAAGCGAGAGACCGGCGGGAGCAAACGGCGGTGTGCCAGCTTCGCGCAGGCATGACGATGCTCTGCGCCGAGACCCAGCACCGATTCGGTATGATCGATAATCCGCAGTGCCCGGACTGCGGAGAACTCGACGACAGCGCCCATGCGCTACTTCACTGCCACCGGGAGACGCTCGACGGATGGCCCTGGTCGGGAACGATCACGAGGAGCTCCTCCGGAACCCGGGAAAATGTCTCTCGCTCCTTCGGAGCATGGGGCGATGGCCCCCGCAAATCTCGGCGCCGCCGCGCCGGTAAAGCGAGCGCTGAAGACGAAGAAGAAGAAGAAGAAGAAGAAGAAGCAGCAGCAGCAGCAGCAGCCGCTATCCGTGCAGGCAGTCAGTCTATTTGTGAATTTTCTGGTGGATCTGAAGAAAACCCGTCCGGCACAGGATTAAAGAGAAAGAGACGATCTGTTTTGGGTGAGTATTATCTGCTGTAGAAGTATTGTACACCAGAGTACTTGTGTTACTTGGTAGAGCACAATTCAAAAGCTATGCAACAATCTCAGTGGCATTGTTGGGACACAAGCTACAAACGCAATGAATAGTAAACACAGCCCAGCCTAGCTCAAGGCTAGTAATTTGTTGGGCATTTATTGGGACATTGCAGCCAGGCCTATTTTTTGAACAGCATTTGTTGGGTCGCACTTATTGGGACAATACTGATTCTAATCGCGACTACTTCTGAGTTCTGACTTTTCAAAACAGACCCAGCATTAGTTGAACACGTTCTATTAAAGGGTTCCTTTATAGCCTATTAATGATTACTAAAGGCAAGCCTATCTTAATTGATTTCTTTTCCTCGCAGATTCTGAAGTCAGCAACGCCAGCGACATGCCTAAGAGACAAGAATGCGCTTTAACGATCAGCAGTGAGCATTCTGATCTCGCCGCTGCATCCGTCATTTGGTTCACTTGCTGCTGCCAAGCCGCAGCAGCAGCAGCAGCAGCAGCAGCAGCAGCAGCAGCAGCAGCAGCAGCAGCAGCAGCAGCGCTATCCGTGCAGGCAGTCAGTCTATTTGTGAATTTTCTGGTGGATCTGAAGAAAACCCGTCCGGCACAGGATTAAAGAGAAAGAGACGATCTGTTTTGGGTGAGTATTATCTGCTGTAGAAGTATTGTACACCAGAGTACTTGTGTTACTTGGTAGAGCACAATTCAAAAGCAATGCAACAATCTCAGTGGCATTGTTGGGACACAAGCTACAAACGCAATGAATAGTAAACACAGCCCAGCCTAGCTCAAGGCTAGTAATTTGTTGGGCATTTATTGGGACATTGCAGCCAGGCCTATTTTTTGAACAGCATTTGTTGGGTCGCACTTATTGGGACAATACTGATTCTAATCGCGACTACTTCTGAGTTCTGACTTTTCAAAACAGACCCAGCATTAGTTGAACACGTTCTATTAAAGGGTTCCTTTATAGCCTATTAATGATTACTAAAGGCAAGCCTATCTTAATTGATTTCTTTTCCTCGCAGATTCTGAAGTCAGCAACGCCAGCGACATGCCTAAGAGACAAGAATGCGCTTTAACGATCAGCAGCGAGCATTCTGATCTCGCCGCTGCATCCGTCATTTGGTTCACTTGCTGCTCACAAGCCGCAGCAGCAGCAGCAGCAGCAGCAGCAGCAGCCGCTATCTGTGCAGCAGTCAGTTAATTCATGAGTTTTCTGGCGGAGCTGGTTATTTTTTAATTTTCTGAATCGAGAAGCCGATTAACTGTTGTGTGCTTCACTGGAATATTATTCAGAGGACGCATTTTTTTGCAGTCTGTTTCTAATAAAATCCGGTGCAATGACCGCGGTAGAGCTCTAGCATTTGCTTTTTATAGTATTTGTGTATATTCTTTTTCAAGCTATGCTGGAATTGTTGGGACAGCCCCATCCACACTGGCTATGGTGGAATTGTCGGGACAGCCCTATCCACACTGGCTATGGTGGAATTGTTGGGACAGCCCTATCCACACTGGCTATGGTGGAATTGTTGGGACAGCCCTATCCACACTGGCTATGGTGGAATTGTTGGGACAGCCCTATCCACACTGGCTATGGTGGAATTGTTGGGACAGCCCTATCCACACTGGCTATGGTGGAATTGTTGGGACAGCCCCATACTATAGTGTGTGCTGGCTTCTGCTATTGTGTGGTTCATTTCCGCATCCTTTTACGTAGCATTCTGTGGGTCCGAATAGCTGACATGTACCTTTTGAGTAATTCTAGTGATTGTGTCATAATCAATAAAGTACATTTTTATGAACAGTGGAGTTTCGCTACAGAATTGTTTTTTCCCAGTGGCACTAAATGTAGCAAATTTTGTTTATTCAGATCGTAAAATTTTTTTGATATGTGTCAATGTCGTTTGTCTTCGATAACCTTAAAGTCCCTTGCCATTTACCATCCTGTCTTCTATAATCTATGATCGCTGAAATTATCTGGTGAAATTTGACGTGCTGATATTATTGCCTTAGTGGAATTCAGCAAGACACCAGGGTTTTTTAATTCTGTTTTAGACAAGTATACATGTACAATCTGTTGTGAGTTCAATGCACCTCGAAAAATGCTTTCCAACTGTTTTCAGTAAGCCAAAAGCATGTTGTCAATAAAAATCTATTTGGTGGGTTGAAAATTGCCTGTGTGGGGACGTGTGTGTGTGTGATTTTTCGTGTGTCGGAGCAGTCCCAATATGTGCAAGTTTTTGCACACTTGGCCAATAAGTGCCTCGTGCACGTTTGTGTGTGTGTGTGTGTGTGTGTGTGTGTGTGTCGGTGTGCCGATCAGGTTGAACAGGAGAGGCAGACGAACACCGCGCCCTCAAAGGTACCGGAGCGGTGGAGCAAGTGTCTAGAAAAATATAAGTTATGATTTATTGCTGATGCAAAAATATTATTGTAATTTCTGACGTGCGCCCGGTTTGGGGGGTTGGTCAAATCTGAAGGGGGATAGGGAGAATTAGGGATTTGTCATAATCAAGATTGCTGAACGGTAGACGGTTACAGACAGGTACAGGGGAAAGCGCAGACTCGAAGTTGTGGCCACTTATTGGTTGGAGTTCAATATTATTTATATAAGCACTATATAGTTTTAATGGATATTTTGTGTTAACGGCTTAGGTGCCCGCATTCGTTGGCTAAAATTCCAGCACACATTGCCATCTGTGTGCTTAAATGCCGCAATTCAAGATGCTCATTCCTATGACTCCTAAGCACTCACACTCACCACGGGGTGTACAGTGACCCTGACATTGTGACCCTGACATTCTGACCCTGACATTGTGACCCTGACATTGTGACCCTGACATTGTAACCCTGACATTACATTATGACCCTGACATTCTGACCCTGACATTGTGACCCTGACATTGTGACCCTGACATTCTGACCCTGACATTGTGACCCTGACATTGTGACCCTGACATTCTGACCCTGACATTCTGACCCTAACATTGTGACCCTGACATTCTGACCCTGACATTCTGACCCTGACATTGTGACCCTGACATTCTGACTCTGACATTCTGACCCTGACATTGAGACCCTGATATTCTGACCCTGACATTCTGACCCTGACATTGAGACCCTGACATTGTGACCCTGACATTGAGACCCTGATATTCTGACCCTGACATTCTGACCCTGACATTGAGACCCTGATATTCTGACCCTGACATTCTGACCCTGACATTATGACCCTGACATTGTGACCCTGACATTCTGACCCTGACATTCTGACCCTGACATTGTGACCCTGACATTCTGACCCTGACATTGTGACCCTGACATTCTGACCCTGACATTCTGACCCTGACATTGAGACCCTGACATTCTGACTCTGACATTCTGACCCTGACATTGAGACCCTGATATTCTGACCCTGACATTCTGACCCTGACATTGAGACCCTGACATTGTGACCCTGACATTGAGACCCTGATATTCTGACCCTGACATTCTGACCCTGACATTGAGACCCTGATATTCTGACCCTGACATTCTGCCCCTGACATTATGACCCTGACATTGTGACCCTGACATTCTGCCCCTGACATTCTGACCCTGACATTCTGACCCTGACATTCTGACCCTGACATTCTGACCCTGACATTCTGACCCTGACATTCTGACCCTGACATTCTGACCCTGACATTCTGACCCTGACATTCTGACCCTGACATTCTGACCCTGACATTCTGACCCTGACATTCTGACCCTGACATTCTGACACACAAGCCTGACCGTGGCCGCACACGGAATCTGGGGTCATTGGTGCGAAAGTCGGATTTACCGCTGAGCAGCTCTGCCTCTGTTGTGCTATATTTTTTAAATAAATGCTTCATCTTTAAATGAAGAGGGCTACAGACTATTTTTGCATCGCGTGTTTATTGTTAATTATCGCAAGGTGCCAAAGTTAAGCTCGGGGTGATCAAGCATGTGTATCTCAATCCAACAATTACCGACATGCAGTTTGCCAATGCTTGGCTGATCAGAAATAGAGAGATCGGGACAGATAGGACGGAAATAGAAAAGAGGGTAAATCAACCAAAACTTAAGACAGTGCCATCTTTACCAAACCCGCAGGCATGCCACACCGCCATGCCAGCTTGTAAGCTAAACGCAGAATGGGGGAAGGATTTGCTACAGCTACCGAACGCCAGAAACAGAGAAAAAGAGAGAGGCTCATTGTAGCTCATACCGGGGAAAAAAGTCTTTGAGAGATGGCTGCCTGGCCGTGGTAGAAATCGATGAGGGTGGCTATGAACCGTCGTTGGTTAGAAATAAAGAAGAGAAAGTGTGAAGACTGAGAAGTTAAAGAAAGGACACAATACAACTGGGTTGATGTGGATTTCTACTAATATTTGAGTGCATCTTTAAGAATGCTGATCAGCAGATTAGCCTGTGGATGTCTACTACTGGGCTGCGGATGTCTTGCTGTGTTTATAGCTCCCATGCCACCAAAGAAGGCTTCTGAGGCTAGTCTATATCACTAATTTATAGCTAGTGTAGATGTCTTACTATGTTTTCAGCTCACATGCCTCCAAAGGGGGGCTCCTTAGGCTAGTCTATATCACTAATTTGTTAGCTAGTGCAGATGTCTCACTGTGTTTTCAGCTCATATGCCCCCAAAGGGGGGCTCCTTAGGCTAGTCTATATCACTAATTTGTTAGCTAGTGCAGATGTGTTACTGTGTTTTCAGCTCATATGCCCCCAAAGGGGGGCTCCTTAGGCTAGTCTATATCACTAATTTGTTAGCTAGTGCAGATGTGTTACTGTGTTTTCAGCTCACATGCCACCAAAGGCGGGCTTCTGAGATTGCGGCGCCTCGAATCCCCTAAAGCTGCCTCAAGAAAATCTAGAAATAGTCTACCGATATGTAGCGTAGTGCACATCTCAAATATACAGAGAAACGATCATACGCAAGTCCCCTTATGACAAAGGAATGAGAGTTTTAGTCAAGTCATTTTGCCTTGCAAGTCAGTTTCAAAGAGGATTTGGGCAGCGATGTGGATGACTGGCATATATATGTCTATAGTATCTGATCAGCTTCTCTGCAAGTTGCGGCATGAGGCCGCTTCCTTGAGTTAAAGTAGTCAATTTCTTACTTACACTTTCCGCGTCACGAAAGCTCTGTGAGAATGAATTAAATTATATATTGAGATAGAGAGAAACGACACTGGCCCGCCTCTCTTGTCGGGTTTCTGCACTTTGTCGAAGACTATAGGCTATATTTGGAGAGGATTTCAAAGCTGCATATAGATATCATCCTGCATAAAAATTTGCTGAACCGGCAAGCCAGAGATTTCTGTTATTAAATTTACCTTGTTCAACTATAGTGGGCTGGATAGTTTGTACTAGATATCTTTCTTCTGGTTCTAATGGTGCTGGCATTGCTGCTCATATTTGCGTACTTTATTTCCCAATAGTTATATTTGTGTCTTCACGTTACTTGATTTTGTGTCCTCATTTTCTACTGTTTGTCTCTCTCGTTTGTGATCATCTTGTGTCTCTCGTTTGTGATCATCGTGTGTCTCTCGTTTCTGATCATCTTCTGTCTCTCGTTTCTGATCATCTTGTGTCTCTCGTTTCTGATCATCCTCTGTCTCTCGTTTGTGATCATCTTGTGTCTCTCGTTTCTGATCATCTTCTGTCTCTCGTTTCTGATCATCCTCTGTCTCTCGTTTCTGATCATCCTCTGTCTCTCGTTTGTGATTATCTTCTGTCTCTCGTTTGTGATCATCTTGTGTCTCATTTCTGTTGATCTCAGTTGTGCCTCTCATTTCTGATCATCTCAATTGCATCAACACTGCGCTGCACTCAAATCTGCATTCTCGCAGGCGCAGTGAGGTCGCAGCCTACAGCAGAGGGTTCAACGCCAACCCCAGTTGCCTATCTGCGCGCCCAGCTCAAAGATCTCAGCTTGAATCGTCTGAGACTCCTCGAGCAAGACTGGTTGATCCCTGTGGGCCCGCCTAGCAACAAGAATTCGAATCGGTTTTTTGTGGCCGTACAGTTCCCGCGCGAATCTACCGAAGTCGATCTCGAGCTCGACCTTGACGACTGCCTTGGTCGGCGCCAGCGAATCTACTTGAGCATTGTTGAGCAGTCGGGCAGCGAAGGAGGCGGCGGCAGCGGCAAGGGCGGTGTGAAACCAACTGGCGTCCAACCGCCAAACACTGGAAGCAATCGATTCAATTTAGGGGCTGGCACCATGCCAGCATTGCTTTGCTCGGTTCTGCTTTTGCTCTACATTTTCTTGTTGATCTCGTTATTGGCTTTGAAGATCTTTCTTAGAAAGCAACAGCAGCAACAACAACAACAGCAGCAGCAGACAGCAAGGCAAGATATTCTGATTTTTTCACGTCCTCACCAGACCAGATACTTTTTAAATGACATAATTTTAACTTACAAACACTGACAGGTACCAGACTGTTTGTCCGGAACAGCGTCAACCACAGCACAGCAACCAGTCGACAAGCTCCTCAATTGGGTGGCAGAGGCGGTTACTGATAGCTGCTTACGTCACCGCTAGGATAGCCTACAGCCTGCTGTTCACATTCACGGCCGGTCTGGCCATGGTGCAGTGGCTGCAATCGCCTGAGCTGTCCAGGTGAAAAAATATTAATAAATATTTGCAGCAGAACTTCCGGCGCGAAAGGAAAAAAAATAAAAATATGGCCGCTATTTGTTGACGCTAACTTATCTCTCCTTTGTCGCCAGGTTAACTAGCCATCACTATCAACTGGCGCCGGGTCGCGTTGCCATGGCAACCATGCTAGATCGGATGCGAGCATCTGCCGACAGGCAGCAAGCTGTTCAGATGCGGCAGCTCTATAGAATGCGTCAGGCCTGTCAGCGATCGCTCGACGAAGATCTTCAAGAATTGGCGGACGAATTTCGGACACTGGCCGACTCTGGCTGGGTCGGACGGGCGGGCGACGATCCGGCCTCGCTGCTGGCCGAGCGATTTCGTCGCCGACAGTCCGAGTTCGCGGCCGAGACGGCGGCCTACCTGGCCAACGAGATCGATGCCATTCAAGCCGACCTTGATAGCCGCTACTCCGTCTACGCTAGAAAGTTGAGAAACTTGCGCAACAACGCTTGGTTGGCGTTTCCTCGCTCTTTGTTCAATCGGAGCGGCGCCGGCAGCAGCGTCTTTGTTGAGTCTTTGTACAATTTTCAACAGGCGGCCCCTAGCGGCCTGTCGGAGTGGCCAGCAAGGCTGCAGAGAAATGATGTCGATTTTATGACATTCCTGGAGGACACCACAGCTGGGGAGCTGCACCTCATTCCTACGCGACTGTGGCGAAGGTAGAGAGAGAGAGAGAGTGTGTGTGTGTGTGATATTGATTTTTATTAGTTGACGAGAATGTCGAGAATTCGCTAATATACAAACAAAGAATGTTTAAATTATTGTATAATTATTTGTTCAAGTATGACTTAGGAAGTGAACTTTCTTGGTCAAATAATTGTACGATGCTTGTAACTTCCTTCACGGATGTACGGAAGGAACCGGAGCTTTTTATTGGGGTGGGTGCCATCGTAGGGTCATGGTGCGAACCAGAGGCGCCAGCATCAGAGGCGCCAGCACCAGAGGCGCCAGCACCAGAGGCGCCAGCACCAGAGGCGCCAGCACCAGAGGCGCCAGCACCAGAGGCGCCAGCACCAGAGGCGCCAGCACCAGAGGCGCCAGCACCAGAGGCGCCAGCACCAGAGGCGCCAGCACCAGAGGCGCCAGCACCAGAGGCGCCAGCACCAGAGGCGCCAGCACCAGAGGCGCCAGCACCAGAGGCGCCAGCACCAGAGGCGCCAGCACCAGAGGCGCCAGCACCAGAGGCGCCAGCACCAGAGGCGCCAGCACCAGAGGCGCCAGCACCAGAGGCGCCAGCACCAGAGGCGCCAGCACCAGAGGCGCCAGCACCAGAGGCGCCAGCACCAGAGGCGCCAGCACCAGAGGTGCCAGCACCAGAGGCGCCAGCACCAGAGGCGCCAGCACCAGAGGCGCCAGCACCAGAGGCGCCAGCACCAGAGGCGCCAGCACCAGGGGCGCCAGCACCAGAGGCGCCAGCACCAGAGGCGCCAGCACCAGAGGCGCCAGCACTAGAGGCGCCAGCACCAGAGGCGCCAGCACCAGAGGCGCCAGCACCAGAGGCGCCAGCACCAGAGGCGCCAGCACCAGAGGCGCCAGCACCAGAGGCGCCAGCACCAGAGGCGCCAGCACCAGAGTCGCCAGCACCAGAGGCGCCAGCACCAGAGGCGCCAGCACCAGAGGCGCCAGCACCAGAGGCGCCAGCACCAGAGGCGCCAGCACCAGAGGCGCCAGCACCAGAGGCGCCAGCACCAGAGGCGCCAGCACTAGAGGCGCCAGCACCAGAGGCGCCAGCACCAGAGGCGCCAGCACCAGAGGCGCCAGCACCAGAGGCGCCAGCACTAGAGGCGCCAGCACCAGAGGCGCCAGCACCAGATTGAATAGATGAAAATGAAAACATCTACAGTTTTGTCTAGAGCTTGGGCAGATATTCTCAGATCAGACACTCCCAGCACATGCTACCAGCAGTAAAAATAAGTAACCCTGCAATTTCAAACACCATCATTCATTCATTCTAAGATACGACCGCCTGTTGCCGGACTTTCGCAACCTACCGGAGCTGGAACTGAGCAGCCGGGACGGCGTCAACGTCGGTGTGTCGGTCAGCGAGGAGCAGCGCGGCGCCGACTCGCATCGCTATTTCAGCAACAACGACGACTCGCTGCTGCTCGGTCTGGGCAGTCGTTCGACGCCTGACGATTCAGCAGGAGACTCTTCGGCGTCAACATCCGAGTCAAATAGAGCGGCTGCCGATGCACCGTCTGGAGTGCAACTGGTTCAACTGCGACTGTTGCTGCTGCTGCTGGATCTGCTGCTTCTGGCCCACAGAGTCTGCGGCACCGTGGCGGCTGTACGCAGCTTGCTCCGGCGTCAGGCGGCAGCCACCCGATGGAGAAAATCCAACGCCGCCTCCCCAGCAGCAGCGGCAGCATCTTCATCGCCGATCGCGACTTTGGCTTCGTCTTGCTCGCTGGTTGGCGGAGACTCGCCCGCCTCCTGCTGCCTGCTCACCGGGCACTGCCAGGCTCTGCTCTGCGCTGCCGCTTTCTCAGCCGGGCTGCTCTGCCTGCTGGCGCTCAGCCGTCACGCCAGCGACGCAGCCGGAGTCGGGCCAGGCCGCGGGGACCAGCGGCACCGCCTGCTGGCGCGGCTGGTCGAGGCGAGCGCAACTGAAGCGACGCTGTCGGCTCGGGCGCTGAACGGCCCCGCACTCAGGGGCGCTTTTCAAGCCGAGGCGGTGACCGATGCCGCCCGGCTGATGCAGCTGGCGTCCAGGTTCAACTATGATCAGGTAGCGACTACTACTACTACTACTACTACTACTACTACTAATACTACTACTACTACTACTACTACTACTACTAATACTACTACTACTACTAGTACTACTACTACTGCTACTACTACTACTACTACTACTACTACTACTACTACTACTACTACTACTACTACTACTACTACTACTACTACTACTACTACTACTACTACTACTACTACTACTACTACTACTACTACTACTACTACTACTACTACTACTACTACTACTACTACTACTACTACTACTACTACTACTACTACTACTACTACTACTACTACTACTACTACTACTACTACTACTACTACTACTACTACTGTATACTACTACTACTACTACTACTACTACTTTTTCCCAAACGAATCTACAGAACTTCATCAGACAGACCAGAGCCAGCCAGCAGTGCCGCCTACGGCAGGACCAGTCTCACACAGATTGCAACAATTTGTTTCCATCAACAACTGGCAGACTTGGCGGGCATCAAGTGACCTACATTGATCAGGTGTGCAACTACCTGCCGATAGATGGCGGTGGACTCACTAATTTAGCTGCAATGGCAACCGCAGATCGCAGCTTGGATGCAACGTCAGCGGTCTCGATAGCTCAGCTAGCAGCGGACGCTCACAGCCTGATCCTGACAGTCACTGTGCTGACTGTCTGCGGCCTCCTGCTCGCCGGCTGCTGCCACCTTCTCGGTCGGATAGTGTTCACCGTTGCCGAGCTCCGAGCACAATCCTCGCCTCAGTTGTCGCCAGACCAGCATCAGATGTCGATCATAGCTGCCACTGCACCGCTAGCGCCTCCTCAGCCGCCCGCGATGATGCCAGCGGCGCCAACAAACGGCACAAATTATCGACGTCCTCGCTGTCCTCAGCATCCGTCGCTGCATCAATTAGAAGCGATGCGCTGCATTGTCGAAGAGTCCAATGTCTGAATTGTAGAGGGGAAATGAGTTTGCATTTTGAACGAGTCAAGACACTCCGAATACTGATTTTTGGGTTGAGCTGAAGAATTCGTAAGCCAAAGAGTACTGCTCATAAACCACCCTTAGAATTGCTCATAAAGCATCCCTAGAACCGCTCATAAACCACTCAGAGAATCGCTGATAAACCACTCTAAAAATCGCTCATAAACCAACCCTATAATTGCTCATAAACCACCAATAGAATGGCTCATAAACCAATCCTAAAATCGCTCATAAACCGCCCCTAGAATCGCTCAAAAAACACCCCTAGAATCGCTAATAAAACACCCCTAGAATCGCTCATAAAACACCCCTATAATCGCTCATAAACCACCCCTAGAATCGCTCATAAAGCATCCCTAGAACCGCTCATAAACCACTCAGAGAATCGCTGATAAACCACTCTAAAAATCGCTCATAAACCAACCCTATAATTGCTCATAAACCACCAATAGAATGGCTCATAAACCAATCCTAAAATCGCTCACAAACCACCCCTAGAATCGCTCATAAACCACCCCTAGAATCGCTCATAAAGCATCCCTAGAACCGCTCATAAACCACCCCTAGAATCGCTCATAAAACACCCCTAGAATCGCTGATAAACCACCCCTAGAATCGCTCATAAAACACCCCTAGAATCGCTGATAAACCACCCCTAGAATCGCTCATAAACCACCCCTAGAATCGCTCATAAAACACCCCTAGAATCGCTGATAAACCACCCCTAGAATCGCTCATAAACCACCCCTAGAATCGCTCATAAAACACCCCTAGAATCGCTCATAAACCACCCCTAGAATCGCTCATAAAACACCCCTAGAATCGCTCATAAACCACCCCTAGAATCACTCATAAACCACCCCTGAAATCGCTTGTAAAACACCCCTAGAATCGCTCATAAAACACCCCTAGAATCGCTCAAAAAACACTCCTAGAATCGCTCATAAACCACCCCTGAAATCGCTTGTAAAACACCCCTAGAATCGCTCATAAAACACCCCTTAAATCGCTCATAAACCACCCCTAGAATCGCTCATAAAACACCCCTAGAATCGCTCATAAACCACCCCTGGAATCGCTCATAAAACACCCCTAGAATCGCTGATAAACCACCCCTAGAATCGCTCATAAACCACCCCTAGAATCGCTCATAAAACACCACTTGAATCGCCAGTTAAAAGTACCAGTACCACTCTACATTCACAGAAATTGTAATTCAAACGAATTTCCAAAGTTCGAGTTTTGCACTCTGTAATAATAATAAGAATTTTTAATAAATTGTTTAATTCTAAATTGCAACAATGCAAAGTAGAAACGAACTTGCAGTTAAATTCAGTCATTCGTTGTACACACAAGGTTCTGCGCATTGTTTTAAACATATCTAACCGTTAGTGCAATATAATTTTTGTCAATCTCTTTAATTGTTAACTCTTGAGTGTAGTAAATTTTGCTTTTGTTAAAATGACGGACAATCGATATAACAAACTAATATTTTGTCGCATTTTTTGTAAAAACAATACGCTCGTATTGAAAAATGAACGCGCCATTGAAAGCGGTCTGTCTGACATTATTGATAAACATGTCTGATAGGATTGATAAACATGTCTGACAGGATTGATAAACATGTCTGACAGGATTGATAAACATGTCTGATAGGATTGATAAGCATGTCTGACATTATTGATAAACATGTCTGACAAGATTGATAAACATGTCTGACATTATTGATAAACATGTCTGACAGGATTGATAAACATGTCTGATAGGATTGATAAACATGTCTGACAGGATTGATAGGCATGTCTGACATTATTGATAAGCATGTCTGACATTATTGATAAACATGTCTGATAGGATTGATAAACATGTCTGACATTATTGATAAACATGTCTGATAGGATTGATAAACATGTCTGACATTATTGATAAACATGTCTGACAGGATTGATAAGCATGTCTGACAGGATTGATAAACATGTCTGACAGGATTGATAAACATGTCTGACAGGATTGATAAGCATGTCTGACATTATTGATAAGCATGTCTGACATTATTGATAAGCATGTCTGACATTATTGATAAACATGTCTGATAGGATTGATAAACATGTCTGATAGGATTGATAAACATGTCTGACATTATTGATAAACATGTCTGACAGGATTGATAAACATGTCTGATAGGATTGATAAGCATGTCTGACATTATTGATAAACATGTCTGACATGATTGATAAACATGTCTGATGGACTAAAGGAATTATCGTGAAAAAATTGATTTTGTGTAATGCAGTAAAAAATCAATGCATTTCCGTTTCATATGTGTTGTGTAAATTTGTTAACTTTTTATTAGTCGGATATATTGATATTTGATCGTATTGATGAAAAATAAAATAAAATTGTATCCTCTGGAGTCCACTTGTAATGTAATCAAAGCCGAAGATAATATTGCGTCAAAACCTTTTAAAAGGCTGTTTGTAGTGACAAACACTTTCGAAGTATAGGATAATTTATGTTGCTGTTGTTAGTATAATACAAAAGTTCATGCAGTAGATGCAGCACAATAAGGGCGCAGAGCAGCGTCTGGACTCCCTTGAAGTCCAGACGGATTAAAGCTACCCCGATCAGAATTATCTCGTATGTTTTATTTCAGAATAGTCCAAGAGAAATTGCTCACTGGCGCATAGAGGGGCGACTTTTCAATCTTACTGTATGCTGTAATGATTAAAACAAATACAAGTTAAATACTCGTAAGTATCCAAATCCAGATTCTATACTTACGAGCGTATTTAACTTATTTAGTATGGAAAAAATTTCTACCACTTGTAACTATATATGCACTGTGTTTATGAAGCATATATAGTCGGACTGCATACACTGCTGTAGTCATAAATCCATACATTTATAGATAATAAGACAACCTGACAGGGGGGGGGGCAGCTACGAGTAGCTGTAGCCATGCGTAGTATACGCATGCACCCAGTAGTGTAGCCACTTTATCCTTTGCAATTGTATAATCGGCCTCTACTCTATATATTTCTCTGAAAGTGCGCAAATTCATGCAATTTCATGGTCTATTTTAGCTACTTTATAATATAATTTAGCATATCAGCAATATTAGTTTTAGAAAAGATCCCTGCGCATTATAAAATTGAAACACTGTGTAGTCGTCTGTGTGTGAGGTTTGCATGATGTCACTTATCCTGAGTTGCGGCTCAACTACACAGAACAGTAAGGAGGATAAAAAGAAACTGCATCTACAAGCGACGAACAGCATTCGTGAGAAATTGATTGGAGAGTTGCAGTTAGACTGGGTCAATACGAGTTCTTTCCAGGAAGGTATACAGGTAAATCCGTTACTAATTGCTATAACTTTCTTTACGATTCTGAAAACATGTTTCGCTATAGAAACTGAATAATCCTCGAATTTAAACGGTTATTTTTTGAAATTTTAGCTAAAACTCATCAACCAGTCAATTGTCAACAATCTATTGGCCTGGCAATTGGAGCAGCAGTGCACACCTGCAGCAGCAATGATGGGGAGTGTTGATTGTCCTTGTGCAAACTGTATTGTTTGTCATGCGATCGTACTTCATTTTAGAGCGCATTTTTATTCAATAGCTATTTAGCTAGATGTTTCTCAACAATCGTTAATTGATCTGAATGACTGCTATCAGTAGTACATGTGTACATATATATGTAGCTCGTAACCTAGTTGAAAATCTTACGAATCGTCTGACAAGATCTGAAAATTACTTTGTATCGTCCAAGATTTTGTAAGAATTCACCTGCAAACGAAAAAAGTTATAAAATATTAAAAAGTTGTTTATAATAGTTTAGAGACCGTTTTGATGACAAGCCTCTTCACATTACCAATTCCAGAACCAGAATCGGTTCGGATCTTCCAAGAAAAACAGCAGTATAACTATTTAACTCTGTTAATATTTTACTGCCTTAACAGCCTCACTTTGCACAATTTTTCACTTTCTTCTTGGCAATTTTCATTCAATAATTAAGAGTTTATAGCAAGTATATCCCTAGTTAAGGAGACAAAAAGTTATAATTTACAAATTGGTTCTGGTTCTACAACCAGAACAAGCAATTAATATGAAGAGCCTCAATGACTGTTATATTTTTCAGCTTTTTTTCATATTTTTGTAGTCCCAAAAGTGTCACACGACTACAAAATTCTATAAAATCCTAAATAAAGTGGACACTGTTTTTGAATTTATCAACCAAATTAATAAGTTTGAAGTCTAACTTTGAACGTAGAAACGTTTTTTCAATCAATTTTGAACTATAATTAATAGTGATTCATTGTATTACTAAACAAACAAGCAGCTGCAAATTAACACATCAATGCAAACATTGAATAAATAAACAAATATATAGTAATTTAAGATTTACATAACAAACAAGCAGCAATTTGAAACATCAATGCAAACATTGAATAAATAAACAAATATATAGTAATTTAAGATTTACATAACAAACAAGCAGCAATTTGAAACATCAATGCAAACATTGAATAAATAAACAAATATATAGTAATTTAAGATTTACATAACAAACAAGTAGCAAGTTAAAAGATTAATGCAAACATTGAATAATTAAACAAATAAATAGTGATTGATTTACACAATATGAAACTTTTCGGAATACAAAAATATTCGTTTGCGTGCAATATATGCGAAATACGCAAAGATGAACTACTAAAGCTGGAAATTATTTGATTAGGACGTGACTCTCTCTATTAATACATTTGCATAGACGAATCTATAAAAATTAGAAACTGCTATATCGTATAGTGAATGTAGAATGAAATACAGATTTTTTTCACTAAAATTCGTATAACAGCACAACAGTTGTGAGAAAAGTATACTAAATTAGTAGATTAGGAAAGCCTTAACACAGTATTTTCGCGCTCGGACATGAGCAATAAAAATACAGAGTAAAATTGTTCAGGTAAGGTAGCACGCTTTAGAAGGCAAAGGAATATAAATGAGAAAATCAACATAGATTAAATTAATTCTTTAATTTAAATTTGTTATTTTATCTCTTATACAGTTGTTGTGTGCGTAAAAATACATCAGACCCTTTATCCACTTTAGTCCCTCTCCTATCTAGGCAGGCACAATTCTTTGGCTCCCGTCCCTTTAGTCCTTCAGTCCATGGCGGCCCTGCTTTCCCTGCCTCTGCCATCCTACCCTTTAGTCCCTTAATTATTCCCTCAATTGCCAACGCCTGCATCACTGCCCCTATATCCAACCCATTTTTGCTCAGTCATGTCTCTTTCTCCATTTATTGTCACAATACAGCTGGACGAAAGGGGGAATCTATCTCATCACATTAGTACGTGCTCATGAACTCAAACGCAATCTCGAGGCTTCACCTTCGTCTAGATGCATTCTTAAAATATTAATACGTTGGATTCATGGGCGTACAAACTTTTGCTCAGCATCGCACTGTTAGGATAAGTAGTTTTGCAGGCTGATGCACTTACAGGGCACTTTTATACGCCAGGTTATTAGGAAAGTGCCGCCCGACAGACCGCTGCTGGCAATGTCGGCGAGGAACTGAAAGTGAATTAAAAAGACAATTCCGAAGCTAGCCGCCTTGCCTGTAGCTTTCAGGTAGTGCAGCTGAAATGTTTTTATGGCCAAATACGTCAGAAATGTCTTGCACCCCGATGCCACAAACGTTACGGACGCCGATGCCAGCAACAGAGTGACGTCATTCACCCTGCTATTCTCTGATGCGTACATGATCTTCAGCGCTGACAGCGGCACGTCCTCCAATAGGGCCACGCAAGCAGTGAGGATTTTGCCGCCGTACAAGGCGTGCGACCGTTTAATGACCAATTTCTCAGCGCACGCGATCGGTACTATGCCAAAGACGGCAAATGTGACCATCTCTGCCACGAATATAGCCCAGGAGATGGCCAGAAATACGTAGTAGGCGATTCTTATGTCCTGACGCGAACGTTTGATAATAGTCTCGTTATAGCACTGGAACATACGGCCACCTCCATATGGCCAGCTGGTGTTTCTTGACATACAATTTTTCGGGAGCCGACTAGCAATTGACGCATTGATTGGCACGCTGAAATTCTGCGGAGCGTCTACAATGTCGGTGACGGCAGCAGTGTCCATGACGATATCCAGGATGCACATCAGGCCGACTAAAATGGTCAAGACATGCCCGCACTTGCGGATTCGCTCGCTGTTGCATCTGCAGCAACAGAAGGTGCAGTAACCCTCCTTTTTGCAGCTGCAGCAGGCGCTCGGACTGTCGCCGTCCTCCTTCTGGCAGCAGCATATGTCTCCCGCGCCTGCGCAAATTGCCTCGCAGATGCCCGCACCACTGTCCGAGACGTCCTTAGCAATCTCCATCACTGATACGCCAACTTCAGACATAATTGTGGGGTGGGTCTTTTTGCCTTCCGTCGATGTGTTCCTAGTTTTTCCGTCGTTGGAGTAATACGGAGTTTCAGTTTCTGTTTAAATATGCCTAGCTAAGGTAGCAGCGAAAACATACTGTTTATTATCAATAAAAATTGAGAGAGAGAAAGAGAGAGAGAGAGAGAGAGAGAGAGAGAGAGATGAGAAGCATTATGTGAATACTGTGTAGAGTAAATGTGTGTGCATTTTACTGCTGTTAGCTAAGCTATATTGTCCAAACAACGTAGTAAATGCCGGCATATTACGAGCACACGCAAGAGCAATCTAGAGAAGAACGTGAAAAGCGTTATAAAAGAAATAATCTACAGGTTGAATTCTAATATAAGAATTCAAATCGAAACAAATAAAAAACACTAGGAGCATTCGATGACAAATGGTACATTTGCACGAAATGGTCATACGTATAGTACTACAGTTCCACATGGATTAAGAACTAAATATGAAAACGATCAAAAAGCATATGCATGAAGAATTTAAAGAGTAATATGAGACATATTTTGAGAAATCTAGTTTGGTTAGGCAGGTGTCAGTTGTTCCGTGCCTTCAGGCGCCAAGGTCTAATAAAAAATGACTAGTGATGGGTTTCGACCTTTCAGGCCCCTTGTGAGGAAGCCTTCGGGCCTCAGGCCTCAGAAATAAATCAATTAGAGTCCTGGCCCCCCACTCCTGTCAGATGGTCAGCCCCATGGTAGCTTGATCGTGTGGCGAGCAGTCTAGGTCCTATAGCTAAGAGAGGGACAGCGAGAGACAAGCAGGGAGAATTTTGAAGGTAGAAATTAGCTAGTCCGCAGACTAAGCTAACTCGCTGCCACCAGCCCGTGCGTCCTGGCTCACCACACCGGGACTCTCGAAATCGGGCTTCCGACTAGAAGGGGCTTTGCACTTACCTGCCAACTAGTGTCTTTTTGCTGTCAATCTCGAAGTCATAGCCGATGATAAGGGACACTGCTGGGACTAGATCGCATTGGCCATGCAGGTACAGAGGGGACTTGTGCAGGGGATTCTTGCAGTGGCGAGTCTATGGGGTAGCTACATGTACTATTACATTGCTAAATACGAAGATATGTACTTTTGGCCTTCAACGCGCCAACTAGCCTCTCATAGCGCTGATGATAGACTAACTCGAACTTCAGAGATCTCGCATGATTCATTACCCGAGCCGCTTGGCTAACCTAGAGTGCACAAAGTACATCTCTGGCGCCGATTCTGCACTTCTGGCAGTTTTGCTCACTGATTTGATAGATTGATCGACTGAGAACCGCCTTGCCATTGGTCCACTGTGACCGGCGCCTACTAGCTTAGCTAGTTACTCATCTGAGCCATCGGCGAACAAAGAACTAAAACCGATAAAAATAACTGTCAGATTTAGCCTTCTCCTTAAATCACTTCACACCTCAGATTGAATTGGAGTTTCAGACTACTAGCAGTATTATTAAGTGATTTCTGCCTCAGCAACAGCACTACTGAACAAAATGAGCAAAAGTGTGCGCCTAATCCAGCTACTGAAACAGGGGACAGACAGGGAATCACCCAATCAAGCAAGTCTAGGTAGCCTCTCACCCAACCAATCAGAAACTCAACAGCCGGAGACCAGGTAATCCACAGTGACCGAATCGGCTTGATGCTCTGTAGCTGTAGACTCGGGATGATGCTGACACAATCTTCGCTGATAGCTAGCAGGTGATGATCTTCGCTTGATGTTCGCTGCTGACGACCGGGGGATTCGTCCTTGATGATGATGGGGGGAAGTCGCAATCCGGGGATCAAGAAACGACGGTCGCGCTCCGGGAACCAGAAGTTGCGTGCTGGACCCGAGCAAGAGTAAGTCCGAGCGGGCCAAAAACTCCGGTTTAAATAGCCGCCAACTGGACCGCAGTTTGTTATAATGGAACACGTCGATTCTGATTGGCTGAGCCGTTTTGTTAAAATGAGCGCCGAATTTTCTGATTGGCTAAGCTTGTTGCTACCCAGAATCACGTGACCGAGAGATCCTATCAGTTCCCACTGGGTCGTAAAAAGATGACAGGTGCGGCCATAAATCACTCAAAATCGCAACAAAATGATTTGTGACTTTTCGCGTAGGATTGACAGAAATTAATGAAAAAATATACATTAGAAAGCTCTTATTAAATAGAAAGTGAAGATAATGAAGAGAAATCGCTAATCGCTAATCCCAAGGTACTTTTAGGGGTAAAACGCATAGCTGTCAAAGCTGTCACACGCTTGAGTGAATCCGAACAATAGGCTCTGACCTCATAAATCTTGATGGCCTGTCAAAATGATGAGAAAAAGCTACCGCCCGCATCCTCTCAGACCATCTGGCGCCCGTCTCAACACTGAGTGAGGCGCAGGTGGCTGTCAGACCAGCTTCGAAAGCGATGATTTATGACCCAAAAGCAATGCCTATGTTATTATGACTACTAGTATGGCCAGACATTATATCTAGTATAGATTCTATGATAATTTGCAGAAAAAGGATAAAAATGCCCATCGCCCACTGTTAGTAGGCAAGTAAGTTTAGAGCCCATGTGCTAGCGCGGGATTTGGGAAAAAGTGCGTCCTCATCACTAGCCAATGACTAGCCAATTGCGCGGGAATAGGGGAGAGAGGGCCAATGACAGCCAATGGGGAAAGGGGGGCAAATTGCCAGTGGAGAGAGAGACAGGACTGAGCTAAAAGGGATACATGTAATTAGGGCAGGGATACAGGCGTATGCCCAAGATACATATAAGACACACGTAATTGTTATAAATATATCACGAAACGTAAGTCAGTTATTTAAAAATATAGTGCTTTTGATTATCAATTTTAAAGTATAGTTTAGTTAAGCTACATGTATCTGATGTATGTGTATCCGATATCCAGTGCACAAGTATGATATCTAATACAATTAGCGTGTATGTACTATCTTATATTATTACTTATTAGGTTTTTATATCTTTTATTTTAAGCTTTGGCTCTTTCAATACATTTTTATAGCAAGCATATTTAACCATCTTGTGTATTGTACAGTTTTCATGAAACATCGACCCATGCCAGGCGCTTGCAAATCAAGTTAATTATATTTTCACTCTTAAGTTAAATTTACGCGTTAAAAGTCGTGGCAGGCATAACAAAGCGCACCAATTTATATTGATTCTGTGTCGTTGCTTAATAAAGAATATTGTTTAAAATATACGAGACTATAACTTATTTTTTCCCTACAAATTATTTTGTGTGAATACTGCATTTTTTACTTGTTATCTCTGTTGATTCTGCAAATTTAGTTTACGATTTATTTCATTAATTTTAGTTTGTTGACAGCAGTCTGAAGGTATAGCGAGAGTTGTATTTCTCCCTTCAACCTACGAGACTCCTCTTGCTTCGAAACGCTGCTAAAATTAAAGCATAATAAGTATCAATCAAAATACACTTTAGAGCTGTTTATATTATACAAGCTGTTGAAACCCGCGGATTTTGAACCCGGGGAATTCCGATTCCCAGAAATATTTGTGCATATGCTCTGAGATCTGAGGCCATACGCAAACAAAAACTTGTTAATAGTTAGTAGGATAGAGTAAACATAAAATTGAGTACATTCGTGTAAAATTAGGATTTGAGGCAAACATTTGATTTTGTTGGCAGGAGTACGTGCTGCGCAGAATGTCGGGCAATGTCTGTCTTGACTCTAAAACATGTATTGGCAAACTCTGGCCTCTGCCTCTGACTCTCCCTACGTACCTTGGATCGATTGCAACTTGTATCTTCTCTTCTGTTTGCTCTCTTCTCTCTTGTCCCTTGTCTCTCCTTTCTTCTCTTTCTCCTCTCATATCTTTTTTCTTTTCCTCTCTCCTCTCTCCCCTCTTCTCTCGCATCTTCCCTCATCTCTCTTATCTTTCTTATCTTATCTCATATCTCTCTTCTTTTCTCTCTCCTCTCCTCTCCTCTCCTCTCTCCCTCTTTTCTCTCGTCTCTTCCTTCTCCTCTCTACTCTTTCCTCTCTCTCTTTCCTCTCATCTCTTTTCTTGTTTTATCTCTCCTCTCTCCCCTCGTCTCTCGTCTGCTCTCTCATCTCTCCTTTCTCTTCTTTTATCTTTTCTCTCTTATCTCTTCTCGTTTCTCTCTGCTCTGCTCTCTCCCCCCTCTCTCTCTCTCTCTCTCTCTCTCTCTCTCTCTCTCTCTCTCTCTCTCTCTCTCTCTCTCTCTCTGTCTCTTTCTCTCTCTCTTCTCCTGTCTACTCTCTCCCCTCTTCATTATCCTCTTTCCTCTTCTCTCTCCTCACTCACTTCTCTCTGCCTGTCTCTCCTCTCTCCTCTAGTCTCTGTAATCTAGCTCTTCTCTGTTCTCTCTACTCTCCCATCTCTCGTCTGTTCACCCTCATCTCTGCTCTCTCATCTGTCATCTTTACTCTCTTATACGTTCTCTCACTTATCTCCTCTGTACTTTTCTCTTTCACCTCTTCTGACTCCTCTCTTTCCTTTCTCCTTTCTTCTCTCCTCTTCTCTTCTCTTCCCTCTTCTATACTCTCTCTCCTCTATTATCTTCTCTCGTCTCTCTGCATTCTCCTCTCACCTTCTTCATCTCTCATCTTTACTCTCTCATCTCTCCTTTCATCTGTCTCATCTCTACAATCTCATCTCTTTCCTCTCTCCTCCTCTTCCCTTTACTCTCTTATCTCTCCTTTCTCCCCTCTTACTACGTAACACGTGATTTTTAGGCAGATTTGACGCAAAAAACGCAAATTATACTACTAGCTGAAAATGAAGTAAGTAGTATATGAAAACTCTATCCTAAGCGTGATATACTTCAATATGTACTCGTATGTGTACATTAATCCATGTATTCGCATATGTACATTAATCCATGTATTCGCATATGTACATTAATCCCATGTACTGCATTAATCCTTATCTACCCCAAGTTGTATATGTACATTGTCTACTTCTATGTCTATCTCCAATTCTACATGTACATTGTCAACTTGTACAGTACATACTCTACATGTACACTTGTACAGTAAGCTATACAGCCTATACTTCTATGACAATTTCTATATGTACAGTGTCCCACATTAATCCCCAATCTACACGACGGCCCGCGCTCTCTGTGTATTTGAATCGCCATCCCCACAAGATTACATGTACAATTCCAACTCGAAACACTACGTGTGTACAGCGCAGTATATTGCAGAGGTGGGTCGGTGCGCGCGCTAGCGGTTGTACAATCCCATCTACTATTACCAAATGAGTCAACTAACATCCAAGTTTTACAAAACGCGTCATATATGCATATTTATATGTCAATTGTGTTACAGGGTATAACTTCTGCCTGTGGTTTATCCCACCGCTGCCACCAATTTGCTGTAGGGGTCGTGGGGGTGGGAAGTTTAATCCTATGCTGACACCACGTTGTGTTAGGGTTATTGGGAATTTTCGAGGTTTTCTTAGAATTCGGGGTGAACTGCGCAATTTATACTACTAACAGGAGTAAGCCGTAGGTTGCTCCTGGTGGCGTGGTGTGTCCGAGCGGCAAGACACAATCTATGTTAACTTAACTAGTCCGAGGGAGGGCTACGCGATAGATCGGAGTTGCCTGGGAAACGGGGCGCACTAAGGGGAATTTTAATAGCTAATGGAGAATGCTGACATGGAGGGGATGTGCCTTAATAGGGAATTGGATAAAGGCAGGGCGCCTAAACAGACAGTGCGTCTGGATGAGGAGTTGGCAGATCGCCAGGTTAATCAGAGATCTGGGGAAGGGAGGCCACACGCCTGTCCAACTGATAAGGGAAAGGGGGTTAGAAATATTACTCAGGAAGAGACTGTACGTTCTCTGGGGAAGAGGGAGGAAGGCTGTACGCTTATAGCTGAACAAATGCCTTCTAGGGAAGAGGGGAGAGGTGACTGTACGCTTAAAGCTGAACAAGACCTCTCGGGGAAGGGGAAAGGCGGGCGCCTTCAAAGGAATAACTCATAGACTGATCTATTTTTAGAACAACTGTTCATTTTGGCCGAAAGGCAAAGCCTGATACTAAGGGGCGGCCACAGAAGTTGGGCTCTATACCGATTTATTTGCCTGTATTTATAGTAATTTTAGTGAAAATGGCGGACAATTCATAACAAAATATATAAGGAAATAAATTTTATGACGAGTTTAACGAATAATATAGCTATAGCATACAATCATATAAGGTAACATTTATTACTATAACAATTACTCAAAACCAAATGTAGCTGATTACGCTATACTACCATTAGTAGAGTTTACAAGTCGAGATTCTTACTGAAAAAGGTTACATTCATAATTTTACATTTTTATATTGAAAAGCTGATTATATCATGTTTATTTTCATTTATTTCAATAGTTGAAACACAGAGCATGCAGAAGCGCCCACCCACCCATATTATACTCAAAATTTGCAAAGTGGCCGCACATCCAAGAATTAACTCTTCATGTTCTGCTGACCCTCAAAAAGCAAACAGTGTACGCAGAAACCGCCACCCATCCCCCAAAATTGGCGGAGAGGAGGCATGAGTCAGCCAAAAATCGCTGTCCACACTGTTATTTCCACTCCTTCCATACTTCATCCCTCTAGAATTCAGCCCTCCCCTTCGTCACCACTCCGAGACAATTAAGTCATTCCCAACCCCTCTCCCCGAGTCAAATAAGTTTTCAAAAGACGTGTATATACTCGTATTTACGCAAAAAGCCGGCCAGCTGTCAAGGAATTCCGACCACTTTCAGTGTACAAACAGATATTTTCACAGCACGGACCCTATAATAAACCTCATTCAGCCAAAACCCCTCTTCTCCGATTACGTCATCCATGCCGCCCCAGTTAGCAAAAAACTAACTTTTAATGCACATATGAGCACCGCAAATCCGTGTCCACCAACCTCCAACTGCATTGACATAATACCCTGCTTTTGTCAATGTACACAATCTATGAATCACATCTCTCAGTGTCTCCTCCGCATACAATTCCGAGACTGAATTCTATTCATGTATGTTCAAATAAATACTTTGACACTATAACCCATGCGGTATACTAGAAGTAGTGAAGTCCACCCGCCCAAAAACTTGCTGCTATGCCAATTCTATCGCATCCCCTGCCCTCTCACTAAAAGCTTTCAGACTTTATGAAAGTTCGATCTATCGAAGCAGGAATGAATCACCCACTGACCTCTCCAAGTTGGAATTCCGTCCAAGTTTAATAAAAGCTAAATTACTAGCTCGTAAAAAGCACATTTCATAAAAGGCGAGTTTTCTCCAGTTTCTTTAATTTTGCCGTTTCAAGTTAGACTTTGTTGATCAAGATCAGTAATTTCATCACTGGAAACCATCATTTCAACAGCTAATTTGCCCAAATGCCGTTTCAACTTTACTTGAGACGGCTTCGAAGCAGGAATGAATCCCACACAGAAGTCCACAAGCCAGCCCAGCCCAAGAAATGGTTAATGAATGGTAAAAATTTATTAGAAATGCAAACTTTTTCATGAAAAAACACGAGTTTTCCTTATTTTTTTGATTTTTAACGTTAAAATGCTTACTTTATGGATCGAAATATGTCATTTTATCAATAGAAATCATAATTTCTGCTAATAAACCATCACAAATGCTGTTTCATCATTCAAATAGGCATGTAGGCATGTAGGCATGCCCAAGAAGCTGGGGAAATATTCTATAGACACTGTAAAAATGGCGCTAAAAACACAGTCTGCTATTAAACTTAAAGTTGTCAGTATTCGATTACTAAATCATGCCATTGATGCTATTTTAAACGTTATTCTCAGTTCTGAAGCTCCCAACAGCCTCTTTTAGATGCACTGAATCGGTGTTGCATATTTTATGTTGCATCACCCTTCAATTCAACGATTCTCCGCTATACATTCTAGCCATATTCAAAATTCAACCCAGGACAATTAATGTTCGCCAATATGGAGAGAACAACACCTACCCCAGCCGGACCAAGGCAATTCTTTACTATCGCGTAAATGCCATAACTGACTCTCTGTCCCTATAACCCCAGGTGACAGGGAAGCATCCCCAAACATTACGTAAACAGAAGTAGAAAACTCCGTCTCTCTGATTTGGCTCGAGACAGGGGCTGTCACCTTTATTACTCTTTGATGGATATTTTAGATGATGGCAAGAGCTTTTCATCGACTATTACTCTTCCCCAAGCCTCTGTCAATCGGATGCTTTGCACACAAGCCCCATTTCACCCAGGTTATTAAATTGATACAGCCACAGCGATTTTTGACATCCATTTTCTCGCAGAGACAGGCGGGCCTTAAAAACTACAGAAGTTATCTTTCATATTTTTCATCTGTATTTAGCTATTATTGCTCAGCTTCTGCCAATTATTTTCTGGATAAACACCGTTTTCTTTCGCTTCATGCTGCAAGAGGAAGCGGTCTTCTTCTTTGAGAGACTGTACTCTGGCGGAGCAGCAGTTTTCACTCCTGCGAGAATGCCGGTTGGCTGGCTTCGCTCAGGTCCAATAAAATACCGCATGAGAAAAGAATTGATGGGGTATTTTCGACCCCCAACTTTTCTATGCCAAATGCAGAAGCGAGTGTACAATCGTACATTAATCTAGAAAATATAGACCCCGGAAAGAAAATCACGCACACTTCTCGTGCCCCTACCCCATCCTCCCTCTCGCGGGGTATATAAAGCGAGTGAGAGCTGCGGCAGCCGCATCAGCAAAAGCAGCCAGCAGCAGCAGAAGCCACAACAGCAGCATCAACTGCTTCAACAGCATCAGCCTACAACAGTGGCAACACAGCAGCAGCATCAGCACAGCAGCAGCAGCAGCAAAAGCAACAACAGCAGCGCCAACTGCCTCAACAGCAGCTACAGCCGCATCAACACCAGGCACAGAAGAATGGCATCAAAACGACCAGCTGCCGAATCGGCCATATCGGCATTGTGGGGGCGAGCCGGTCCCTCACAGCCGCAGCAGCAACAGCAGCAGCACCCCCTGGGATTTACTCCCAGCCTGCTGGGTAATCAGCAGGCCCTATCCGGCGCCGCGTCTTTGTCGCGGGGGGGAGGCAACGCCCGTTCTTCGGGCGGCGAAGAGCGCCGGGAATCGGTCACCGCTCCTGGCTCAGGGGCGGTGGATGTGGCTCGGTCCGGCCCTCTGTGCTCAGCCTTTGTCGCTGGCTCTGTCAGCGGTAGGGGTTTGGTACCTGGTCCGGTTATTTCGAGCTCGGTCCGCAGTCAACAACAACAACAGCAGCAGCACCCGCCGGGGGGACAAGAAGGCACCCTCCTAGCGAACACCATGGGGTCCCCGGACGCCCCCGGTCCGCGCAACAGGACCGAGGCGACTAATGGCCTTCACAATCAGCGATGCTCCATATGGAGCGAGAGAGCCAATACTGCGTGCATGGAGACCGAACCTCAGCAACAACAACAACAAGGGCAACAGATCTCGACGACGCCCCCCATGCTGAGAGCCTACCTACTGAACAAGTCCTGCGACTGCGAGGCGGTTGCGACCATCCTGACCGCCGACCCAAGCACGGCCGCCGGAGGAATACCGCGGAGCCGGGCCCAGAGCTCATCCTACAGTTCAACTGTAACGGCGTCAAGAGCCGCCATACTGAGCTGGCTAAATGGCTCCACGTCAATCGTCCGGCTGCGGTCCTACTGCAGGAAACGAAGCTTGCCAGCGACACCGATTACATCCCTCCTACCGGATACTACGTCGCCGCGCGCTGCGACGGCCTTCCTAAAGAGGCCGCCGGCACCCGGGCCACCGAGAACGAGGAAGGGGGGGCACCTCTCCAGCCCACCCAACCCAGTGGCCCCGAAGCTAACCCTAACGAAGGGACCAGCGCGGACAACTGCCCCACGCCATGGGCAAACTGCGGCCGCAAGATTAAGCGCCCACGCTGCCGCATCCGTTGGCCGGCTGACAAGAATGATAAGGCGGAGTGGTGCCGCGGCTGCCGCTCAGGCAGAACCGCCTGCACCCGCAGAGACGAGCCGTGGCCACAACCACCGCAACCGCAGCCACAGGCCCAGACCCAGAGTGCGCAACACAATCGTGAGCCGACCGACAACCAACAGGAGCAGGCACGGAGGACCGCCGCCTCGAAGCCGCCAATAACTCGGCCCAAGAACAGGACGAACAAAGCGACCCACACCAGAGGAGGCACCCTGATCCTAGTGCGCGCCGACATTGCGTCCGACACTACGCCATCGCCGCCGGACAACGAACGCCAACTGCTAGACTGCGCCACCGCCACCATCCACCTCAAAGGCCAGGAGCCGATCACGCTGGTTTCCCTCTACGCACCACCGACCAGCAACCAACGGGGGGAAACCTGGCAACCCCCGCTTCATCTGGTCCCGAACGCCGCTGGCCCTACCGTCGTCGCCGGCGACTTCAACGCCCACGGCAGTTGGGACCGGCACCAAGACGAAGATGAGCGCGGCAAAATAGTGGAAGCCTGGGCGACCTCCCGCAACCTGAGACTTGCAAACGGCGACTACCATACGCGAACTAACCCAGCAACAGGAGGCAAATCTACTCCGGACCTTACCTGGACCAGCAACAACCTCCTGCAAGGCATCGCAGAGAGCTGGACGACCCTCGACGATCTGGGGTCCGACCATCTGCCCATCTCCTTCCCGGTCCAGAGACACCCCAGAGCGCCGCGGAAGGGCAAGAACCTGCCACGGGCCACGTGGTGCTTCCGCAAAGCGGACTGGGGGAGCTTTAACCTCTTCCTGACGAATTGAAAACATGTCATCTCAATTGCGAACGGGTGGCCTGCATCGCAGGCCATAGAAAAATTTCCAAGTTTTGTGAACTTCTGATCTCCTCACTTAAAGACGGATGACCTGCTATGCAGGCCATGGCTGCAGGCAACAACGATATTGTCTATGGGCGTGTTTGTACTTAGTGTCACAGCTCCTGACTGAAAAAAATTGTACTGGAGTTCTCACTGCATTGACAGGTTAAATAGTTTTAAAGTTATGTCATAGACAGTTGGTTTGACTGTCCACTACTAAAGACCTGGAGACTTATGACTTCTCATGAATGTGGTTATGAAAGTCACTGTAAAAAAACCTAGCATAAGACTTTGGATTTTGTAACAATTGGCATACAGAATACGAGCAGTTATACATGGAATCACTCAACGAAGAACCCGATTTTGAGCAGTTGATGTCTGATGACGAGGATCAAGATTCCACTACTGACTCGTCCGATGAGGCTTCCGATCTAGACAATGCATCCGTGGATGAAGAAATAGGTGGCTGGCAACGCGTCGTACCCGGAGAGAATGGTTTGCAGGAGCCAGATTCGGAATTCATGGCGACCTCTGGCTTGCATCCGGATTTGGTGGCGCCAGCTGATCCAGACAACAATATTCAATGGTTTTTTGACCTATTTTTAACTGACGCGCTGATGAACAAGCTGTGCGAGTGGACCAACAAGAAAGCTTGGTTTGAGTTAGAAAGGTTTCAAGCTGAAGGAGGTGAGCCAGCTGAGGTGCCACCAATCTTGAAGACTTGGAAGAATTGCACATTGAACGAGATCAGGAAGGTGATAGCGACCAACTTTTTCATGGGGCTGAGCAAGAAGCCGGAATTGCACCTTTACTGGTCTACGGACCCGTTCGACCAGTGCCCTTTCATGCAGCAACCTTCAAGCCTGTCAAGAGATCGATATAAACAAATCATGCACTTCCTGCGCTTCTACGACTGCACCGCAATCGCAGACTTGAACGACCCTCTAAGAAAGATTCGACCGTTTCTTAGAATTGTGCAGCAGGCAATGCAGAATACTTATTTGCCAGAGCAGAACATCTGCATTGACGAATCCCTAGTGTTGTACAAAGGACGCCTGATTTTTCGTCAGTACATACCAAGCAAGCGAAACAAGTTTGGCATCAAAATGTACTGTCTATGTGAATCCCAGACAGGGTACATGTGAAACTTTTTAATTCACAGTACGGATGCGGAAAACGGAAAATTTGGACAAGGGCTGGAGTGTGACCACCTTTCTATCAGCGAGCGCATTGTGGTTGAGTTAAGCAGCCAGATTTTAAACCTTGGCTACCACCTGTTCACGGACAGCTGGTTTTCTTCGGCTCGACTGGCCGAGTTCCTGCTGTCTAAATCCACATTTCTGACGGGCACAGTTCGACAAGATCGCGGGATCCCCGACTGTCTACGGCAGCTGGCTCTTCCTGCCAACTCATGTGCATTTGCTCGAAAAGAGGGCCTGCTTGCTGTGAAGCTTGTTGATCGAAAGCAAAGTGGAGTTAAGACGGTTAACTTCATCGACACCAGGAGCATTGCTGGTACCGCCGAGATCACCCGAATTCGACGTGGCGGTCAGCAAGAGGTGGTAACAAAGCCGATTACAGCTGTTGTTTACTCATTTCTGTTGAAACCTCTGCGTACTCGTATTTTAATAAATTTGTAAAGTTCTTCTTGTTGAAACCGCGGGTACTTTTTGCTATTTGTCAGATTAAAAAGTAAAAAATATTTCCTTTAATAACGGTTTGTTCTCTTCCATAAATAAAATTATCTTGAACCACAGCGTAGTACCGTGTCTTTGCTTCTGTTGAATTAGCGGATGGCCTGCCATGCAGGTCATCAGTCCTTAACTGCAGTGCCACACAGATATCTATGGTCAATCGTTCGGCTCAGCAGAATTAGCCGTCTGGAATAGTGAGCTAGAGTTGACATTAATTTACCCACAGACTGCACGGCATAAAAAACCGTTTTGAGTGGAAAGGCTCTATGGCCTGCTATGCAGGCCATCCGTCGGGTTACTGTTAAGGACGAACTCACTAAGATCGACGGCCAAAGGGCTGACTACCCAACTCACGGCGTCCAACTCGCACATCTTCACGCCATCATCTGTAACGACATTCTAACGGCCGCTGCCCATAACATACTCAAAGGGGCCAGAACTGCTGCGAAACCATTCTGGACTGACGCCTGCGCCCAAGCCACCCGGGAGTGCAAAGAAGCCCGGCACGTCACCGAGCTGTCCCCGAGCGACGACAACCTGGCTAGGTTCAAAGCGGCCCGTAACAACTCCAGAAAGGTGAACCGCCAGGAGAAACGCCGCGCCTGGAGCGAGAAGGCAGCTGAGCTCACCATCAACAGCGACCTTTTCCGCACTCTGCGCCAGATGCGTGGCGATGGCCCCAAACCAAATAGCGGCGCCTCCCTCCAGAGAAAGAAGACGGGGCAGCAAGAACCATCTCGGCCGGCCCGCACCAACCTGGAGAAGGCCAACCTGTTCTGTCAGCAATACGCCGCTGTCTCTAGAGTTAAAGGAGGCCCCAAGACGCCCACACCAATCAAGCCGCGAGAGCAGCCCTCAACTCCAGCTGCACGTGCAATGGCTCACGCACCGACATGTGCTCCGCCTTCAGCCTGACCGAATACCGCAGCGCTGTGCGCTCGCTCAAATCCGAGAAGGCACCAGGCCCGGACGGAGTTACCAACGACATGCTTAAAAGACTCCCACCGACCACGGACCTGAGGCTCCTGGACCTCATCAACCGGTCTTGGAAGGAAGGAGACTGCCCGATGCAATGGAAGAAATCGGTCATCATACCTATCCCCAAGAAAGGGAAAGACCCTAGTAACCCGGAGTCCTACCGCCCAGTGGCACTCACCAGCAGCATCGCCAAACTGGCCGAACGGATGGTGCTCCAACGCCTGCGCTTTGCCCTCGAGAATTCTGGCCGCCTCAGCAGTACCCAGGCCGGCTTCCGCCGCGGCCGCTCTACTGAGGAACTCATCGCGAGCACCTGCCAAGACATCTTTGACGGTCTGGAGGCGGTCCCACACCTGCGGTCAGTGCTGTGCCTTCTCGACTTTAGTCGTGCTTACAATCGGGTCTCGAGGGCTGGGCTGATCGCCAAGCTGAAAAAGCTCGGCATCCCTAACGACGTGCTCCGCTGGATCCGGAGCTTCCCTGCCGACCGACGTTCCCGCGTACGAGTCGGCAATTGCCTGAGCAATGAAAGAATCTTCAAGGAAGGCCTCCCCCAGGGCAGCGTGCTGGCTCCCCTGCTCTGGGTCGTCTACATCAACGACCTGGACACGGAGATTAAAGAGGCCCATACGGACTGCAAACTGAAGCTCTACGCAGACGACAGCGCCCTCCTGGCCACCGACCGGAGCCTCGACGCCTGCGCTGCGAAGCTCCAACCTGCCCTGGACGCTGTGCACAAATGGTGTCAGACGTGGAAAGTGGAGTTGAGCGCTGCGAAATGCGTCTACGGAACCTTCACCCTGGACCCCAAGGAAACCAACGGAAAGAAGAAGGTCAGCCTCACCATCGGTGGCCAACCGCTGGCCTATGACCCAGCGCCACGCTACCTGGGAGTGCGCCTCGACGACCAGCTCGCATTCAACAAACAGGGGGCCGACGTCCGCGCTCGTATGTGCGCTCGGCGCCGCCCGCTTGCGGCGCTAGCCAACCGCAGCACCGGAGCCGACCACCATACGCTGAGAGCCGCCTACGTCAGCACTGTCAGGGCTGTCGCCGACTACGCCGCGGGCACCTGGCTCTGCGGGGCAGCCCCCTCAACAAGGCACTCCATCGAGCGTCAACAGGCTGCCTGTGCCAGGATCATCACAGGCTGCATCCTACCTTCGGACACGCGAAGCGTCCTCCGTCTTGCCGAGCTCCCACCGGTCAGCCACGTCGCCTCCGAAAGAGCCGCCCGCCTCCGGGAAAGGATCCTGAGATTGGGCCCAGGCGCAGCAGCATACGAACCTGCTACCAGGAGCACGCGCCCGAGGCTGAAGAACCGCACCTACGAGGCTGGGCAGAGGAGACCAACGACAACGGACGCCCAAATTGACACGCCCCACATCGACCTCAGAGACACTAGGCGCCCTTTCCGCAACTGCTGGCGCCGAGCGGCACTAGAGATGCCAGCCAGCGTCGAGCTCGACCAGTACATCAGAGACGACATATGTAGTCCCGGTATCGCTCCCTGGGCGGCACACACGGACAGAATCCGGTTCTGTCTGGAGGCAGCCTCGAGGTGCAGCAAATCAGACCCGTCCGCCGACCGGAACGCAGCCGCCCGCGACACCCTGGAGGACCTACCTGAAGCAGACATCAACATTTGGACGGACGGCTCCGTTGCCGACGGCACAGGGCCAGGAGGCAGCGCCGCCATCATCGGTACTAACCTGGTGACCTACGTCCGGAAGAGCCCAGCTGGCCGCTTCTGCAGCTCATTCGACGCTGAGATGCGCGCTATCAAAGACGCCCTCACCTTTGTCGCGGAGAAGATCGCCCCTCGCGCAGCCCGCATCCGGCTGTGCAGCGACTCGCTATCGTCGCTCACGGCCCTGCAAGCGGGCCCCCTAGATCAGCGCACCGAGAGTGGCCTCTCCTGCTGGCGTTTCCTCATCGGCCTGGGCACCTGCGACCTCAATGATATTGACCTCGCCTGGGTCCCTGCCCACTGCGGCATACCCGCTAACGAAGCCGCGGACAGAGCCGCGAACGCCGCAGCCCGCTCTCCGCAAACCACGGCTGCCATTTCGCTGGGCGCTGCCAAGGCTGCCATCCGCCGTGACCGCCGTGCGCTGGACGACAGCGCTATGCCCCCGGCCTGGCCAACCTTTCACGCTAGAAGCCGGACCGAGCACACGGCGGTCTGCCAACTCCGAGCCGGTGCCTCAATGCTCGCCGCCGAGGTCCGACACCGTTTCGGCCTGACGGACTCCCCGCTCTGCCAGGACTGCGGGGCACCGGACTCGAGCCTGCACGCGATCTACAGCTGCCCGAGGGGGGACGCGCATCGCACTCGCCTGGTCAGCACTGAAGTGGAGCGCCTCCTTACCGAACCGGGCTTGGCCCTCTCGCTCCTCCGGAGCATGGGGCGTTGGCCCCCGTCTATTTCGGCGCCGCCGCGCCGCTGACGAGCGCTGAAGAAGAAAGAAAGAAAGCACCCGCCGGCCTTTACTGCCGACCTGGAGAAGCTTCTCCAGGCCCTAATAGGCGCCGCGTCTTCGTCGCGGGGGGAGGTGTCCCTATGGGATATCAAAGAGCGCCTACACCTCGGACACCCTGTGTCCCATCGGCTAGAAGAAGTTTGTGTCAACGGAAGCTGCAGCCCGCCGATGCTTCCCGTCGGTCGAGGGTGGCAGTTGGGCCCACCACCTTCCCAAGCTGCGCTTAATCAGGGCCGGCGACATCGAAACCAACCCAGGACCCCCCCCCCGTCGCACTGTGGCAAGGCCTGCTGCGGCAAGCCGCTCCGCGACAGGGCGCTGGTCTGTCGGCAATGCAACCGCGGTTTTCATCTCCAAAGAATCTGCTCTGGGTTGAGCCGTTGGGCCTCGGACCGCGCTGTGCGCGAGAACACCTGGACTTGTTCTGACTGCTCACGTGGGCCAGTCTCATCCTCAGAGCCGCCGGGACAAGACACCGAGGCCACTGCTCAGCAAGGCACTCCCGACCAGGCGGAGTCACCGGCCGAGGATCGGAGACTCACACTGCTTGCGAGGATTAAAGAAGAAAAGCCTAACTGCGCCAAGTGCAAGAAGACCATCCGGGTGTCGACGGTGATTTCCTGCTGTAACACCTGTGAGGCCTTTTTCCACAACGCATGCACCGAAGCCACCAGAGAACAGATCAAGCAAGAAGTCCGCAGGGGCCGCTAGCGGTGTCGTTTCTGTACCGAAGCCCTCACTACCGGTGGAGCTACGCACTCCTCGCCAGAAGCCGACCCCACGGCCCAAAGCGAGACGCACCGAAGACGGAAATAAGGACCTGCCGATAACAAGGGCCTCAAGGTCCTGCAATGGAATGCGGACGGCATCCGTAACAAAATGGGAGAACTGGAGGAGCTGGTCCAACGCCTCAAAGTTGATGTCGTCATGATCCAAGAATCTAAGCTTGACTCCGTCTCCCGCACGCCAAAGATCCCCGGCTTTACCACCGTGAGAAAAGACCGACGAACTCTACGTTCCAGCGAGACGTCCAAGGGAGGAGGTCTCCTCACGCTCATCCGCCAAGAAATCCCCTTCCGGCGGCTCAAAGGCTGGAGTGGGGACACGGTGGAAGGCTGCCGCATCGTGATCAACCTTAGTGCCAAACAGCGTCTCGTGCTCACCAACATTTACCGGCCGTCCATCAGGCGCAATGCTGGCGCCGACTGCCGGGAGCACCCGGACATCGATCTCTGGCTGAAGCCGCACCAGCGCGAGATTATTGCTGGCGACTTTAATCTCCATCACACGACCTGGGGTAGTCTGCCTGGCCAGGGGCCCGAGGGCGCCGAACAAGCCAAAGCCCTGCTGGAGTGGTGTGACAGTAATGGGTATTGTGTCCTCAACTCGGGCTCCCTCACCTGTCTCGATCGCCGCGACGGTGGAGAGAGTGCCCCCGACATCAGCCTCGCTAGCGCCGGCCTCGACGACCTCTGCTCGTGGGAGGCCCTTGACGAACTGGGCTCCGACCACAAACTCATTCTCATCACAGTGGATGGCGACCGCGCTAGCACCGACCAGAAGATTTGTCTCGCCTGGGCCTGGCAGAAAGCTGACTGGAACAGCTACCAGGCCCAGCTCGAAGACGATAGCTATGGGCTCAACAAAGGCACTGTCAAGCAGCAAATCCAACGCCTCTGCTTTCGTATGAGTAAGGCGGCCAAAGCTTGCATTCCCATGAAGCGCGTCTCCTCCAAAAACAAGCCCTACTGGGATTCGGAGCTCTCTAGTCTTCGGGACGAAAGAAACAGACTCAGATCCCGTGGCGGTGACCCGGACGAGTGGAAGCGCCAGAATGCCGTGGTCAACAGGGCCTGCGCAGAGAAAAAAGCCGCCTTCTGGCAGGAATTTGTTCAGGACCTGTCTTATTCCTCAGACGTCAAAAAAGTGTGGCGTACCATTAAAACCCTAAGTGCTGGAGAGCAACCGACCGCGAAGAACGAAATCCTAGTGGCGGACGATAAGGAGTGCAGCTCGGATCGCGACAAAGCAAATGCTTTTGGTCAACACTACGCCAAGATCAGCACCCTCAAGCACGACGCCACTGACCGCGCCTTCAAAGTTAGCACCGCAAAGCGTTTGAATAAGTATCCCACAGGGACCTCCGAGCACGATTGCGCCCTCACCATGGGAGAACTCAAACGAGTCATCTCACACCTCGACGTCACCAAAAAAGCCGGCCCCGACGGCATCGAAGCGGCTTTCTTCAGACACCTGCCGGACTCGTGGCTCACGGCCTGGCTCACGGTCTTTAATCGGTGCTGGTCCCTAGGGCACTGCCCGGGAGTCTGGAAGAAGGCGGTGATCGTCCCACTTTTGAAAGAGGGCAAAGACCCAGCCAACTGCAGCAGCTTCCGGCCTGTTAGTCTCACTTCCATCTGTGTTAAAACCATGGAGCGCATTGTGATGGACCGGCTCATGCACTGGATCGAACTCAACAACACGCTGCAACCGTGGCAAGCTGGTTTTCAGAGAGAGCGTAGCTGCGAAGAGCAAGTGGCGCGTCTGGTCCAGGAAATCCAAGACCACTGGGAACAACGCCCGCCTCGCAAAACGATTGCTGTCACCCTTGACTGCTCCCGCGCCTTCGACCGGGTCTGGCGAACCCGCCTCCTTGTCCGTCTCATGGATGAGGGAGTCCCGGGTCGCATGGTGCACTGGTTTGCCAGCTTCCTGGAGGGGCGCCAGATTGCCGTCCGCGTGGGCGATACGATTGGCAAATGGAGGCCGCTTAAGGAGGGGGTGCCGCAGGAGGCTGTGTGCTCGCCGGTGCTCTTCCTCCTGTACATCAACGACTGGGCGGACTCCCTGGTCCCAGATGTCAACTACGCCGGCTTTGCTGACGACCTGGGCGTCTGGGCCTCGGGCAGCAACATCCAGCAGATTGCGGAGCGCCTCCAACTGGCCATCGATCGCATCGACGCCTGGGCCACTGATCTCCGTATCGATCTCAATCCCCTCAAAACTGAATGCTGTATCTTCTCGAGAGACTGCAGGGACCGCGACCGTACCCTCAACCTGTGCATCCGAGGCCAGCAACTCCCAACCAGGCAGGAGCTGCGCTACCTGGGTGTCTGGATCGACAGCGGCCTGCTCTTCAAGCGGCAGTCCGACGAAGTTGCCGCCAAACTGCGCCGTCGTTGTGCTGTCCTGCGTGCACTATCGCATCGCGAATGGGGGTGGGACCGCGCCACGCTTAGGACGGTGTATAAAGCCGTGGTGGAGTCTGTGGTTTGGGATGCGGCTGCAGCCTGGATGCCCTGGCTCTCCCAGACTCGCCTTAATGACCTGGACAGAGCCCAAAAAGTCGCTCTGAGACTTGTCTCCGGTCTACCAAGCTCGACTCCCAGCGTGGCCATCTACCGTGAGGCCGATTGTGTGCCCATCAGCCTGGAGGCCAAGCGACGAGCGCTGGTCGCCGTCGAAAAGGCGCTCCGGCGGCCCGAGGCGGACCCCTGGAGGTCCAGGTGTGAACTCAGGACCCCCACCCGGCTCAAAGCCAACCGTGGCCTCCGCGAACAAGCCCACTCAGTGCTCAACGAAATCCTGCCGCACAGCCGTCTCCCGGGAGCCTGGGTCAGAGCCCCGCCGTGGGACACGCTCAGCGGCTCGAACCAGCTGAGGCTCTATCCACAACTGGTGAGACCGCTCCGTAAATCCGACAGTCAGCACACCCGCGATCCGATCATCGCCGACACCTTCCGAGAACGCCTGCCCAGTACCTGCTACTTCACGGACGGCTCCGCTTCGGGTGGCACCGCCAACGGCGGCGCCGCCTGGATCCTGTTTGACCAGGAGACGGGCACGGTCATCCGGGGCGGCCACTCTCCAGCGGGCAGATGGTGCAGCTCCTTCGAAACCGAGCTCCGCGCGCTCCGGGATGCTGTCGTGGATGTCATTCAGCAGGACATTGGCACCGCCGCCCTCCTCACCGATAGCCAGGCGGCCGTCAGAGCGCTGATAGCCGACCGACCCACCACTAACGCGTTACTCGAAGACCTAAAGGCTCTTCTTCGGCAAGCAGCTGGCCGTTGCGTTCTCACGATCCAGTCGATTCCCGGCCATGCTGGCGTGGCTGGTAATGAGTTCGTCGATCGCGAGGCCAAAGCCGCAGCTCTTCTGGAACAAGCCCAAGTGGCCATCTCGCTCGAAGCAGCCAAGCAGTTTATCTACCGCCGGCTCGAATACCTTCCGGACCTGACCGGCCATCTGAAGGAGACTTACCAAGGACGCATCACGCACCATAACGGCAGCCGGCGAGAGCAAGTCCTCGTTGCGCAGGTGAGAGCTGGACACTGCCCCTCCTCGGCCTATTACGCTAAGCGCATCGGCAAAGCTCAGCTGGCCGAGTGCAGGCTTTGCGGGCTCGAGGTAGACCAATTCCACCTGGTCCACTGCCCTGCGACCGATGTCGCCCGAAGACAGAACAGCATTTGCGATCTGAAAGACCTAGCCGATGGGAACCTGGTGGCGCGGCTCCTGGTGTGGATCGATTGGATCCCGCTCTAGACGGCTGCACTCCGCACTCAACAACAACAACAGCAGCAGCAGTCACAGCCTCCGGCCGCAAAGAGGGGACGACAGCTAGGTGAGTCTTGCAAGTCTGTGTAGAAATTTCTTTTTCATCTTTATCTTTTACGAAACTCTAAATTCGGGATTATTGAAAAAAGATAGGGCTATTCTCTGTATGTAAAAAGTGCTTTTTCATCTTTGGCATTCATTTGGCTTTCGCAAACTCAAAATCAGGCTTATTGAAATAATATATAGGCCCCACTGTAAAACTGCTTTTCACCCTTCGCATTCAGAGTTGCTTTCGCAAACTCTAAATTCAGCTTATTGAAATTCGGATTCGGACTTCGGACTGTCTGTCGCAGATTGAAATAAAGGGAGGAAACTGCTTTTGGTTCAGCATTCATTTGTATTCGTGTGATTTACAAACTCTAAATTCACGCTTATTGAAAAAATCGATCACACACTTACCGACAGACCATTTTTAGGATATTGGATTTGGCTTAAAATTTCTGAATTCAGGCTGTAGCTACTCCTGCCATCGATATCGTATTGAAGTAAATGGAGGAAACTGCTTTTGCTTTAGATTTATTTGGATTTCTCAATTCAGGCCTATTGAAATATCAGAGTTTTGGAGAATATCCGCAGTATAGAAATTGTATAGTTGGGTAATGCCTGTAAAGGATAGTCATAAAATTCCAGGGGCTGTATGACTAATCCTTGAACTAGAGAGGAGCGGGCGGGCAGGTTTTCTGGCAGTGATAAAATCAACCCCGATTTTTGGGCTCAGCATGATGATGTAATCACCGCTGCATTGATAGTAGGGGTTTGGCGGCAATAAAACTTGGTTGCTACAGTGAGGGTTATTAATCAGACATTTATGACAGCTTTAAAAATCCAAAAGCGGCCGCGTGGTATTGTTGCTAGGTGTCAAGGAGGGGTACGAAGCAATGGAGACACGTGCCGATTGTGGGTTTTCTTAAATTTTACAATGGCTGCTGCTGCAGGATCTGTGTTATCAGAGGATCATCAATCAAACATTTTGACAGCCTAAAATTCGAAGCGGGGTCAATCAACCCCACATTACTTTTGTTGCTGCGTGTTGGAACGTGCCGAGTTTTACAACTCGCCGATTTTTGTTGCTTGGGGGTGGAGCGATAAAATTGCTGCTGCAGCAGGGCAATAAATCAAAAATTTTTGACAGTTTTAAAAATTCGAAGCGGTCAGAATTTTAGTCGCCATGCACATTTTAATTGCAGATTTGGCTCAATTTCAACCCCCGCCCCAGCCCGACACTGTCGAAGGCGATGGTAAGGAGTTGATTTTATTTCATGAGTCATTCACCCGCCGCCGCCGCCTCTCGCAATTCTAATTTCAAACCCTCAATTTTTTCAGGCTTCATTGCGCGTCTTGGCGGGGCGAAAGCCCTGCCTAAATTTAGAGCCGCAGGGTATGAGTATGTGGTATCACTCACCGCAGCAGCTGCAGCAGCAGCAGATACTACCGATATTCGAGACACATTCGCTAGGGTAATAGCAACCCTCTGCGCGGACCTACATGCAAACGATTTCGTCGCAGCTAAGCTGTCGGCGGACAACATGATGTTGACCATCAGTGTCCCACCGGTCCGCGACTTCACTGCAGAGCTTGTTTTCAAGCACATTAACAAGATTCTGCAGTCGGACTCCAGTGTCTTGGGCAACAACTTTAAATTGTTTTTGCTCAAGGCCTGGGTCTCGCGAGGTGGCTGCGGCAGCCTAGATGCGGCGGAGAAGCACATTCAGGCCAGGCACGCTATGGGCAACAGCTATGTTGTCATCGCCAACAGCGAAAAGCGTTGCCTCATCAGGGCGCTAGTGGTGGCCAAGGCTTTCGCGGACATGCAGGCCAAGGCCATCACCGAGCAGACTTGGCGGACCATCAAAGCCGACTCCCCGCTGCAGACGAGGCTGACTGGGGAACTACAAATTTCTGCCAATCCGTATTCGGTGAGTAAAAATTATCTTGCGCATTTTAATTTATATTTTTATTAATATACAAATGTTTTAGTCTTTATCAACCATCGCACAGGCCGGGCCTTTCGGGGTCGATGTGCTCCCGCAACTGCTCGCGGCCCTCAATGCTCAGTCGCCCGGCCGAGATTTCGGCGCTCGTATATACAGCGCCGAGGAGGGCAACACATGTGTGTATGCCCTCCCTGGCAGCACAGTGCTCAATTTGCACCTGATTGGCGAGCACTTTACCGCGGTGTGCAAGGTGCCGCCGTTTTTCGGTGCCCGCCGCTATTGCGACCGCTGCCAGCAGGCGTACGACTGCGAGTCTAGAGAGCACAAGTGTGCCAACACCTGCCCTCAATGCAAAGTGCCCGGCACCGACTGCAAGAGCCTGCGGCGCGACTACAAGCGCTGCGCTGACTGCGGGCTGAATTGTTACAATCATTAATCATTAATCATTAATCATTAATCATTAATCATTAATCATTAATCATTATTATTAATCATTAATCATTAATCATTAATCATTAATCATTAATCATTATTATTAATCATTAATCGTTAATCATTAATCATTAATCATTAATCATTAATCATTAATCATTAATCATTAATCATTAATCATTAATCATTAATCATTAATCATTAATCATTATTATTAATCATTGATCGTTAATCATTAATCATTAATCATTAATCATTAATCATTAATCATTAATCATTAATCATTAATCATTAATCATTAATCATTAATCATTAATCATTAATCATTAATCATTATTATTAATCACCACCGGAAAAACCGGGCGGGGCGGTCTCGCTGTAGCTCCATCAGCGTCTGCCCCAAATGCAACTATTTGGAGGAATTAAAAGTGGGCCAAAAGGAGCCGGAGCACAAGTGCGGCCATGTCAAGTGCCCACTGTGTAAACAGTATGACGAGGCCGGCTCGCATTTGTGCTACGTCAAGGCTCCCAAAGTGAAGGCTTCAACTGCCCCGTACGCTCGTACGGGATGAGGAGAAGCAGCATCATGTGCACCTGGTGACTGCCGTCACGTGCTGCGAGACCTGTTCCGGCCGGGCATTTCCGCGCGAGACTTGCCGCCTCTGCAATGGCCTGCATAGCACTGCCAATTGTCTGATTAGCCGCGATCTGGGGGAGGAATTCTCCAATTGCGTCAGCCACTCAGACTGCGCCTACCAAATGGCCGGCTTTGTGGCTGTGGGCCCGGCCTCGCTGAATGCTTTTTTCGCTTGGCTAAGCACCACATTCCGAGGCGGCGCTATCGTTGTCGCACACAATGCATCGGGCTACGATTCTTTTCTACTGCTTGGCGCTCTGCTCAACGGCCTGGCCAAGAAGCGGCCCCAAGTGTTGTTCCAGGGCAGCCGGCTAATGTGCATGACGGTTGATAAATTGGTATTTAAAGATTCGCTAAACTATATACCAATCCCGCTTGCGCAATTCCCCAAAGCTCTGGGGCTGGTAACAAAGCTGGCCAAGGGGACCTTTCCACGAGTTCAACTAACTAACTAAATAAGTGATTCCGGCGCCTCAGCCAAATTAATAGGCTCTTACGCCACTAGAGAAAATATCAGTTCCAGATTGGGAGTGTACTAATGTACACTAAAATCCTAATTAGAATGAGAGGACTGTAAATTGGGCAAGTACAAATCAAAAACCTCTCCGGGGGACAGTGACAGCGGTTCGACGAACCAGTCAGGGAGCCCGTGCCCAAAAAATCCAGGTTAGATAGACCCCTTGCCTATTAGGGTTGGCCCGAAGGCCGAGAGCCGTGGCAACCGTGCTGGGGCCGACCGCCCACCATCCCCGGGTAATAAAAACAAAACCTCCTCGGGGCCTAAACCCCGGGTACTCTTGCCAGACAGTCTCTTATCTTTGAAGCGGCAGGAGGGCTAATCGCCGGAACTGTTTCACCCTTTGCTTCGCCAACCCGCCATTTCTATAGTGACCGTGCCAACGGTCTCGTCCTGCTCAGACTCAGTCCTGGTTCTGGCACACTCCAGCTTTAATAGGGTCACTGGCTGTTCGCTCAGAGGGCACCGTTGAGGGGGACCGTCAGAGCACCAACTGGAACAGGTATAGGCCTGCCTTCCTATACAGCTACCCACAGCCCTTCCTGATCCACTATTACCCTCCAACCCAGCCTACTAACTCATTACAAGCTTTCGGCCAGGCAGAGACAAGTTTCACAGAGGTACTGCGGTTAGGCGCCTCTATGCGAGACAAAACCACGACGAGTTCAACAAGCCGGCCAATTGGAACTACGTGGGCCCCTACCCGGCTATTGACTATTACGGCGGCAAGGCAAACAAGGACTACGACTCCATCTGTAATTGGCTGGCCTCGCGACAGGGCGAGTTGTTCAACTTTAATCGGGAGTATCTCGATTATTGTTTGAGCGACACGGTGCTGCTTCGCGAGGGCTGCATCAAGTACAGGGCGATAATTGGCGAAATTTGTGACGGCCTGGAACCGTTTGTTCAGGCCAATACAATTGCCAGCCTCGCAACGGCCGTTTTCACCACCAAATTTATGGAGCCCAACTCGGTCGGCGTGATTGCCCGGCAGGCCGACCAGCAGTCGTTCAAGGCGCGCAAGTGGCTGGCCTATTTGAATGCCACCGAATTTGGCGGGCGGCTGCGCACGTGCGACTCGACTGGCGGCGAGGCTGTCATTCTCGGCCGCAAGGTGGACGGCTTCGATGAGGCCACCAACACTGTTTTGTAGTTTCATGGCTGCTTCTACCATGGCTGCGAGCAGTGCATGCCCGATCAGGATGTCGTCCACCCACTCAAACGGCAGCCTCTGAGCCACATCCGCCACGAGACTGAGTGGTTCACTCGCGAGTTGGAGCGCAATAATTACAGTGTTCGAGCCATTTGGGAGCATGAATACGACACTGTACTGGCGTCGCAGGCCGATTTCCTTGCCGCAACTGCCCATCTGCGCGCCCCGCTCAAGATGGAGGATGCGCTCTACGGCGGCCGCGTAGAGTGTTTCATCCCGCATGCTGTGGCCAGTGAGACTGAGGCGCTCAAATATCGGGATGTGGTGAGTAGTGATACTACTAATGTAGTAGAATATTTTGCAAAATGTGAAATACAGTTTATGAAAAATAATGTTTTATTTCAACTGGCAGGTCTCTCTGTACCCGACGGTGCAGTCGAAAGACCCATACCCGATTGGCCACCCGGTGCACCATCCGACGCCGCAGACGCTCGACTCTGACGCGCTGGCCAGCTACTTTGGTATTTCCAAAGTGACGGTGCTGCCGCCGTCAGATTTGCATATTCTGCTGCTGCCCTACAGGGTGTAGAAGAAGCTCTTTGTTGGGCTTTGCCGCACCTGTATGGAGCAGCAGCAGCAGTGCAGCGGCGAGTACTGCCACCACTCAGACCAGGAGCGGGCGCTGACTGGCACCTGGGCAACGCCGGAGCTGCGAAAAGCCTTCCAGTTGGGCTACCGACTGCAGGTTGTGCATTCGTTGGCCTACTGGACAGAGCAGCGGACCGGCCTGTTCAGCGACTATGTCAGCACCTTCCTCAAGTTGAAGGCCGAGTCGAGCGGCTCCCCCGGCATGTCAGACGAAGACAAGGCCGCCTACATTGCCGATTTTTACGCCAAGGAAGGCGTCACGCTGGACAAGGTCGAGCCCAACCCTGGACTTCGCTTTGTAGCGAAAATCTTTTTGAATTCGTAAGTAATCATAAATTTTGTTTCGTAAACGATTTCTTCTACTAACAGTAACCAAATCTTTTCACGCAGGCTCTGGGGCCATTTTTGTCAGCACGATGACCTGACATCGACCGAGATTGTGTCCAGCTACGAGGACTGGCTCGCCCGGCTGACCGACCCCAACCTCAAAGTCAAGGCCTGCGAACCGATTGGCAGCGAGTTTATGCTGCTGGAGTACCGGCACCGCTACTTTAATCAGTGGCCGTTCCGCTACTCCAATGTGCCAATCGGGGTCTTTACGACCACGCAGGCCCAGCTGCGCCTGTACGAGGCCTTGGAGGGTCTCGGCGAACGGGCCATTTGCTGCGACACCGACTCGAAAGTAATGGCTGGATAAATTCTTTTAGAATTGATTACGTACTTGGCATATGGAACTAATTGCCTATTTTCTCTCCCACACAGGGTCGTTTACCGGCATTCCGAGATTCCGAGGGCCAATGGGAGCCGCCCCATGGCACGAGCCTCGGAATGTGGACCGATGAGGTGCCCGCAGGCAGCCGGATGACCGACTTTGTAAGTGGGGGACCCAAGCTCTACACTTACATTGTCGAGAATGCGGCCGGTGTCCCCAGCCAGGTCCTGAAGTGTAAGGGTATTCGCCTGACCCCTGAGATACGAGAGAGCAGCGATGACTTGCGCAACACCCTCCTACACGGTGGCTCTCTGCAGCTGCCGCAGTTTCAGTTCAGGCGCGACAAGGCGTCTTGTACCATACACACTGTTTTTTTTATTAGGGGCAGGGGGGTTGTGTGCACCCTGGCGCACTTTAAGCGACATAGGCACACAACCGGCGAGAGGCATTACTGCCCATTCCGCCGACTCCCCTGAGCAGGCATACAAGCGCGCGGATACGTAGGCAGGCACACACTCACACAGGAGTGTACAGCGGCCCTAACTTTATTTATCGTTAGGCATGTACACTTCACTGCGCCTTGGGGGGGGGGGTTGGCTCTCAAGGCCGTTAATTGCACGAGCAGAAGCCAAGCCGAGATTCCAATTCAGCCCTAAATTAATGTGACTGCACTTGGAATCGAGCCTGGGTCGCTGGCACACCAGAGCAGCTGCGCTACCGCTGGGCTACGGCCCCCATACACACTGTTAGTATGGACAAGACGTTTCAGCGCGTCCTGACGAAACGCGTGTACGAGGCCTGCAGCAGGCCTTATGGTTATAAATAATGTAGTAGTCCTTGTGACTGACTATTAAATGTACATTTTTGTATTGCTAAAATTATCAGAGTAAAAATCTATTTGTTGTACAATAATTTGCATGTCAATGTACATAAAGCATTTTTGTATTGTATGCGGCGAAATTGCCAATGTAAAAATCTATTGTACATATTTTGCGTGTCAAACTTGTTTAAAATCATTTATGAAAAGAAAATTATTGAAAAACAATGTAAAATTTTCCGTATATTCTACTCGCTGGTGATGCTGTACATAAATTATTTCCTGAAATATGCTACTGATTTATTGTAAATATATCTTTGTAAATAGTTTATATACGATGTGAGCTACACAGTTAGTTGACTCATTTATTAATAGTAGTAGATGGGATTGTACAGCGCGTCTACACCAATTCTCACCTCTGCTCATACTGTACACACGTAGTGTTTCGAGTTGGAATTGTACATGTAATCTTGTGGGGTTGGCGATTCGAATAGCGCGCAGAGAGCGCGGACCGTCGTGTAGATTGGGGATTAATGTGGGACACTGTACATATAGAAATTGTCATAGAAGTATAGCTTAATGTACAAGTGTACATGTAGAGTATGCACTGTACAAGTTGACAATGTACATGTAGAATTGGGGGGATAGACATAGAAGTAGACATGTACATATACAATTTGAGATAGATACATGTAGGGATTAATGCAGTACATAGGATTAATGTGCATATGCGAGTACATGGATTAATGTACATATACTATATACTATATTGAAGTATATCACGCTTAGAATAGCGTTTTCATATACTACTTACTTCATTTTTCAGATAGTAGTATAATTTGCGTTTTTTGCGTCAAATCTGCCTAAAAATCAACGACATTTGGCGCGATACGTAGTAATATATTTTTACATCAGAATTAGTTTTAGAAACGATCTGCGCATTAAAAAACGCTGTAGTTTTCTCAATTTACGCCCAGCGTGCCAATTCTGCGCTTACTTGCGTGAGATGTCGCTTGTTCTGAGATGCGTCTCAACTACACGGGAAGGTGACGAGGATGTCGAAAAGCCGTATCTACAAGCAAACATCATTCGGATGCGAACTGATGATAAACGAGAGAAATTGATTAGAGAATTGCAGTTAGACTGGGTCAATACGAGCTCTTTCCAGGAAGGAATACAGGTGAATCCCGCACTTATTATTATAATTTTTGATTCGCAAAATGTTTTCTGCTGTATATATTGAATTATCGAATGCAATTAACTATTCCTCGAAATTATAGCTAAAACTCCTCAACCAGTCGATTGTAGATCTATTGGCCTGGCAATTGGAGCAGCAGTGCACACCTGCAGTAGCAATGCTGGACAGTTTTGATTGTCCTTGTGCAAACTGCATTGTATTGTTTTTCATTTTAGCGCACTTTATTCAAGATGTTTCTAAACGATCATTTGATTTGAAGATCGATTGCTATACATCTACATGTGCTTTTTAAATAACAGTCTTATTCAAATTAAATAACGTTTTAAAAAACGAGTAGCCTGCAGAATTGTTCACAAGAAATTGTTATAAATATATCCCGAAGCTCAAGTCAGTTATTTGAAAAATCAATGTTAAAAGATTTTGTCAGTTTCATTGTTTAAAGCATTGTATTTCAAGCAGGGGCGCGTCCAGAGGTTTCAGGATGGGGGGGGGCCCAGTTGGGGCCCAGTAAAAACTGAAGGGGCAACATCTCAAATAGAGTGTACGTTTTTTAATTACGAGTATTGTAAAGAGAAAATTTTCATCGAAAAGCAAAAATGACATCCAAAAATACCTCGCAATGAATGATTGCAATTGTTTAGTTAATTTAAGAAAAACGAACATTCTAAATCACTAAATGGTTCTTGTTTTTTTGCCCAAGAAAATGCTTTTGAATATTTTTTGCTTTGTCAAGTTGTTTAGTTTTGTAATTGGAAGACTTTAAACACGAATGCATGCATGTTACTTTTTCCAGCAGATTCTCGTCAAAAAACTCCGTTGGTTACTCCATCGGAAGATTTCATGCAGGAAACGCCGACGTTTAAAATTTTTGATGCATTTTTCAATGGCCTCATTAATAATAGAAAACATATATATACCCAGCAAGACAAAATTGTCCACACTTCTCTTGACAGAATTTCATCTCTCTGTTTGAGTGACAAACAAGGACAACTTGATAACAGTTATCAAGTTGTCCTTGGTGACAAATTGGAGACTCTGGGCCACAGACATTTATTCTGATACATGTATGCGCATTGAGATACATCGAGTACTAAGATAGAGTCTGATAGACAGTTTTTGCAATTGTAATTTGTCTATGGTCGAACTGTTGGATCAATTCGCCACTCAACTGAGAGACAAAATTCTACTGAGAAACGGATGGGGACACTTGTCTTGCTGAGTATGCGTGCATGGTGCATAAAGTACATTTGATGATCGATGATAGGTTTAGTGAAAACACGTCAGCGTAGAATGAACTTGAATATGAATTTACAGTAACACTTTACCACCCACTTCATCACAATCACCATACATACATAACAACAGAACTTAACGTGAATGCATGCATATATACATATTATTTAATAGATATATATACATAATTTAAAAGAAATCAGCCAATTCGATCAATGTGCATACACATACATTCATATACCTTTGAACGATACATGAAAGAGGTAGCAATTAGTAGCAATGACAATGAAGTGAAAAATGACAAGTAATGTAACGTACATAAATGAAGTATGTACAGAATAAAAACGCAAAAGCAACATACATATACTGTAATACTATACATGTACATACATTAGTCAAGTGGCCGTAGCAAATGTAAATTGTCTTAGCGAGCAAAATAAGTCATAAAATCATGTAAGACTTATTCGCCTATTAGAATGGGCAGACGCAAATTCATCATCAAAACAGTCAAGATCAATTATTGATGCTCGCTCGTTTTCAATCGACAAAAGAGCCAGATTCGAAAGTCGAGAAGATGACATTCGACTTCTCAAGTACGTCTTGATCAGGCGCATTTTGGAAAAACTGCGCTCTGCTGATGCTGTTGTTACTGGAATTGTCAAGCATATGATGAGAAGCTTGTACAACTCAGGGAAAACCTCTCTGAATGGGTGCAACATCTCAGCAAATGCTTTTAAATCAGTCAAGCTGCCATCGCCCTTTCTCTCAATCAGACGCTTTACTTGAATGACCTCAAGTTTCAGGAACTCTTGGTCACATTTTATAGGCCTCCTAAATCCTCCAGCTGTGAAGCGTCCAAAAAACAGTCCGAGTTTGGCTTTAGAGAACCAATTCCCTTATAGAGAACAGCTGTTTCATGGTCAAATCTTCGTCGCATTTCCGACAATAGGCAGTCGATCACCGGTAGATATACATTAATTCGAAATCCGTTTGCTCCAGATTCAGAGTTGCGCTGAGCGACATGATCCCTTTCAAAAGTTACAAACTGATCGAAGCGCTTATTTGGGCGTTTTGTTCGTCTGTTCGGTTCTGGCTCAGGTATATTCCACTCATTACCTAACTGCTGGGAGTCCAGAAATACTTTCTCTAAGAATTCGTTGCTGTCGCGCAAAGTTTGGAATTCGGTGATTGTTGACTGTGCCAAATCAACAGCAGAAGCAAGGTCTAAATCTTTTTGTTGAAGGAAATCCGATAGTGCCTTTGTGCGAGTCAGAATTTCGCACATGAGAACTAGCCTTAGTACGAAGCTTCGGGTCAACTGAGCTAAAATTCCAGTGGCTTCAACAACACAATCTCCGGAGTCCTGCTCCTTAATTTCTTTTAAAACGGAGAGAATCGCGCCAATACGATTACGAATATTGTTCCCTTTTGTCTATGGTTTCCGGCATTCATACTTGCGGTAACAATTTAATTGTTTGTCGGCTTTTTTCGATTGTTGCCGGATTTCAGACGAATGTATTTGGCTATCAAAACAAGGAACAACAATAGCAACACGGCGAAAGTGTTTCATAGTCACAAAAAGTTCTTAAGAACAAACCGATCGAATCAATTGTTTTACTTTCCGTCAAAGTTGAATGTGCAGTTGTGGAACTGACCACCACAGAGGCTTCTCGGCAGGTCTTGGCCGCCCTCGGGTGCTTTCATCAGCTCGCCTCTATCAGACCCAGTTGTCACACTTTCGATGGTGGATTCCGCATCGTCGTCAATCTTGGTGACTTTGGACCCATAGGCAGCCAGACAAGCTGGAGGTTGTCCATCTCCAGAACGTAGCGCGTGCTCGACTCTCGGGTGACAAAAGCCAACTCGTCCGTGGAGAGTCCACATATTTCTCCGCCAGGAATGTTTGCGTAGCGAATCATAGCTACTTTTCCTATTTGCACTCCGAATAGGAGAATTAATTCAAGCTCAAAATCAACTTGAGAATTAACTCATGGCAGCCAGGCTAGCTGTCTTCACTGTCCTTTAAATTTGCCATAAACGATTAATTATCTCTACAACCCTTTCATTTAGAGAGCAACTAAATTTGCCATAGACGATTGATTATCTCTACAACCCTTTCAAAGCGCATTCCGGCAACAATCGCATTTCATACTCAGCATCCGCACTATGTCTGGGCCATAGACAAGGGAAGTCAAAAGGGTACAATAATGACATGTACCGATTTTTTTCGGCAGCAATTGCTCTACTAAGCTTCAGCCGCTACGCGGCTTCAGCTTACGCAATTGCTGCCGAAAAAAATCGGTATATATCGTTACATTGTTGCACGCCTTCTCTCTGCAGGCCCATCTCGTGTCTGAGAGGCGCTGAAGCTCTAAGGCTGGCTTTCCAACATAGAGTTTCTTCTGGTGGTCAATAAACTAAGGATGAACAACTGAGTTTTACATAAAACAGTAGAGCTTCTGCACAAGAGAAAAGAAGTCCTCAATCTCGGGCACTGATTTGCAAGCATCAACAAGACAGATTCAGGCAGTGTGCATAGCAGTGTACGTAAATTGCGAGTTCCGACTTGTCTCGAATCAGCTTTTGGAGCCCATTATGAACTCCGCTCATCACTGAGGCTCCATCATAGCCTTGGCCAACTAGAAATCCGGTGTCTAGGCCATATTTCTGAAGGCTTTCTACTAGTGAGTTAGCAAGTGATTGGGCAGATAGTCCTGAAGCAGGTTTAAATTCCATAAAGACTTCCTGCACTCCTTCTGAATGCTTGTAGAAACGAATGATTAAGGAGATCATTTCAACCTTAGAAATATCCTTGGCCTCATCTACGTACAATCACAGAAAAATATTTGGCTTCTTGGATGTCGTTTACAACAACATCACGGACCATGTCTGCCAGAATGTTAATAACTTCATTTTGAATTGTGTCACTCGTATACTTTGCATTCTTCTTCTGTTCAGATATCTTCTTCTTTATTATTTCGTCGTGCCTGCCAATCAGCTTCAATAATGCTTTGAAGTTTCCAGGATTTACTTGCTCATCATTCTCGCGATGCCCCCTTTGGGCGATGTTTTGAGTTGCTGTAAGAAGTAATACTTCTCCTACACACTTAATGAAGTGCCTGTTCTCAGCTACCTTAGCTTTGTACGTAGCATCAAGCTGTTTCAATACAGTTCCTTCAGTGTCTTTCATTACTTTGTAGTCACACCATGCTTGCATTGCTAAACAGTGGCAATGAGAGCGGGCATGCTTTTTAAAGCCTGCATCCTGACACTGAGCATTTTTCCAGTTGCGGAATCCCTGAGTAGTAAAAGATGGCTCTTCTTGCATAGATTGAGGCGCGAAGTGGCGGCAGAGAAAGCAATAAGCAGAATCCTTCATTTGCGAATACTCAAGCCACTTGTAAGTCTCAAACCACGAGAATTGAAATGAACGGGACTTTTGCTTTGCCTTATCCGTTCCTGTGGAGGATTTTTACAAATAACTTTTAAAAAATACGTCTATATCAGTATAGCTAGCCTTAGCCACTAGCACTAGCCACTAGTAACCATTAGCACAAACAGTATTATGTAAATAACTGTCCACTTACCGCCTGAAGTTCCAACTGATTTTGGGTAGTTCCGCAAAAATGGCTGACAAGGGTGGATCGTCCTTATTCTGGGAAATATCACACGGGCCTTCGAAGAAGGTTGCTCAATCGTTCTACTGTCTGAGGCTGACTCTGTGGCAGTGGCAGCGGTAGCTGTCTCAACTAGAACAGGAGTGCCAGGAAAATTTGTTTCAGAGCCAGTCAGTTGAGCATCCTGTTCAGACTCCTGATCCGCAATCGTAGAGATGGCGCTTGGTTGATCCTTATGCCTTTTCGCCTGGCTATCGGTTTTTTCGCCTGGACCTTCATCTTCTCGCGGGTCTGAGCTAGGTCTTTTTAAAAAACTTCGAATATCAGGCCTCTGCATTGTTGGCCAGGCTTCTTTAATTCAATTCTTAAAAATACATTTCCGTTTTTTTGAACCTTAAGACTTAAGAGAGCAGTAGCTAAAGTGTGACTTAAATCTTAAGGGGCAGAGGGGCAATGCTCTGTAGTCTTTTACACACTGTCTGAATGTACGATGGTTTAACTCTTTGTCCCTGTCCAAATGTACATTTATCAGCGCGCTTCTCCCTTCCCTTTCTGTCTGTCCTATCCCTCCTTTCCCTGTCCCAGTGCAAGTGTTAGGCTATACGCGTGGGGGAGGGGGTTGGGGGGTAGGAAGGATACAGCCATATAGACTGAACAGTTAGATAAAAACAATAAAGTCTGAGAGGCGATGCACTTTATAATTAAAGTTAGACAAAACCAAAACACCGACAGATACTATAAAAACAAACGAAACGAAATTTGCCATACTATCAGATCAGAGAGTAAAGAATAATGTACCCATGTACAGTTTTGCTTGTGTAAAAACTTCTAGTATAGTAGTATTGTTTCTAAAATTAAAATTATAAAAAAAAGGTTTTTCAACTTTTTTTGAAAAATTTGACGTTCAGAAGTCAGAACTGAAATTGGGGGGGGGGGGGCACAGGGGGGCCTATGGCCTAACAGGGGGGCCCAGGCCCCCCCTGGCCCCCCCTTGGACGCGCCACTGATTTCAAGGCTATATTCAAGGCTAGCTATAGCTATATAATAGCTATAGCTAATTTTTCATTGTTTTTTACCTTTGGCTCTGTTTGGATGCATTCTTAAGCAAGCATCTTTAACCATCTTGTGCACAGTAGAGTTTTTGAGCAATGGCCGGCCAAATTGGAAGTATTTTTGTTGATAAGTTAAATTTACGCGTTAAAAGTCGTGGTAGGAATAACAAAGCGTACCAAAGTGAATTGATTCTATGTTGCTGCTTAAAGAATAATGCTCAAAATCAATGAAAATAAAACTTGCATTCCTTCCATTAATAATCTTGTGCAAATAGCTACTGCATTTTGTACTTGTTTTCTCTATTGTTTCTGCCAATTTAGTTTGCTATTTATTTCATTCATTTATTGTGTTCGAGTTCGACTCTTCGCTAAAAATACGGAATAGGAGTTCCAGGAGAGCGCTTAAGATAAAAGTAAAAGTGATTATAGCAGTGTCAAGCTATAGCGAGAGTTGTATTTCCCTTTAGCTATTTATTTATTTCTCCCTTTAACCTCCTCTTGCTTCGAAACTAAAATATAGCTTCGAAATATAGCTAAGAAATTAATCAATCGTAATACGCTTTAGAACTGTTTATATTTTATTGTTACCATCTTTACACTCCCATCAAACGAATCATTAACATATTTAGATGGCCAGTGCAAGTAATGCTTCGGGCTCTGAACCGCCAAACTCTGAAAGAAAATTTTCGTAAGTGCAAGAACCATCCATGCAATCGCCGATCGGCAATATCATGGATTTGATACAATAATTTACTAGATTTAAAACTAAATTGATAATTGACATTAGCACTATTACTGTTTTATAATATTTTATTGGTCACTCATATTTTTTGCTGAAGTTTTGAAGATGGTGCATGGTTTATTAATAATAAAAATTACACTTTTGGTTACTTAAACTTTATCATTTTGTTTACAGCAATTAAAACTTCATTACCATATATAAACATTGCAGAACAAGTGGAGATAGTCTCTACCAAATTCTTGGACTAGAAAAGGGTGCCTCTCCAGAGCAGGTTAAAAAGGCCTACAGAAAGGTTTGTAGCTATTTATATTCTCTAAATATTAGGCCCCTATATGGATATTCAATGTTATCATTAATCCCTAATAACTTGTTGAAAATTTTTCATATTTTTTAGTTGGCATTGCAATATCACCCAGACAAAAATCCAGATCCTAGTGCTGCAGACAAGGTATGAAAAAGACATTATAGTTAAATTTATAATAATAAATTATAAACACAATATGGCACATATCAGTATTGCACACCACCCTTGCAGATCAAAGAGCTCAACAGAGCCAATCATGTGCTTAGCGATGAGAAAAGGAAAGCCATCTATGATAAATATGGCTCTGTTGGTTTGCAAATTGCATCACAAATTGGCGAGGACAATGTCACAACATATTTTATGCTAGACAATGTCTGCTGCAAGGTAAGAAAAAATTCTGAAATTTTTTTTTCTTTGCCAGATGGTCAAGTTCTCAAGCAGAATTTTTAGATGTTCGAAGAACTTATAGGGAATTTCTCAAATATAATTTATGCTGGCCAGAAGTTCAAGGGGAATTTCTCTGATTGCTAAAAGTAGAGTATGCAGGGAATTTCTCATATAGCCAAGAAGAGTTCAAGGAGAATTTCTCATGATCAGATGGCCAAGAGTTCAAGGAGAATTTCTCATGATCAGATGGCCAAGAGTTCAAGGAGAATTTCTCATGATCAGATGGCCAAGAGTTCAAGGAGAATTTCTCATGATCAGATGGCCAAGAGTTCAAGGAGAATTTCTCAGATGACGAAGAGTTCAAGTGGAAATTTCTCAGATGGCCAAGAGTTCCAGTGGGATTTCTCAGATGGCCAAGAGTTGAAGGGGAATTTCTCATGATCAGATGGCCAAGAGTTCAAGGGGAATTTCTCATGATCAGATGGCCAAGAGTTCAAGGAGAATTTCTCATAATCAGATGGCTAAGAGTTCAAGGGGAATTTCTCATAATCAGATGGCTAAGAGTTCAAAGGGAATTTCCCAGATGACCAAAAGTTCAAGGGGAATTTCTCATGATCACATGGCCGGGAGTTCAAGGGGAATTTCTCAAATTGCAAATGAGCTTCTAGCTAAATTAATTGACTCACCACTTCAGCCCAATGTTTAAATCATATGTTAATGTTCTTTAAAAACATTGCAGATTTTATTGGTAGCGTGCTTTGCACTCACCTGCTGCTGTTTCTGTTGCTGCTGCTGCTGCTGCTGCGGCAAATGCGTGCCAAAAGAGACGGACGATGAAGGAGATTATGCTTATTATGTAAGTTTGAAAATTTACTGGGTTTGTCAAGTTATAATAAGCCAGCTCTAAGGATGACATGTCTGTCTGATTTTAACAGCAACCCGAAGCTACAGGCGCCGAGTCGACTGTGACTTCTCAGCCGCAGGGCTCCGCAGACGATGCCACCGAGCGAACCCGACTGAAGTCGGACGAACAGGCTACTTATAATCAGTAGCATAGTTAGTAGATGAGCGCGCGTTGTTTAAAAGTATTAAAAATTGTTGTACATTATTGATATGACGTTGACATGACATTGTCAGGGGAGGGTAGCGTGTTGACCCCAACCTGAAGAATCATGGAGGGTATAGCAGTGACCCAACCTGAAGAATCAGGGAGAGTATAGCAGTGACCCAACCTGAAGAATCAGGGAGAGTATAGCAGTGACCCAACCTGAAGAATCAGGGAGGGTATAGCAGTGACCCCAACCTGAAGAATCAGGGAGAGTATAGCAGTGACCCAACCTGAAGAATCAGGGAGAGTATAGCAGTGACCCAACCTGAAGGATCAGGGAGGGTATAGCAGTGACCCCAACCAGAAAAATCCTGGAGGGTATAGCAGTGACCCCAACCAGTAAAATCCTGGAGGGTATAGCAGTGATCCCAACCTGAAGAATCATGGAGGGTATAGCAGTGACGTACCCCAACCCGAAGAATCATCGAGGGTATAGCAGTGACCCCGACCCGAAGAATCATCGAGGGTATAGCAGTGACCCCACCCCGAAGAATCATCGAGGGTATAGCAGTGAACCGTTTTTTGCCAAAGTGCACTGAAACCATGTATATGTGACTACTACTGATTTACCCATACACAAGTACTCTGAATAAATTTCATTTACACTGTTATACGAAATGTCTTTGTTAATTTTCGCAACAATATTTAAAAAAGCGTTATCTATATAGTCGAATTAATAGGTTGTTTTATAATTTTGTTCGAAATTGTAACGTTGTTGTCTCTGATTCATTCGTTGTTACTTCAAGTAGTTAGTTTTCTATCGGTGTTTGAACTTATACACGTACGGATCACGTCGTTCGTCTTCGCTCATATGGACCTCTGGATTATGCTTGGATCGTTTCTAATCCAGGTTTCTCGAAGGTCCTTTTGGCCATGCCCGGATGCCCAGTTTAGCTTTATTTGGACTGTGGTTCGATTTCATTTTGAATTTTTACAACCAATTTAACTTTTTCAGCTCCTAATGATAATGTAATAAAATGGCTAACTCCCTGACCATGACATCTGCTTACATGCTAATTTTTTTCTCATTCAAATATTCCATTAGAATCTTTCTTCAAATCTTTTTATGCCGAATTTATTTATGCTTTCAAATTTTAATGTGTGCAGCAAGTAAACTGTTTATTTATCTACATGTATATTGTTTAATGAGTACCTACATAAGTTTTTAAGACACTGATCATTGTTTTGTTTATTTCGGTTGCGACAATTACGAAAACACAAATCGAAAAACGCTACTAACATTATACTAGCTTTACTTTTCATTACAGAAAAGTTATTTTCTTTTTGATAATTGTTTTTACTCGTTTATTACACATCCGAAATCTTGACAATGGACGCACTAAAAATGGTAGAACACATGTTGAACAAACACAAATAAAATACTACATCTTCGAGTTGGAACATGTCCACAACAGAGGCTGGAATAATAATGAACAACAGAAAGTATGCAGAACGGAAAAAACATATACCTGGTCCGTGTAGATTTTGCTTGAAAAATATTCTACGAGCGTAGCCTTCTGCCTGCCTGTCGTGTAGCAAATTCATTCGTATTTTTTACCAAGGCTTCAAGACTTTCAAACTGGCACGGAAAATCGATTGACTATGTGTGCTGGGCTTAGGAAGCCACTAAGGGACACCGATATAAATGGGGTGGCGGGTGGTGGGTGTTCTGCCTGCGGAGAGACACCGATATAAATGGGGTGGTGGGTGTTGCAGCCCGCGGAGGGACACCGATGTAAATGGGGTGGTGGGTGTTCAGCCCGCGGAGGGACACCGATATAAATGGGGTGGTGGGTGTTTCAGCCTGCGGAGGGACATCGATATAAATGGGGTGGTGGGTGTTGCAGCCCGCAGAGGGACACCGATATATATTGGGTGGTGGGTGTTGCGGCCCGCGGAGGGACACACCGATAGGCCTATAAATGGATGGTGGGCGTTGCAGCCCACGGAGGGACACCGATATATATTGGGTGGTGGGTGTTGCAGCCCGCGGAGGGACACCGATATAAATGGGATGGCGGGCTTTAAAGCCCGCTGGGAGACACCAATACAAATGGGATTGTAGGTCTAACAACCAGATAACACAGTTGCATTCGCAGAAACTATTAAGCAGTGAACTAATGTCCAACACTGCGGCTATTGTTCAAACCAGTCAAATTCAACATGCCAGCAGTTGAAGAAGCGCCGCTATTCGAAGCCATCGGATTGGTGATAAATATTGGCACAAATGCGGGAGGCTGTTGAGACGTTAGCTGCAGTTGTTGTTGTTGCTGCTGCTGCTGCTGCTGCTGGAGTGGCTGTAAGTTGAATGGAATCTGATTCCCTAGACTGGGATGCAGCGCCGGCATGGATGTTGCTGAATTTAAAAGTTGCGACCAGTCAAATTGAGCCGATTGAGCCCACTGTTGCAAGAGCTGCTGTTGATAGTGCTGTTGCAGATTCTGCATTTGTTGCTGTTGCTTTTGCTGCTGCTGGGAGGGCAACTGATCTGGATAAGGCAGCCGGAACAGATTAGGATTCACCTGCTGCTGCTGATGATTATAAAGTTCTGAACTGAATGGCTGTTGAGCATCCTGATGCCTCTGCGGTAGCCTGAACAGATTTTCACTTGAGTATTGTTGCTGCTTCTGCTGCTGCTGTTGCTGAAGCAGCTGAAGCCGGCGATGCTGCTGCAACTCCAGCTCCGATGGGCGCAGCGACAGCAGCGACGGCTGAGCCGGCGCCAGCGACCGAAGCTGCGGCTGCGGCGGCGATGAAGGCGGACTGATGGCCTCCAGGTGCATGGTGAACGCTGCGCTCTTCTTCCCTTCGCGAGTTTCGTCTTCTTCTTTCGCAATTAAAGCGTCGCCCCGTTGCTGCTCACCGAGAACATTGGCAATCACGCTGTCGATGGTGGCGCCATCCTTAGCCATCAGTCTCGGACGGTAGCGCCGGCGGCGCTTGGCGCCATCGGCCGCAGGCGGCGAGTCTAAAGAGGTGCGACTGGTCATGGCCGGGGACAGGTCCGGCGGCGGCGGCGAAGGCGGCGGTTGCAGCAGCAGCTTCTCCTTCTTTAACTGCTGGGCCGATGGGGGCCGAGTTTTTGACGACCCAGCGACGAGACTTTTCGACTTTTTAGCCGCTGTTTTTCTGTATTGTCGCTTCTGCTGCTGCAGCTGCAGCTTCTGCTTCTGGCGATTCTGCTTCTGTCGTAGAGTTTTCTGCTGCCTCTGCTGCTTCTGCCTGTTTTGCTGCTTCTTTGACAAAGTTGTCTTTGTTGACAGCGGCGGCTGCTGCGGCGACTGGGGCGGACGGCGAAGCCCGAAACTTGCGAACACCTCTGCCTCAGTGCGCTGCGACAGTTGCTGCAGCTGGCCTCTGCGCTTGGGGGCTGCGGGTGGCAGTGATCGAATGAGCAGGCTGACAGACAGATAGACAGGCTGACAGACAGATAGACACTAAAACAGACAGACAGACAGATAGACAGACAAACAGACAGGCTGAAAAACAGACAGGCTGGCAGACAGACAGACAGGCAGACAGACAGACAGGCAGGCGGGAAGACAGGCAGACAGACAGACAGACAGACAGACAGACAGACAGACAGACAGACAGGCAGACAGACAGGCAGACACGCAGACAGACGCGCAGACAGACATGCAGACGGACAGACAGACAGAAAGACAGGCAGACAGGCAGACAGACAGGCAGACAGACAGACAGACAGGCAGACAGGCAGGCAGGAAGACAGGCAGACAGGCAGACAGGCAGACAGACAGGCAGGCAGGCAGACAGACAGGCAGACAGACAGGCAGACACGCAGACAGACAGGCAGACAGACAGGCAGACAGACAGACAGACAGGCAGACAGGCAGGCAGGAAGACAGGCAGACAGGCAGACAGGCAGACAGACAGGCAGGCAGGCAGACAGACAGGCAGACAGACAGGCAGACACGCAGACAGACAGGCAGACAGACAGGCAGACGGACAGACGGACAGACAGACAGACAGACAGACAGGCAGACAGACGGACAGACAGACAGACAGACAGACAGACAGGCAGACAGGCAGACAGAGAGGCAGAAAGACAGGCAGAAAGACAGGCTGACAGACAGATAGACACTAAAACAGACAGACAAACCGACAGACAGGCAGACAGACAGGCAGACAGACAGAAAGACAGACAGGCAGCCTCACCCAGGGCCTCCTGTCGCACAGTATGCCGGTTCACGTGGTACAGCGGGTGCTTTCGCCGGCAGAAGAACAGTCTGGTGCCGCAGGCGCACTGGAACAGCCGGTTGTCGCCGATGCTCTGCAGCGAGTCCTCGCGGCTCCAGCCGAACAGTCCGTGGCCGAGTTTGCACCGCTGAAGCCGGTTGAAGCAGCTGACTGACAGGACCAGGACGCGCGCTTTGCCGCTTTTTCTGGGCCGCTCTGTAAAATTTTGCGACGCGTTACGAAATACATGTGCTAGGAAACTACTCTTAAGAGTAGTATTATTCGAATAAATTAATTCTGAAATGTCAGATCAGATCAGATCATCAGTCAGAACTATACTAAAAATGAGTTGTTTGTTTGTACGCAATCGATTAGAGAAAAAATGGCTGGACCGATTTTCTTCGAACTTGCACTGTTCGATCAGAAATTTTCCTGGGACGGTACATGCATCTTGGCTAAGAAATTGCTCCATGTTAAAGTGATTAAATATTCGAAAAACATGCTTTTTTGCAAAGGTCAAGCAAACTTTTCGACTTGAAATGCATTGTAAGAATGCTAGAGAAAAAACTGACTGGTTGAATTCTGATTCTGAAATAGATTGCATCATAACTGAATTGTAACTCCGACTTGAATTGAAAATGCAGTGTGGAAGCGTAGCACCAGACTTGATTTAAATTGCGTAACCATATTGTTAACTGATACTGACTGACTGAGAAACTGATTATGTCATAACTGCTTCGTGTGATTTACTCTATGCTTGGATTTTAAAGTGTTGAATTATATAAGTGCAAAATTTGATGTTATCAAAACGATGAGAGCTAGCCTAGAGGTGAACAAACTGAACTGCCAAATGCAGCGACGATGGTTCGAATTTTCATAGAGTATAATTTTTTTAATTAAAGCTTTTCAACGTCAGGAAAACTAAAAGACTTTTTAAAAAGAAGCGTCATGTAAAAAATCATAGAAGTGTCATGTAAACAATCATAGAAGCTCCATGTAAAAAATCGTAAAAGCGTTATATAAAAATCATAGAAGCGTAATGTAAAAATCATAGAAGCGTCATGTATACAATCATAGAAGCGTCATGTAAACAATCATAGAAGCGTCATGTAAAAAATCATAGAAGCGTCATGAAAAAATCATAGAAGCGTCATGTAAAAAATCATAGAAGCGTCATGTAAACAATCATAGAAGCGTCATGTAAACAATCATAGAAGCGTCATGTAAACAATCATAGAATCGTTTTGATAACATGAATTCAGCATTATAAGTTTCAAAACTCCAAGCATAGAGTAAATCACACGAAGCAGTTATTACATAATCAATTTCTCAGTCAGTCAGTATCAGTTAACAATATGGTTGCGCAATCTAAATCAAGTCTGGTGCTACGCTTCCACACTGCATTTTCAATACTGTGACGCAATTCAATTCGGAGTTACAATTCAGTTATGATGTAATCCATTTCAGAATCAGAATTCAACCAGTCAGTTTTTTCTCTAGCATTCTTACAATGCATTTCAAGTCGAAAAGTTTGCTTGACCTTTGCAAAAAAGCATGTTTTTCGAATATTTAATCGCTTTAACATGGAGCAATTTCTTAGCCAAGATGCATGCACCGTCCCAGGAAAATTTCTGATCGAACAGTGCAAGTCTCATGAATTGCATCATAGAAGCGTAAACAATCATAGAAGCGCCATGTAAAAAATCGTAAAAGCGTTATATAAAAATCATAGAAGCGTAATGTAAAAAATCATAGAAGCGTCATGTATACAATCATAGAAGCGTCATGTATACAATCATAGAAGCGTCATGTAAACAATCATAGAAGCGTCATGTAAAAAATCATAGAAGCGTCATGAAAAAATCATAGAAGCGTCATGTAAAAAAGATAGAAGCGTCATGTAAACAATCATAGAAGCGTCATGTAAACAATCATAGAAGCGTCATGAAAAAATCATAGAAGCGTCATGTAAACAATCATAGAAGCGTCATGCAAACAATCATAGAAGCGTCATGTAAAAGTCAAAAAAGCGTCATAAAAAATCATAGAAGCGTCATGAAAAAATCATGGAAGCGTCATGAAAAAATAATAAAAGCGTCATGTAATAATCATAGAAGCGTCATGCAAAAATCATAGAAGCGTCATGAAAAAATCATAGAAGCGTCATGTAAAAATCATAGAAGCGTCATGCAAACAATCATAGTAGCGTCATGTAAAAATCATAGAAGCGTCATGCAAACAATCATAGTAGCGTCATTTAAAAAATCATAGAAGCGTCATGTAAACAATCATAGAAGCGTCATGTAAAAGTCAAAATAGCGTCATAAAAAATCATAGAAGCGTCATAAAAAATCATCGAAGTGACATGAAAAAATCATAGAAGCGTAATGTAAAAAATCATAGAAGCGTCATGAAAAAATCATAGAAGTGTCATGTAAAAATCATAGAAGCGTCATGTAAAAAATCATAGAAGCGTCATGTAAAAATCATAGAATCGCCATGTAAAAATCGTAAAAGCGTTATATAAAAATCATGGAAGTGTAATGTAAAAAATCATAGAAGCGTCATGAAAAAATCATAGAAGCGTCATGTAAAAATCATAGTAGCGTCATGTAAACAATCATAGAAGCGTCATGTAAAAATTCATAGAAGCGTCATGCCAACAATCATAGAAGCGTCATGGTAAAATCATAGAAGCGTCATGTAAACAATCATAGAAGCGTCATGCAAACAATCATAGAAGCGTCATGTAAAAGTCAAAAAAGCGTCATAAAAAATCATAGAAGCGTCATGAAAAAATCATGGAAGCGTCATGAAAAAATAATAAAAGCGTCATGTAATAATCATAGAAGCGTCATGCAAAAATCATAGAAGCGTCATGAAAACAATCATAGTAGCGTCATTAAAAATCATAGAAGCGTCATGCAAACAGTCATAGAAGCGTCATGCAAACAATCATAGAAGCGTCATGCAAACAATCATAGAAGCGTCATGCAAACAATCATAGAAGCGTCATGCAAACAATCATAGAAGCGTCATGTAAAAGTCAAAAAAGCGTCATAAAAAATCATAGAAGCGTCATGAAAAAATCATGGAAGCGTCATGAAAAAATAATAAAAGCGTCATGTAATAATCATAGAAGCGTCATGCAAAAATCATAGAAGCGTCATGAAAAAATCATAGAAGCGTCATGCAAACAATCATAGTAGCGTCATGTAAAAATCATAGAAGCGTCATGCAAACAATCATAGTAGCGTCATTTAAAAAATCATAGAAGCGTCATGTAAACAATCATAGAAGCGTCATGTAAAAGTCAAAATAGCGTCATAAAAAATCATAGAAGCGTCATAAAAAATCATCGAAGTGACATGAAAAAATCATAGAAGCGTAATGTAAAAAATCATAGAAGCGTCATGAAAAAATCATAGAAGTGTCATGTAAAAATCATAGAAGCGTCATGTAAAAAATCATAGAAGCGTCATGAAAAAATCATAGAAGCGTCATGTAAAAAATCATAGAAGCGTCATGTAAACAATCATAGAATCGCCATGTAAAAATCGTAAAAGCGTTATATAAAAATCATGGAAGTGTAATGTAAAAAATCATAGAAGCGTCATGAAACAATCATAGAAGCGTCATGTAAAAATCATAGTAGCGTCATGTAAACAATCATAGAAGCGTCATGTAAAAATTCATAGAAGCGTCATGCCAACAATCATAGAAGCGTCATGGTAAAATCATAGAAGCGTCATGTAAACAATCATAGAAGCGTCATGCAAACAATCATAGAAGCGTCATGTAAAAGTCAAAAAAGCGTCATAAAAAATCATAGAAGCGTCATGAAAAAATCATGGAAGCGTCATGAAAAAATAATAAAAGCGTAATGTAATAATCATAGAAGCGTCATGCAAAAATCATAGAAGCGTCATGAAAACAATCATAGTAGCGTCATTAAAAATCATAGAAGCGTCATGCAAAAATCATAGAAGCGTCATGTAAACAATCATAGAAGAGTCATGTAAACAATCATAGAAGCGTCATGTAAACAATCATAGAAGCGTCATGTAAACAATCATAGAAGCGTCATGTAAAAATCAAAGAAGCGTCGTGTAAACAATCATAGAAGCGTCATGTAAACAATCATAGAAGCGTCATGTAAACAAGCATAGAAGCGTCATGTAAAAAATCATAGAAAGCGTCATTAAAAAGCATAGTTGCGTCATGTAAAAAATCATAAAGCGTCATTTAAAAAATCATAGTTGCGTCATGTAAAAATAGAAGCGTCATGGTCATGGTAAAATCATAGAAGCGTCATGCAAACAATCATAGAAGCCTCATATAAAAACTAATGAAAGTGTCATTTAAAAAATTAAGAAGAATAATGGAAGAATAAAAGAAGCGTCATGTAAAAATCAAAAGAAGCGCCATGTCAGACATGAAAGGTGTCATATAAAAATTAAATGAAGCTATAGTACAGTGCTGTGCTGGGGAGAATTACTGAGACGTCAAGGCTCACAGAGAATAACTGAGATTACAGGTGGGGGGGGTTTCTGAGATGTCAAAGCAAAAGTCAGAAGCTACTTCAAAGTTCATGTACTTTACTCAATTTTTATTACATTCATTGTTGGCTCGCCACAGGGGGGGCGCTGATAGAAGCAGAGTCATGTAAAAAATAAAAGTAGCACTATGTATACATATAAGAAAAGTCATGTCGAAGTTAAAAGATTCATTTGGGAATTGCTACAATGTCAAAGCTTGGTGGAAATCGTTATAGTGCTGTGATTCTTAAAGAAGGAAACACTAAAATGCCAAGGCTTAGGGGAGAAGAATTGCTGAGATTTCAAGGCTTTAGGTTGGGTTAAAGTTAGGTTTAGGTCAGGTGTGGGTTGAGGGTTATATTTTATCGGGTTTCAAGGTTAACAGGGGATTTTTTTAGATTTCAAGATTTATGGGGGGCATCGCTGACATGTCAAGGCTTACGGGGGGAATAGCTGAGATGTCAAGGCTCACGGGGGTATAAATGAGATTTCAAGGCTAAAGTCAGAAGCTACATGTAGTTTAATGAAAACTTTTTATTACATTTTTGTTGGCTCCTCAGGGCTCACTGATAGAAAAAGCATAATGTAAAAAATA